>OY757941.1:45128789-45133789 GCA_963585895.1 Sepioteuthis lessoniana
CACTAATTATTGTCGTTTTGTCGTTCTTGAAAGAGACCGGGTTGTCCCAGAAAATATAGACTTGGTTACAATCCTGAAAACACAACAAACTAATCAACTGAAAGCGTGGAGTAATGGTTATCGTCGCAGGAATTGGACACGGTGACATGAGTTCAAATCCTGGACGAGACTGATTGCATTTCACATAGAGGCTGTGACGAAGGTCATTGACACGCTTGGGAAAGGTATTAATCCAATTATTCTCCCTCCAGCTATGGGTAAATAGTAGGACAGACTAGGTTCTTTAGCCTTGGTGAGGCAACTAGTCTAGAAGAAGGAAAACTTTGAATTGAAACCTGTTAAACTCCGCTTAAAAATTGACCTTATGTCATATCCTGCCCAAGCGGAGGGGTTGGGTAAATAAAATGTGAAAGCAAATTATTGCTGAATAGAAGTAATGTTATATTTGCGTTAGGAGAAATAGTAGTGAGGAATAATTTAAAAAAAAGCCATCATCACTAAATAAACTAATGTCATATAGAAATACTTGAAAATAGTTACTCATATGCGAGTAAATGAGTTGTTTGGTTTTAGTATGGTATCATCAAATTATGTGTTAACAAACATATATATAAAATGTAAAAACAGGCTTTGGGATTAAATAACCTGTACAGGTTGATATGCCATTAAACCCAACCAACCAACCAACCAACCAATCAACTAACGAACTAATTATTATATTGAACATATTCATTCATTTGCACATAGTCAAATAAATAAAAGCACTGCGATGTAATACCAGTAATTCAATTAAGAGGTGCCCGTGGTGTTATGGTTATCGTCGTAGGAAATGGACACGCCGACACGAGTTCAAATCTTGGACGAGACTGATTGCATTTCACGTAGCATTAATACCCTTAGGAAAGGTATGAATCCAATTATTCTCCCTCCAGCTATGGGTAAATAGTAGGGCAGACTAGTTTCTTCAGCCTTGGTGAGGCAACTAGTCTAGGAGAAGGAAAACTCTGAATTCAAACCTGTTAAACTCCGCTTAAAAAAATTGACCTTGTGTCATATCCTGCCCAAGAGGAGGGGTTGGGTAAATAAAATGTGAAAGCAGATTAGGAGAAGGAAAACTCTGAATTCAAACCTGTTAAACTCCGTTTAAAAATTGACCTTGTGTCATGTCCTGCCCGAGCGGAGGGGTTGGGTAAATAGGATAATTCAATTTAGACAAACAGTTAAACAGTTTCAAGTATTACTATTTAATTATTCTATTCAACAGTATTCATTAGTTTGCTCACAGTTAAATGGTTCCAATATTTCTATGTATCACTAACAATACAATTAAACATCTGTCATTTGTTTACACACAGTTAAATTATCAAACAGTTCTATTTTAAACAATTCAATTTAGCATAAGTCATTTGTTTGCATAGAGTTTAAATGTTAAACAGTTCTATTTGACCCATAGATAGGACCCTATCAGGTGCTACCACTCCAGGCCAGAGTGGACCTGGAAGCGATGGTAATGAAGAGGTTCTCCCCATTCCCGAAAACTCTAAGACGGGCCTCACCATCAGATTGTTTGATGTCATATTAAGAACACTCGTTGGGGATGTGTTACCCCTCTGCTGAGATGCAGTCATTGTATTCTACAGCCCCAGCCAACTGGGCTATATATATATATATATATATATATATAGTACAATTTAATGGAGACTCAAACTCGGTTAAGTCGTCATAATAAATTTATTTCGGCGGAGAATATTATTGCTATATTCTCCGTCTCGTCAGATGACTTTTTACATGCTCCCTTCTGTCGTAGATTAGCGAATGTGGAGTTACAGTTCGTATTCAGAATATAAAAAAAGGGAATTAAAAAATAAAAATAAAAATAAAAAATAAAAATCAGAAAATAAAGATAAAAATTAAAAAACAAACAATAAAAAATCATAAAAATAAAAATAAGAAAAAGCTGGAAATCAAATTACAAATATATATATATATATATATATATATATATATCGCTTAATCCAATCTCACTCAGATACAAAGCATTTAACGTGAGGACTTGAAATACAATCAATCAACCTGCTATCTTGCCCAATCGGCTGAGGCTATAGAATACACCGACAGCACCTCTGCGGAGGAGACCCTCCACCAAACGAGCGTCTTGGATATGACACTAAACAATCTGATGGTGAGGTTCCTGTAATACCGGAGCTTTGGGGAATACGGAGTACACCTTCATTGCCATCGCTCCCAGGTCCACTCTGGCCAGGAGTAGTAGCACCTGATAGGGTCCTATCTATGGGTTAAATAGAACTAAACATCGTATTTATGCTTAACTGAATTGTTTGAAATAGAACTGTTTTGACATTTACCTGTTTGTAAAGAAAACTATACTTAGACTAAACTGAATCGTTTGAAATTTAATTCAGCGTTAAATAACCCGAAAAGGTTTGATATGCCACCCAATCAAACAAATAAACCTGCTACCTGAGCTTACTGCATCTAGAGCAGAGCATAATTTAGACATTATATACGTGTAAGAAGATAGATATTACCATCGAGAACCCGAAGAAAAATACCAGTTGTTCAGTAAAATGGTAATTCCTGTGTATGGAGTGAGTGAGAAGAGAGGTTCTCCGTGATTGGATATACTAATCACGCGATGATTTCAGTCTTGACGCAAAATCCAAAATCCAGTTAGATTCCACCAGACGTTCCGTGAGGCGGGGACGTTAAAAGCTCTCAGAAAGACAACCCTAAGATATCAAATATCTTCTTCAACACACAGGTAAGTCCCTTAAACTTCATACACGTTAGCCTTAGAAAGAATGCTATACTAACACAATACCATGATAACGGTGATGGATGGACATTTGTCTCGGGTATCTGTATGGAAAAACTCCTTCGATATCATCAATGGAGGTGTAAGAATGTTTCTCAGTCCTCATGTTTTAAAAATCACAAAATGAAAATGATGTGTGCTACATTTAATGGAAAACGGTCCCACCAATACCAGTGATGAAACAGAGATCATTACCTTCTATATCCTCCCTTGTCCGACACATTTCCAAACAAAAGGTTTTGATCATCGGTAGAGACATGCATGCTCAAATTGGCCAAGATGGAAATTATAAATTCTGCTCACAAAACTTGCCGAATAGAAATAATCCTCGTATATTAAATTATAGCTATCAAACACTAATAACTCTATTCAATATTACTCATTTGTTTGCAAACGTTGAAGTTATTAAAAGTATTGCTATTTAACAGTAATTATTGTCGTTTTGTCGTTCTTGAAAGAGACCGGGTTGTCCCAAAAAATATAGACTTGGTTACCATACTGAAAACACAACAAACTAATCAACTGAAAGCAAATTATTGCTAAATAGAAATACTATTATATTTGTGTTAGTAGAAAATTTTGTATTAATAGCAAATTTTTTATTCGAGAACAGTTTAAACAGTAAATTCCAAAAAAGGGAAGGAAAGCTATGGACTTAGAACTTGCGAAATAACTTTAAAGCACAGCTTGATGATATATTTATGAACAAGAAGTGGACTGTTATGGGGACATATCCTACCATACTCAAAAGATGGACTCGTCCAACCTAAAACATATTCTCTGTGCTTAGCTCGCTCGGGGGTGACGACTTCTCGTTCCTTACGAGACATTTGACAGACAGACTGCAAGCCGAGCACGGCTAATACTTCCTTTGTATGACTTCCTTTTTCTGCTAATACAATAACGTTTACCTATCACCCGTTGTTTGAGTTGTTCTTCCAACAGTCTTATCTGAAGACCACAACATGGACAAATAATGCTGGAAATTTTGAGGCATACTCCGCTTTTGAAGGAGTATCTTCCAAGTGTAGAATCGTCTCGGCAAAGATACATCTGGGTTGACGCAGAAATAAGAAACAAACTGTTAAAACTTCACTATTTGACTGGTTCTTACTCACCAAAATGATATTAGAAATCATTATATGATAATTCTAAGAAACAAATTTAATACTCTACAGTAAACATCTGAAAGACATAATCAAAATGACGAATATAAAAACTTTTTTTACGACTGATATAGAAGAAGCAGCACACCAAGCAAACAAAGACCCATATGTAGATTTCCACAGGAGTCAAGAGCAGTTAGGGATAAACGAGATAACATGAAAAAAGCACTTTTACGTAATAAAAGAAATCCCACAAAGCCCGTAGACAACTAACATATACCAAAAAGAACAACTAGAATACTTTTAAGTTTAAATCAATAAAATCAGAAATTCGGTACAAGATAAACAATCACGATTAGCATGGAAGACAATAAATGTAGTTAATAAAAGGAAACACACCACGGGAGCAAAACTAAAACCCGCCGGCCAAGAAGAAAGACGTCAGAAATGGAATGAACATTTCAAAAATCAGCTTGGAAACCCTCTTGAAATCACCGACAAACCCGCGAAAAAAGTTTTAACCAAACATACATCAAACTAGGACAGATTATGGAAGAATTTGGTGCATTACTGACAAAAATCAAAAGCTAAAAGTCAAAGGCCTCGACAATATACTTCCTAAGATATGGAAGACAAGAGAATTTGATAAAATATTTCTTTGAGTATGCAAACACAAAAGAAAAATGGACGAAAGGCTGCATTCTCCCAATCCAAAGAAAGGTGGCCTCGGAATCAATAAGAACTATGTATGTATAACTCAAACTGCAGTAAGTACCTAGGTTTACAATGCCCTGCTTCTTAATTGCATCCGACCTGAAGTCTAGAAAATTCTGAGGAAAAATTAGAACGGCTTTCGGTGAAATGGATCTACATCACATATTCTGACTATCCATTGAACCATCGAAGGAGTACGCGTAAAAATCTTGAAGCAACACTATTGTTCGTTGATTTCTTTAAAGTATTTGATTCCATACTTAGAAGAAAGATGAGATAACTGCTACGAGCATTGGTCTCCTAAAAGAAACTGTCATCGCTTCACTAAAATACGAAAACAATGG
>OY757941.1:45141289-45681289 GCA_963585895.1 Sepioteuthis lessoniana
CGTGCGTGCGTGTGTGTGCGTGTGTGTGTGTGTGTGTAGTCGACGCATTTCCGTATCTGTCTATATATTTAGTTATATACAATTGTTGCTCTCTCTCTCTCTATATATATATATATATATATATCTTTATCACTCTTTCCCTTTCTCTTTATATAACCACCTAAACAAACAAACACACACACAAACACACACACACACACACACACACACACATATATATATATATATATATATATATATATATATATATATATATATATATATATATATATCCCATCAATATGGTTTTACATCCGCTAAAGAACGAATAAACATCTTCATTGTGTGACCAATGAAACTTAAAGGATTAAATTCAATTGTCGGATAAAAATTCTCATCAATGAAAAAGTGAACGCGATGATCTATTTATAGATAAAAGGGTCATTTCATAGTAGTTGTCTTCAAGGGAGACAACGGAGACATGTTCAGACTTGTTTCTGAAAATGGCGGGAAAAGTGTATGTCACTTTAGTCTATATTGTAAATACGGAAGTAGAAATACTTCAGATTTACTCTTACCTCTACACATTTTTAGCCATTTCTTCTTTTTTCCTTTTTTTTTATTTTTATTATTATTATTACTCCTACTACTACTAATAATAATAATATTATCATTAATATTATTATTATTTTCATTATTGATAATAACAATAATAATAATAATAATAATAATAATAATAATGATACTATTATTAATATCATTATTATCATTATTATTTATAATAATAATACTTTATTATTATTATTAATAATAATAATATTAATAATAAAAATAATAATAATAATAATAATATCATTATTATTAATAATAATATTATAATTATAATTATTATTATTATTTTTAATAATAATATATTATCATTAGTATTATTAATAAAAATAATATTATTATTAAGAATATTATTACTATCATTATTATGATTATTATTATTATTTGCTCCTTAAGTTTTTCATATCAGCGTTTGCTGATGGTCGCTCACTTGAGTTTGAGTGACAGCTAGCCTCCTCAAGTCTCCAGGACTCTTCTCAGTATTTTGGCCGATCTCAATAATAGCGTAGTTTGGATGGTCCCCACACGTCCACTCATTTCCAAGTCCTCCAGTCCCTTCATCAATCCTTTGGTTACTGTCCCAAGAGCACCAATTGCAATTGGTTTAATTGTCACTTTTCATGTTCCATAGTTTTTTCAATTCTCTAGCAAGGTCGAGGTATTCATCCTTCTTTCAATTTTATTCTGTGGTCAGCCGGGACAGCGAAGTCCACGATTATTTTTATTATTAGGCTTTATTTAAATATTCCTTCAAAAACTCTTATTTTCACTGTTTTTTATTTTCATTTTGTCTGATGTTTTTATCGAAGTGATATTTTTATTATATATATATATATATATGTGTGTGTGTGTGTGTGTGTGTGTGTGTGTGTGTGTTGTTGTTGGAGAGGCTTAGAATGCGCTAACTGTAACCCCTGACGACGTTTAAGATACTTCTACCAGAAAAACGGATATATCCTGGGTATATCACACAACTTGTGATATACCCAGTGCTGAGGCTCAAGTTCTGTTTGCAAATTATTTGTATTAAATAGGAATTCTTCATTTCATTTGGCCGTGTACAAAAGACTTATGAATCTAAATCAGTCAGGTTGATATGCTGTTCATATCAATCATATGAATTATATATATATATATATATATATATATATATATATATATATATATATATATATACCTATGCAGTAGAGATTAATTTAGTGAAAAGCACGGTATAGTTTTCGAAATGATATTAACATTCACTCAGGGCCCACAGCAATACCTTACTATGTAACCAGTGTATGTCAGTGGGCTTATATATATATATATATATATAGCTCTGTGTGTGCATATGTATATATATATATATATATATATATATATATATATATTTATATATATATATATATATATATATATATATATATATACCCAAACCCTCCCCACGGACATGATGTGACACAAGGTCAGTCTTTAAACCAATTTTGACAGTTTTGCATTCAGCGTTTTCTTTCTCCTAGACAGGTTTGCCCCGTCGCACCTCTGCAGAGGGGTAAGACCCCTACCTCACAACGAGTGTCCTGGATATAACACTAAAGAATCTGATGATGAGGTTATTGTAATGCTGAAGCTCTGGGGAATGTGGGGCACTCCTTCATTGCCATTGCTCCCAGATCCACTCTGGCCTAGAGTGATAGCACCCGATAGGATCCAATCAATAGGTCAAATAGAACTAAAACTGCATAGTAATGCAAAACTAAATTGTTTGAAATTGAACTGTAAACAAAAATCTGTACTTACAATAAACTAAACTATATATATATATATATATATAGAGAGAGAGAGAGAGAGAGGGAGAAATGGATGTCTAACGACCACTCATTCTTTATTTATATATATACATATCTGTAAATATATGTGTATGCATCTATATTCAACAATCTAAAATCTCTCACACACACCCTCTCTCTACCTCCCTCTCTCTCTCTCTCTCTCTCTCTCTCTCTACGTATATATATATATATATATACTTTCTTTAAGAAAAAAACAAAGACCAGTTACTTTAGGATTATAAATCTATTTCCATCCTGTTTTGTGTTTCTGATGTAAACCAAAAACACAATGAAAAATATAACAGGACTTTCAGAAACACAAAACAGGATGGAAATAAATTTATGATTCTAAAGAAACCGGTCTTTGTTTTTTTTCTTTAAAGAAAGTATTGCTCTGTAATATTAATTACATTGAGCTCTCTACCAGGAAAATTTAAATGTTCAGTTTTTTGAATGATTTTTTTAATGAATTTCTTGTCCTGAAGGAATTACTCCTAACTCTGGTTTAACTGGACCGAATAATATATATATATATATATATATATATATATATATATAAATTTAATTTATAAATTTATAATCCTAATGTGACCGGTTTTTGTTTTTGTGTACGTATATATGCATCTATATTCAACTATCTGAAATCTCTCTCTCTCTCTCTCTCTCTCTCTCTCTCTCTCTCTCTCTCTCTCTCTCTCTCTTTCTCTACATATATATAAATATATATACATAAATTTGATTTATAAATTTATAATCCTAATGGGGCCGGTTTTTGTTTTTTCTGAAAGAAAATATATATATATATATATATATATATATATATATATTTGGTCCAGTTAAACCGGAGTTGGGAGTAATTCCACCAGGACAAGAAATATATATATATATATATATATATATATATATATATATATATATATATATATATTGGCATAATGATTTGAGTATTCGCCAATGGCATGGAAGATCGGGATTCAATCACAGGTCGAGTCATACCGAGGACTCAAAAAATGCTACCTGCTGCCTCCTTACTTGTCACAGTATTATAAGGTACGGATCAAGGATAAGTGGAGCAATCCAGGGAAAGGAGTAGTACCCACGCCCTACTTCTCCCTGTAGTAGCTATTGAAAATGGAGCCTTTGTGTCGCCCTCAACTACAGTCGGCCAACTTATATATATATTAGACATATACATAAATGTACCAGCTTGCGTAGAGAGAGAGAGAGAGAGAGGGAGAGATATAGATATCTATCACACACACTGTACTCTGCATGAGTATATATATACATATATATATATATATATATATATATGAAGAGAGAGGGGGGAGAGAGAGAGAGAATGGGAGAGAGAGACGGATATATGTCTATTACTCATTCCCGATCTATACACGTGTGTGTGTGTGTGTGTGTGTGTGTGTGTGTTAGTTTGTATTTTCAGTCTGTGTATATCTATATTTTTATATACAACTCTCTCTCTCTCTCTCTCTCTCTCTCTCTCTCTCTCTATCTATCTATCTATCTATCTGTTTTACCGTCTTTCCATCTCTCTCCTCTCTCTCTCTCTCTCTCTATATATATATATATATCCATAGAGTAAAAAAGATATATATATATAAATACAAACACACATACGCATACTTATATACACACATATATATATATATACATATACACACGCTCACACATATATATACACACGCACACACACATATATATATATATTTACACATACACGCTCACATATACATAAATACACACGCACATGTATATATATAAAAACGCACACAAAAATACACACAAATACACACACCCGTATATATATATATATATACACACATACACACAAATATACACATACACAAACACACACACACACACACACACACATACATATATATATATAAATTAATAAAATTGTGAATAAAGGAATATTTCTTTGTAATTACTATCATTTTAATTGTTCTCAATAACTTTCGGAGTTATCGAGGACATGAACCCCCACACACACACACACAGATATATAAATGTGTGTGTGTGTGTGTGTGTGTGTGTGTGTGTGTGTGTGTGTGTGTGTGTGGCTTTAGGTCGGCTAAAGAATGAATAAAGTCATGTTTATTGTTTGACCAGTAAGACTCAAAGGATTCAATTGAATTGTCGGGAAAAAATTATTCTCAATGAAAAAATGAAAACGCTGATCCATTTAAAGACAAAAATTATCATTTGATTGTAATTTACTACGAGGAAGACTCTTGAAACAAATTTAGACTTGTTTCTGAAAATGGCGGGAAAAGTATGGGTCTTTCGAGGGCTCATTGTAAATACTGAATTCTATAGATGTACATCAGATACACTCATGTGGACGTTTTTTAGCCGTTTGTTTGTTTTTATTAATTTAGCTGGGTTTTTTTTTTATTTGAATGATTTTTTAAAACTCTATTGTTACTGTTATCTATTTTCATTTTGTCTGATGATGCTATAATAGAAGCTACGTATTTATTGTATATATATATATATATATATATATATATATATATATATATATATATATATAAAATCTGTAATTATGTTGGTGTGAAAAACACCCACATTGTCCAATTTGCAAATTCTACAAACTGATATCCTATGAGGATTTTTATGAGCCCCGAAAAGCCCGGTTTATTCCTACGTTTTGTAAAAGAATAAACCGTACTTCAACAGCAGTAGAGATTTGGGTTGACAGCTTTTGAAGAAAGGGACGAACGACTTATACGTGTGACAAAATTTGTATACAACAACAACAACAATAAACAGGGTTTTACACCAAATGGAATAAATAACGAATGTGTAAGTAACAGTTCAAAAAAGAGTTCAAGGTGTAAGATAAAGTAAGGTTAGGTTTGCTGAGTGAAGGTTGTAAGGTAGGTGACGGTAAGTGTTTGGTAGGTAAGGTGGGTGAAGGTAAGTGAAGGTGTTTGAAGGTAAGGTAGGTTTGATAAGGTTGCAGATAAAATGCCTGCTGGAACTTAACTTTCTGTGTGTCCTGTTCCTTTAAACTCAGCACGTGCGTTCGTCGCTCTTGGGTCCTAGGCGGTGGAAGGTACCAAATACGTATGCCGTCAAGGGCTGCTACAATGGACCTGTTGCTAACAGCGTTGGGAGTGGAACAAAAAAGAGGGAGAATCTCCTGTGGAGCTCTTTTTTTATAATGGACGCCACGTGACCCCAAGGGGCTGCTGCTGTTCGGTGAAACAGGATCACCAGTTCCTTACCAAAATTTCTACAATCCGGAGGAAAAAAAAAATGGTAAAAAAAGAAAAGACAAAAAACACACGTGCTACTTGAAAATAATCAAATGGCACGTGTGTCTAGTCAAAAGAAAAATGTGATGTGGATATTAGATGAAATCAACCAACTTAGGATTATTAGAGGATGAAATAAATTCATATTAGTAATAGAACAGTATTGCTGGTAGTCGATGTAATGAATTTACTAGGTACACTGGAGGCCTTTATAGCGTTGGTATAAGGTTCGAATTTAGATTTAACCTAATTTCGGCCACTACTAATGGGGGTGGCTGGAACCCCCATCACTACCCAACGAGATATCAATAAAATAAACGTAGAAGAAATGCATTAATAAAAAAAAACACGTAAGAGTGAAAAAGATCAAGTGAGTAGCCCAAATAACATCGGGACCAAACACATAGAAAAAACAATCCAGTTAACGAGTTGAAATTTTACTCAAATTCCACTGGTTGCGGTGAACCCACGCCTGTTGTCGTTGGGGTTGGACCAACGAACGGTATACCCATTTTCTGAGGTTTTTAATGTCGTCATTGTTTTACTTCTCTTTTTATTCAATGTCAAAAGCAGTTCTATTTCAAACAAATCAGTTTAGCATACAAAAACAGTTTTATTTCAAACAATTCAGTTTAGCAGAAGTACACAGTTTAAATCTCAAAAAACTGTTCTATTTCAAACAATTCAGTTTAGTATACGTATAGTTTTTGTTTACACACAGTTAAATGGCAAAACACTTCTATTTCAAACAAATTAGTTTAGCATAAGTACATAGTTTCAATGTAAAAAAAACAGTTCTATTTCAATCAATTTAGTTGCGTTTAATTACACAGTTTAGTTCTATTTAATCCATTGATAAGATACTAACAGGTGTCATCACTCTGGGCCAGAGTGGGCCTGGAGCGATGGCACTAAATGGGTACTCAGCACTCTCCAAAGCTCCAGCATTTTGGGAGCCTCACCATCAGATTGTTTTGTGTCATAATCAGGACACCCATTGGAGAAGTCTAACCCCTCTGCAGAGATGCAGTCGGTGTATTCAGCAGCCATTTTAGATAGGACTGAAAAGTACTTTCTCTCGGTGTATGGTGCAAATAAAAATTTCGCTATGTTGTGACGTTTTTACTTGGTTACGTTCACACACACACACACACACACAGATATATATATATATATATATATATATATATATATATATATATATATATATATATTAAGCAGGTTTGAGTTTCCTTCTAATTGCACTATATACGCTCTTAATGTGAATTTTGTTATATATACCAGGAAGGAATAAGTGATGTAACAATAGCCATACATCGAGCACTCACATAGTTTTATATGATATTCCTCATATATTCTATACAAGAATAATCCACATCCACTGTCTTCGGACGCTGACTGGATATTATTAATATATATATATATATATAACCGGGACATTGGCCCAGCGGTTAGAGTGTTCGCCAATGGCCCGGGAGACCTGGGTTCAATCCCAGGTCGAGTCATACCAAAGACTTTAAAAATGGTACTTGATACCACCTTGCTTAACACTCAGCATTATAAGGTACGGTTCAAGGGTAAAGTGGAGCAATCCTGGGAATGGAGTAGCGCCCTCCCCTACACCTTGGTGTAGTAGCTATCGAAAAGGGAGCCTTCGGGTCACCTTCGACTATGGTCGCTAACTTTACTTACTATATATATATATAATGTTTTAACGACTTTTTATTCGGTAACAAAAACTGCGATATTGTTTAAGTTCAAAATCCAGTCGGGCTATTACGTTCACTTTCGAAAGAGTTTTCTTGAAAAGGATTGCTTTGGTATTGAATAACCCACGAAGGTTGATATGCCATTAAACGAAGAAACCATTTGCGCATAACTGATAGATATGACATAGGATCATCTAAAACAAGACATCATCATCATCATGTCGTGCCGCTAGCACGGATATCCCTGACCCTCTCTCGCCACTTCTCCCTATCGTTCATCGCTTCTGGCATAGTTTCTGTATAGTTTTCGTGACGGGAGGCAGGTGGCCGTATAGTTGGTGCTTTATGGGGTGTTGCCGCCAGGAGTTGTTCAATATTGCTCGCAGCATTCTTGTGTAATTGCCGTCTAGCTTCTTCTTCAGCCGTTTAGTTAGCGTCCAAGTGGTGCATCCATATAGCAGTATCGATACGACCGCTGCCTGGAAGAAACTGCGTTTCATTTTATCGGTCAGGTCTGATTTCCATATGATTGAGAGCCTATCGATAGCTGTCCATGCCTTCGTTAGCCGTGTGTCGATGTCCTTTTCGGTTGTTGAGACGCTGCTTCCTAGGAAGGTGAATTTGTCTAAAACAATCCAGCTATATGTAATTATTTGTATTATTTGTATCATTCATTATTAATTATAATTATCAATTGTATTAATTAATATTTGTATTAATTATTTGAATTTCTGTGTGTGTGAGCGTTTGTAAGTGTGTGTGTGTGTGTGTGTGTGTATTTGAGTATGTGTGTGTGCGTGTTTGTGTAACCGTGACTGTGTGTGTGTATTTGAGTACGTGTGTGTGTGTGCGTATGTGTGTGTGTTTGAGTATGTGTGTGTGTGTTTGTGTAATCGAGTGTGTGTGTATTTGAGTATGTGTGTGTGTGTTTGTGTAATCGAGTGTGTGTGTGCTTGTGTGTGTATTTGAGTATGTGTGTGTATTTGTGTAATCGTGTGTGTTTGAGTATGTGTGTGTGCTTGTGTAATCGTGTCTGTGTGTGTATTTGAGTACGTGTGTGTGTGTTTGTGTAATCGTGTGTGTGTATGTGTGTGTTTGAGTATGCGTGTGTGTTTATGTAATCGTGTGTATGTGTGTGTGTTTGAATATGCGTGTGTGTTTGTGTAATCGAGTGTGTGTGTGTGTGTGTGCTTGAGTATGCGTGTGTGTTTATGTAATCGTGTGTATGTGTGTGTGTTTGAATATGCGTGTGTGTTTGTGTAATCAAGTGTGTGTGTGTGTGTTTGAGTATGCGTGTGTATTTATGTAATCGTGTGTATGTGTGTGTGTTTGAATATGCGTGTGTGTTTGTGTAATCAAGTGTGTGTGTGTGTGTGTGTGTGTTTGAGTATGCGTGTGTGTTTATGTAATCGTGTGTATGTGTGTGTGTTTGAATATGCGTGTGTATTTGTGTAATCGAGTGTGTGTGTGTGTGTGTGTTTGAGTATGCGTGTGTGTTTATGTAATCGTGTGTATGTGTGTGTGTTTGAATATGCATGTGTGTTTGTGTAATCAAGTGTGTGTGTGTGTGTTTGAGTATGCGTGTGTGTTTATGTAATCGTGTGTATGTGTGTGTGTTTGAATATGCGTGTGTGTTTGTGTAATCAAGTGTGTGTGTGTGTGTGTTTGAGTATGCGTGTGTGTTTATGTAATCGTGTGTATGTGTGTGTGTTTGAATATGCTTGTGTGTTTGTATAATCGAGTGTGTGTGTGTGTGTGTGTGTGTGTGCTCCTACATTTCTGTATGTATGTATGTTTGTGTGAAGGAGGCGCACTTATAGTGACGGTTATCAACGAAGGAAATGGAATCTATGATACTTCAAATTCTGGAAGCGACTGTTTACATTTCCCTTCGCGCTAAAGCTCTTGAGAAAGGCACGAACCCGTCTCCTCTACCCCCGCTTTCTTAGCTATGTGTAGATAGTATGGCAGACTGGGTTCTTTAACCTTGGTAAGGCAACCACTCTAAAAGGAAAACTTCAAACCAGCTGTACTCCGCTTAAAGATTGACCTTCTTTCACATCCTACCGATGGCCGAAGAGTTGGGGAAATGTATATTTGAAGCTATCCTTTTTTATAAATGATTATTTTTAGTTAATTGAAGATATATAATTACTTACAAACGACTGGCTCCAGTAATAATTAACCCAAATGACATGCCATAAAACCAACCAACCAAACAAACAAATCTACCCGTTCTTGTTTCATTCACAAAGTTCGTGCTGATAGTATTTCAAGTACTAATTGATTAGGGCCTAATCTTAATCGCTATATTCCAAGGAGAAAAGAGAAGCAATGATTTGTGAAATGAATTATCTAGGATATGATCCAACCACCCCTTCCTAGTAAGGGGAAGTTGGATCATATAGAGGTTCTTGTTACTTGCAAGGAGCTGTCAGTAGCAACGAACCATGAGAATTTTTTTCTAAGGTCAACGGATGTCATTATCAGCGGAGTGTTACATTTTTATGAATGAGTCTCTCAGGTGTATCAGTCGATTAATGAATGAATGAATGAATGAATTGGGTAAAGAACTTTTATCTCTCCGTTCCCGCCAAACTCGCCCAAACATGTCGTCTGATCCCGTCATTCATAGATGTGTTTGTTTGTTTTATTCGACTTGTGAATAAGCTTTTATTAGGTCTGTTGAATATTTCAGTTGTCAGTATAATTTTGTATACTGACTTGCATATTATATCCGTGTATAAATCGAAAAAAATTGGTGGCAAATTATGTATGAGTAACAAGATTAAAATAAATAATGGCAGTAGCTGTTATCTTCAAAAAATTATTCAATAGGTAACTGATTCAATGACCATAAACCAGGCGTAGTTATCGTCGTATGAAATGGAATTAATGACCCCAGTTCAAATCCGGGACGAAGCTGTGTGCGTTTCACTTAGTGCTTATGAATCCATTTGTTTCTCCCTCTAGTAGTATGTAAATAGTTCTTTTGTCTTGTTTGGGCAACCAGCCAAAGAGAAGGAAAATTCTGAATTCAAACCAGCTTTAACCCATTCAAAAATTTACCTTGGGTCACATCTTGCCCAAGGAGGAAGTGTGTGTAAATACATACATATAAGACTTGTTTACGTATGTCTATATTCAGTATGTATTTACCCAACCTCTCTGCCTTGGGCAGTATGCGGCACAAGGTCAGTTTTTAAAAGAAGTACAGTTGGTTTAAATTCAGAGTTTTTCCTTCTAGACCGGTTGCCGTACCCAGTGTGCCTCACTATTTACATATAGATAAGAGAGAAGGGGATTCATGCATTTTTAAAAGGCATTAGCATGAAGTGAAACACAAACAATCTCCTTCGAGATCTGAACTCAGCTTACCCTATCAATTTCCTACAACGATAACCGTTCCGTGGTGTAATGGTTATCGTCGTAGGAAATGAACACGGCGACACGAGTTCAAATCCTGGACGAGACTGATTGCATTTTACATAGCATTAATACCCTTGGGAAAGGTATGAATCCAATTATTCTCCCTCCAGCTATGGGTAAATAGTAGGACAGACTAGGTTCTTCAGCCTTGGTTAGGCAACTAGTCTAGAAGAAGGAAAACTCTGAATTGAAACCTGTTAAACTCCGCTTAAAAATTGACCTTGTGTCATATCCTGCCCGAGCGGAGGGGTTGGTAAATAGGATAACCGTTCCGCCCCTTAAAATGTTAAATTCATTTGTTGTTTCTTTGTTGTTTTTTAATTACCAGCTTATCATATTTTTGTTTTAAGTATAACAACTCATTGATTTTAGTTTGTGTTGCTTTTGTTTGATTTTCCCATTATTTTTAATAAATCATTAAAAAGTCATAAATCATTATAAATTTTGCTAACTAATGTGAGATTTAATATCCTAACACGAGATTTAACCAAGTAAAGCGAGATTCCACCCACTAACCAGAGATTTTACCAACAAGAAATTTCAACTCAATTCCTAACACGAGATTTAACTTTCTAAAGAGAGATTTCTAAGACGAGATTTGACGTACTAATATGAGATTTCACTTGCTAATGCAAGATTTTACATCCTTACGCGAGATTTCACTCCTAACACGAGATTTTACCAATTAACACGAGATTTTACGACATTACACGAAATTTTACCATATACGCGAGATTTCCCGAAATAACACAATTCCTCGAGAAGTCTGTCGATACATGACAGTTGCCTTATCATTTAAACCCCGAAGTCTACCGGTGGTAGTCACTTGATAGATAGATAGATAGATAGATAGATAGATAGATAGATAGATAGATAGATAGATAGATAGATAGATAGATAGAACCATCTCTCTTTGACGGGGAGTTTATAAACACTGCTTGGGATCCATTCGAGTCACGCGATAGCCCAACATTCAGATAGATAGATAGATAGATAGATAATACTGTAAAAAAAAGAAAGAAAGACGTATATTAAAAAAAACATTTGAGTGTAGTTAATCGTGGAGGAATTTATTAATCTCTCTTCATTCCACCACCATCAAGGGAACTTAGCAGAGAGTGAAGATATGCAATATGCCATAGAAAAGAAAAGAAACAGAAAAATATATCTCACAGTAGATAGTAAGCGTGACGCACAAAATAAATCTATTGTAGTGGTTTCGATTCTTATTGGGATAGAAAGAAGTACGATTGTGGAAGCTATGACAGCAAGTTAGAAGAAATAAATAAACAATTTTGAAAGAAAGCAAAACACATGTCGGAGTCTAGAAGCTACGTTGAAAGAAAGAAAGAAATAAAGAAGTTGAAAAAGAAGAAAGAAGTTGAAAAGAAAGAAGTTGAGAGAAAGAAAGAGTTTTGAAAGAAAAACAAATGTTGAAAGAAAGAAAGAAAGAAAGAAAGACGTAGAAATTATGAAAGAAAGAAAGAAAGAGAGAAAGAAAGAAAGAAAGAAGTTGAAAAGAAAGAAAGAAGTTGAAAAGAAAGAAAGAAAGAAAGAAAGAAAGAGTTTTGAAAGAAAAACAAATGTTGAAAGAGAGAAAGAAAGAAAGATGTAGAAATTATAAAAGAAAGAAAGAGCTTTGAAAGAAAAACAAATGTTGAAAGAAAGAAAGAAAGAAAGAAGTTGAAAAGAAAGAAAGAAAGAAAGAGTTTTGAAAGAAAAACAAATGTTGAAAGAGAGAAAGAAAGAAAGATGTAGAAATTATAAAAGAAAGAAAGAAAGAAAGAAAGAAAGAGCTTTGAAAGAAAAACAAATGTTAGAAGCAAGAATTTATGTAGAGAGAAAGAAAGAAAGAAAGAGTTTTGAAAGAAAAACAAATGTTGAAAGAAAGAAAGAAAGAAAGAAAGAAAGAAAGAAAGAGTTTTGAAAGAAAAACAAATGTTGAAAGAAAGGAAGAACGAAAGAAAGACGTAGAAATTATAAAAGAAAGAAAGAAAGAAAGAGTTTTGAAAGAAAGAAAGAAAGAAAGAAAGAAAGAAAGAAAGAAAGAGTTTTGAAAGAAAGAAAGAAAGAAAGAAAAAATGAATGTTTAAGCTGAGATAAGTTTGTATGTTGAAAGAAAGAAACAAAGAATTTGATCTTTATTTTGAACTTTTTACTCGTGTCAGACGTAAGGAAAAACCTTAGTGAATTCAAATTTTTTTAGGTTTGCATCATCACAGACATAATTACTTCTCTTTCATCCGGGACAGTGTCCGAACAGCAAACAATAATAAAAAATGAAATTAAAAATTCGAATTCCGATTATCAACAGCCCTTCGTCACTTGGATATGAGGAGCAAAACAATCTCCGTATCGTCATTTTGTTCTTAAAGCTAAAATTTAAAAAAAAAAAAGAAAAAAAAATGGATGAAATTAGAAACAGTGAAAGCTATTGAATTGGTGTGGGTGTGTATATAAAATAAGGTCGATGTTAAGTGTGTCTGTCTCGTAGCGAAAATATTCGAAACTATGGCTGATGTAATCCGCAAATAAGATGTCGAATATTTTAGTATGGTTTGCGGTTGCTGTCTGTTGTTTTTGTTGTTGCAGTTTTTGTTACTTTTTAAGGCATATCAATTTCGTGGGTTATTTGATGCCAAAACCATCCTTCCAGAAGAACAATGTCGAATTTCTAAGGCGGGGCAAAAGTAACGGGGTAGTCAGTATCATTTCACGATTGTTAACCGACCTATCACTTCTCACTAACACACATATATATTGAGAGAGAGAGAGGGTCTCTCTTTCTCTCTCTCTCTCTCTCTCTCTATATATATATATATATATATATATATATATATATGAGTGGGCAATGAATAGACAAATATATAGATAGATGTAATTTACTTAGCTTTTTGCTTAGATGAATGAGACTCGAACTCAATCGTGAAGGTTTGCTCGTCTAGCTTGCTAACCACTACACCACCGGAGGCGCCCAAGATAGATAGATAGAGAGAGAGAGAGAGAGAGAGAGAGAGAGAGAGAGAGAGAGAGAGAGCAATATATATATATATATATATATATATATAGGTTGGTGATCGTAGTCGAGGGTGACTCAAAGACTCCCTTCCAATAGCGACTTCGACGAGGTGTAGGAAAGAGCGCTTCTTTCACCCTATTGCTAATTTTACCCTTGATACATATCTCATAATGCTGAGTGTTATGCAAGGGGGGATCAAGTACCATTTTTGAGTGTGACTCGACCTGGGATTGAACTCCGGTCTCCCGGGCCATTAGCGACCACTAACCATTATACCAATGAGCCAGTGACTCATCCACTCTTTAATGTGGCTAGATACGCGAGATACTTCCAGCTAGGATCGAAACCCGATGTAAAGTCAGTCGGATATCTTACCCCCAGAGCTATCGTCATTCTCACCGTTAGCGAAGGAATTATTTTTTACGTATATATATATTTTACATACGCTATCGGCTACCAGAGTGCTCAATTCATAAGAAAGCTTTGCATTTACGCGTATGTGGCGGCCGGCAATTCTTCACTTGAGTGCTCAATGATGGGGGGGGGGCATATATATATTGTCATCCACAGACGTCCTATTCGTTGTATCAGAACTCTTCAGTATGGCTTGACACGTGAGATGCTTCCAGAGAGGATCGAAACCCGGCTAACTTTACGTCAGTTAGATATCTTACCCCAGAGTTATTGTCATTCTTAGCGTAAGCGAAGGAATTTTTAAGTATATAACTTTACATACGCTATCGGCTACCGGAATGTTCAATTCATGAGGAGAAAAAATATGAGGAAATCTGGATTTTTTTGTGAATGTAATCTCAGAGATTTCTTTTTAAAAGATTCTACTGATGTCTCAGCATTTTCTAAATGTCTTCTGCTTTTTTATAATTTGTGTATTTTTATTCTATTTATCTTCTATTCACATATCTCACCTCATCTACCTTACCTTTTGATTCTCATATGAAGTGTCAAGTGTTCATTCCATTTCCATGTGGATTTTTTTATTTTATTTCTTTCCTACCTTTTTGTTTCCCCATATCCTCTCTCTTACAAAAAACACCACTACCACTAAAACTAAATGTGAGGTCTAGATACCCAAGAAATTATATATATATATATATATAATGATAATAAATAAATATATGATGGACTGCGGAATCGTAGTAAGCGAGTTCGTACTCCAGTTGCACTATTACGTTCAGTTTCGGGCAAAATACCCTTGGGAAAGGTATGAACCTCCTTATCCTCCCAACTATGGGTTAGCTAGTACCACTACTGTTCTTCTAGGAGAATGGCTTTGGCATTAAGTAACCTAAAAAGATGTTGATATGCCATTGAACAAAGAAACCAAACCAAATAAATATATATTGGATATATTTCGGCGTCGCCGACTACGCCGATGACATAGCGTTGAAAGTCGCCAACTTTACTTACTTACTATTAATCAAACATTAGATATTTAAGAACTGTTTTAATTTTTTTTTTTTTCCATAAATTCACTCAATCTTTATATAAATTACCAAACATAAATCATTTATTTGCCACGAGAATCTGATAAAAAAAAAGACGTAAACTTATATTCTACCATGAACAGAGCACTTGTCAGGCTAAAATATCAAAAATATTAAAGGTTTCTTGGTGTACATGGAGAAGGTTCTATTATGGTTTGAGGATGTTTAACTGCAAATGGTGTGGGTAAATTGGTCAGAATTGATGGAACAAAGAGGTCCCCGCGGACTTTCTCGAAATCTATGTATGGCACTAGACCTTGGTGTCTAGTTCAAGCCATAACCCGGCATACGTGCCTGGACCCACATTTGGGTTCGTGAAACTGCTTGCCTCATCAGGCTAACATTGCACCAAGTGAGCCGATGAGCAGCATAGACCAGCAGGGTTCGAGTCTCGGCTCGTTCCCGACCTTCCCCTCCCCTTTATCCCCACTTTAATCGGCCTTTGGGCTTTTGACCATGTGTCAAGTCGTGTCTGGTGGGAGGCAGCGACAAATAAACAGAATTGATGGAACAATGATTGCTAAGAAATATAGACACATTCTGATCAACCATGCAATCTCCTCAGGTAAGCGTCTAATTGGTAATGTTTTCATTTTCCAGCGGATTAACAATCCCAATCATACTGTATCAAAGGTAAAAAGTTATTAAGAGCGGAAGGAACAATTTGAAGATGTTCAAGTTATGGAATGGCTTCTTCAAAGTCCAGATTTGAATATCATCGAGACTTTGTTGGATATTTGGACCAAAGAAAGGCTGAAAACAATCAAAGTCCAAAGCCCATCTGTGGCAAGTCCTCCTGTAATATGATTGCGGAGGGATCTCGTTTTATATATCTTGCCTTTCGGATTAGTTAGGATAAGAACCTTTCACTTAGTGCATGGGTTAGTTAGGTGCAACATTAACGCAGGTGTTCACGCGCGTGCGGAGAGGATGTGTCATTCAGAGATGTCAAAATAAAAATCCCAGATAAGGAGTGACGTCACGCACCGAAAGCGTGGGCTGAGGAATTTGGGATTTGAGAAAAATCCGTGAGTTGAGTTCCTGCGTCCGACCGGGAAGGTTGAGATTCAGATCTGAGCGAGGCCAGATGAGTTTGTGCGCTACGGGCGTCGCGCGTTGGTTGAGTTGAGAGCTGACGATGTAAAAGCAGTCAGCATAGAAAGATTGTGTCTCTCTCTCTCTCCTCATGTTGAATTACCTTTAACTCAAAGGTAATAAAAAGTTTCGTACCTGAAACAATTTCGTGTGTTTCGCGTGTTTTAGATTCCCTATGTCTATTTCACACGTCCGTATATTATGGTTATGTTATACTCCAATATGCCTGGAATAATATAACTATGGATTATATCAATGAATTACAACTTAGTATCCCAAAATGAATAAATGCTACTGAAGCTGCAAAAGGTGGACATACAGAATATTAATAATTTTAAAAAAGTTATTAAATATGACAAACATCAAATTCATATTAATTATCAATTATATCATTATATATTAGCATTGAACACCTATTTTTCTTTTCATTTCTTTGTTTAATGGCATATCAACCTTTGTAGGTTATTTAATGCCAAAGCCATTCTCCTAGAAGAACAGTAGTGGTACTATTTAACCCATAGCTGGGAGGATAAGGGGGTTCATACCTTTCCCAAGAGTGTTTGCCCGAAAGTGAACATAATAGTACGACTGGAGTACGAACTCGCTTACTATGATTCCGCAGTCCATTGCTTTAACCATTACACCACGGGGACACCCCCTTTCATTTCCTTAAATAGTATATGGACTTTTTTTAACCTGCCTAAATTTTTTGCTCGTTAGTGTTAAGAAATCTGATCCAATCCTAATGATTTTTAAAAAGATCTATTTGACCCATAGGTGGGACCCTAACAGGTATTACCAGTCCGGGTCAGAGGGAACTTGGGCGTAATGGCAATGAAAGGGTGGTCATAGTTTAAGAGATCTCCAGAACTGGAGCCTCACCATTAGATCCTGTTTGAAGTCATACTATTCTGCAGGGGATACTGTTGGAGTAGTCTCAGCTCAGGAGAAAAACTTAATATCTTCAATTAATCTTTATTTATTGCGAACTTTTTGTCCTCATCTTGGTAGTTTTTTTTTTTTTTTGTTGTTTTTGTTGGTTTTTTTTTGTCTTTGTGTTGTTTCTTCTTTCACTACGTTTCGGCCAAATTTCACCTCTGGCCTTCTTCAGGTGATTTACCGCGACCTCGGATAGGAATGCTGAGTCTTGTAACCGTATCCCCAGTAATTACTGCCTTCCATAGTTGTTGTCTATCGCACCACGTTTTTGACCAAGTAAACCTCTGGCCGGCTTGGGTAGGATTTGAAACCGCTATCTTCTGACAATGCTCACCTGGAACCGTAGAGACTCAACGCCTCTATCCGCTGCGCCACGGATAGAACCCCGAAGAAGACCAGAGGTGAAATTAGGCCGAAACGTAGTGAAAGAAGAAACAACACAAAAAAAAAACTACCAAGATGAGGACAAAAAGTCCGCAATAAATAAAAATTAATTCTCAGATTGAGAAGACTCATCTCAAAATGATTCCAATTAAAGATTAATATCTTCAACTTCAGCAATCTTCGGCCCTCGAACCCTGCATCAAGATATATGTGGTATTTTTCTTTCATATCGGCTATAGATTTTTCTAGGCTCTATTTTCGTTAAAATATTCGTACTTGAATGAAAAGAGTAACCCACGCGCGCGCACACAAAAAAGTGGTGTGCTGGGTATGACACTAAATGAGATCTGGGGGTGAGGCTCTACTTCTAAATGTTGCGTGCCACACGCATAATTCAATGATATCAATAACAACTGTTATAAACACAAATACGAAACACAGTAGGCAGACTCCAATATACAGGCGACTCCGTTGTTCACGTACGAACTGTTTATTTAATTACTGACTTTGGTTATTCGACACGAGGAGAGAGACGTAATTCTTAAAAGTCTTTTTTAATCATACGATGCAATCAACATCTTTCAATGGCCGAAATTCAACTCTATGCCCCAATGGCAGGAACTCAACTATCGTCTTCCATGGTCCAACCTCAAAATCCCAACTACCTGGTCGTACCCCAAATCGAATCATTTTGAGATGAGTCTTCTCAATCTGAGAATTAATTTTTATTTATTGCGGACTTTTTGTGGAGGTGCCCGTGGTGTAGTCGTTATCGCCGTAGGAAATGAACATGGCGATACGAGTTCAAATCCTGGACGAGACTGATTGCATTTCACATAGCACTAATACCCTTGGGAAAGGTATGAATCCAATAATTCTCCCTCCAGCTATGGGTAAATAGTAGGACAGACTAGGTTCTTCAGCCATGGTTAGGCAACTAGTCTAGGAGAAGGAAAACTCTGAATTGAAACCTGTTAAACTCCGCTTAAAAATTGACCTTGTGTCATATCCTGCCCGAGCGGAGGGGTTGGTAAATAGTACCTGGTCGTACCCCAACTTCTCAACACCATGGTCGGAACTCAATTTCAACTGTCTGCCTCAATAGCAGACAATCCAGCGGTCTGCCTACACGGTTCACAGTCAACCTTCCAACTGACTCTTTTGCAAAATCTTCAAATTCTCAGGATCATCGCTTCCGGGCATGACGTCAATCACACTCCAGCCTCATTTCCTATCTGGGGTTTATTATGACAATTGTGATTGTCATATGCTTTGCGCTCGAGCGTAAACTGTACCCAATGTCTGTGAACCTGAACTAAGAGCCGAATAGTTCAAAGCCCAACCAAACTGAATGATCAAATATAATCAACGAAAAATGATTAATATAAAAAAAATTATTCCGTAATTATATAACATTAGTTAACGTCATTGTTTCATGTTCTTTAAACCCGATGACCCCCAGGTCTGAGGAGAATGGAGTACCCCTTCATTGCCAATGCTCTAAAATTCACCCTGACCCGGGGGAATTTCCCATAGTGTATTGGCTAACTCGTAGCAAACAAGTCGAACCCCAGTCATGTTATGACGTTCACTTTTGGACTAATACCCTTAGGAAAGGTATGAAACCCCTTAACACCCCCAGCTATGAATTAAATAGTATCACTACTGTCCTTCTAGAAGGATAGCTTTCATATTTGTTGATTTACCATAAGACAAAAAACAAAAAACAAACCAAACCAAACCAAACCAAAACTGACCTTAAGTGTTAGGGTTCCATCTATGGTTTAAATAGATCTGTTTGAAAATTATTGATATTAGATCGGAATACTTTAAGCCATATAAGTCAGTGCAACAAGTAAATGTACAAATGAAAGCGTTTCCCTAACCTCTAGGTCTAAAATAACCTCATAGTGGTTGACATGCCGTTAAAATTAATCAATCAAGTGTAACAACGGAATAACTATTTTCGTTTTCCAACTTGAAATTAATTTACAGCGGAAAATAACCGAACCCAGACCTGTGCTCAGATCCAGATGCTGATCCATAAACTCGTAAGACTGTTAGATACAATGGATTTGGCATTGAATAACACACCTGGATCCAGTAGATGGGTCATACTTTAGCCGGCCGTGGTATCAACAGCACGGATCTGGTCGGGTGTGTCTCGTCACTGGACATACCTCGAGCCTCAGGGGGCCGTCCCTCCTCTCAAGCTTTAACCCTCCTTGGAGGGTTTAGATTTATCGCCTGGCGCCTGAGGCGCCCCTTTTTAGGAGAATGTCGACGTGGTCCGAGGCATTTTGGAAGCTGACGGGCGCGTCTGGGCTTCGGCCCTGAGCCCGGACCCACCTTTAAAAGGGCCTTGTGTCACACTCGTCCACTTGGTGGGACGGAGGACAAATACCGTTGATACGTTATTGAACAAAGAAACCAAACGAAACATTTCGTTTGGTTTCAAATGTGAAATTCCCAATTTTAAGTTATGTAGTTCTTTATGAAGCATAGCTTGACTATGGCACACAGTATGAGGCATCCAGTGAGGAATGAACTTATTAACAATGGTCTGATAATCTAATTTGCTAACCATTAAACAAATCGACAAAGCAGACGTCACTGAAAGATCGGTAACTCTCTAGAAGGATTAAGGATTCGAATTCTAGTCCCGGTGAAGATTTTACTTTCATTTGTAATAAATGCTGCTTATTGACGATCTTGGAGTTGTGGTGAATAAGAATTAAAACAAATAAATAAAAACAATAAATGAATTAATTTAAAATTGATAGAACCTATTAGCATTGAATCTGGGCGCAGACAACATTGCAACGTTGTATATGTTGTAAACTGTCAGAACTTCTCTCCTTAACCCAAATGGAAGCGTTCACTTCCATAGCGACTGCTTATATGGCATAGACGAACCGAAATTCAACCAGTTCCACGCACCCACTTTCGGGCCGAACGTGAAAGAAAAATAAAGGGTCATGAAAATATTCATGACCGAAACAAGCTATGAAACTCTCCAAAACGCCCATCTGAACAACTCGTGGGCTACATAAAGAAAGGCTGGTTTTGACGCAAGCAAACTGAAAGGACCCAGGAAACCTCGGCTGGTTTAATGGTTAGCGAACGAGACTAGCAAAACTTCATGAGTGTGTTTGAGTCTCATTAGGTGCCCTATTCATTCGGACTTGTACCATATCTATGCAAAAAGCTTAGTAAATTACTTCAGAGAAAGGTCCCAATCAGTAAAGAGAGCACACGTCCTACCAGCGGTTCAACCTCCTCAAGGCAAGTCACCAGCAGGTTCACTTCACCCGTAGATTTCCCGTGTGACCAGTCGACTGGGGCTGTAGAATACACCAACTGCATCTCTGCAGAGGGTTAAGACCCCCACAACGAGTGTCCTAAATATTACACTAAACAATCTGATGGTGAGGTTCCAGTAATGCTGGAGCTTTGGGGAATGCGGAGTACCTTTTCATTGCCATCGCTCCCAGGTCCACTCTGGCCCTGAGTGGTAGCACCTGATAGTGTCTTATCTATGGGTCAAATAGAACTAAACTGCGTACTTATGCTAAACTGAATGTTTTGAAATGAAACTGTTTTTGACATTGAAACTGTATTTACGATAAACTGAAATATTTAGAATAGAACTGTTTTGACATTCAACTGTGCGTAAACATAATCTATACTTATACTAAACTGAATTATTTGAATTAGAACTGTTTGACGAAACTGAATAGCTTGGAATAGAAATGTTTTTGACAATTAATCTGTGTACTCATGCTAAACTGAATTGTTTGAAATAGAACCGATTATTTGTATAAAAATGGATTTGGCATTAAATAACCTACAAAGGTTGATATGCCATAAAACCCAACCAACCAACCATTTCCTACTCCAACTCTGGGAAGTGACGAATTCATGAATGAATAAACGAACGACATTCCGAACGATCATAAACGAGAAGAAAAAAATTCAAAGACATCTCGTCAACATTATTGTGTTAGTTCTCACTTTTTTCCAATAAGAGACTATAGTTATGATACCCCTAAATGACTTGATTAGTACAAGGTCCATCCTCATCTCGTCCGTACTATAGTTACCGCTTCATATGAAAGACCTGCTCCTCGCTATGTCAACGATTTGGTCGAAGGGAAGAGTATGAGTCAGAGAGTCGTTGAAATTGAAGACAATATTGGACTTGTTTAGAAACTCCTGGTCAGAATTGTCCTTACAGGATTAGTGGCCCACCGAGACAAGAGAACCCAATCTATCCGACGATTTTATCTATGAAAGAAGATATGGATTTATACCAATCCCAATGGTATTAATACGAAGTGAACGGAAACAAATGTGGTTTGAATCTGAACTACGTACATGCTCGTCTCTATAGATGTGCTGCCTCTACTCGATGAAAATTCCTTGTCTCTTTCTTTGTGAATATGACTGTTTAGAAGAGGAACTAAAGGGATGTTTCACCGTTTCCCCTGCGGTGTTCTGTTTTTCCTGGGAAGAGGTCTGAAAATAAAAATGTCTTCTGTAGAGGGTTAATTTTATGTTGATGTCGTTACTAATCTGGTTTAAAGAACAAGAAACAATAACATTAGCTAATTTTTATGTGTCCCCACTTTTTCTACTCGCCTCTTTTACGAACTTAATCGGTGTTTTTGTAGTAGCAGACTTGCCTAAACAGACTGTGACCAAATATGGCTATAGCGTTTCAGGAAATTGTTAATTTCCCTAACACTATATTTTTAAGGCAACACAAATGAATTACGAAACTTTTCTTTAACAACACAACAAAGAAAGTTTTTATTTGCAGCTTTGAATATGGTTTGCTTTTGGTGCTGCAAGACTCGTGGAGTTTAGGCTTGTTAGTGTTGGAGATGAAATGACTTAGCGGGATGTTGAGATGGCAGCGTGTTGTTGGACGGGTGAGGGATTGTGTTTAGTTGGGCCTCTGCGAGGCATGTTGTATATTTCTAATTTATGTTCGACTGGGATTCCTCGTTGGAAATCCATAAATTAGATGGTTCCCTCGTTGAGTGTCCATGTTGCTGCTGCTAGTGTTAAAGCCACAGTGAGATGTCCACACTGGGTGGCTTGTCTAGCTAAAAAGCATCGCTAAGTAGAGACGGCTAGAGGAACGTCTGTTCTGGTCGCCGTCTCACGCCGAAGAGACTGAGTTTGGCCGCTCACCCGTTTTGCTAGCCGGAAATGAAGGTCCGGGCTGAATAGGATAAGTCATCCTGATTGGGTGAAATTAAGTGTTGAAATAAATTTGCGCGCCAAACCAAAATACGAGATTTTCCTCTTTTCTACATGGCCATCATTGTTAGATGTGTAGGATGATTTTAGCTGGAGATTTTTGTTGTTAGCGAGAGGGAAGTGTTGTTTGTGTTTAGCGAGGAAGATAGTGTAACGTAAATGTGTTTACGTTGTAGTGTTTCCTCGCTTAGTGTTGTTAGTCCCCTCGCTAAGTTGTGAGGAATAAAAGGAGGATGAAGAAGTAAGATGGCGATGGTCAAAAGGTTTTAATGAATAGGTTTTATTTGCAGCATGGGATATTTGGGTTTGCTTTTGGTGCTGCAAGACTCGTGGTGAGTATTGAGACGAAATGGTGTTACGAGAAGTTGAGAATGTTGAGATGGCAGCGTGGGTCGACGGACGTGTGAGGGATTGTGCTTTAGAGTCACCATGGTTTTTGTCCGTCTGGTGGAGAGGCGTGCGTTGGTCTCCATTAAAGTGGCCCAGAGGTGAATTGAGTGCTAGCGTGTCGAGAGCGGGATTACGCGTCGGATTGACATAGCCAATTTTGGGGTGACATAAAGTTGTGCCTGTGCAAAGCATGTTGAATGCATCTAATTTATATTCAACTGGGATTCCTTGCAAGGAATCCATAAATTAGATGGGTTCCCTCGTTTGTCCATGCTGCTGCTGCTGCTGCTATTCTAGAGCTGCAGTGAGATGTCTGCACTGGGCGGCATTGTCCAGCTAAAAAGCATCGCTATTGTAGAACGGCCAGTGTGACGTCTGCACTGGTCGGCGTTCTCCAGCCAAAGAGAGTGTGTTTGGCAGCTTAACCAATCTGTTAGCCGGAAATGAAGGTCCGGGCTGAATAGGATAGGTCATCCTGATTGGGTGAAATTAAGTGTCGAATTAAATTGCGCGCCAAACCAAAATACGAAATTTCTCTTCACTACAGATGGACAAAACATTTATTCTATCAAATTGCCCTTTTTTTTAATGCAGGCTTTGATTTTGAAGATTACTTTTGCTTGAGAACATTTCTCCCTTCAGAAGGAAGTTTTCTCCGTATGTTCATACACTATTATATGATTCAGTTCTCTTTTTTCATTACATAAATCATATGCCCTTTTTTCATCATTGCGCAATAAACAGGACACCTTGTTATTCTAGGTTGCCCTGTCAACTGAGGCTGTAGAATACACCAACTGCATCTCTGCAGAGGGGTAAGATCCCCACCCAACGAGTGTCCAAGATATGACACAAAACAATCTGGTGGTGAGGTTCCAGTAATGCTGGAGTTTTGGGGAATGCAGAGTACCCCTTCATTGCCATCGTTCCCAAGTCCACTCTGGCCCGGAATGGTAGTATCTGATAGGGCCCTATCTATGGGTCAAATAGAACTAAACTGCGTACTTATGCTGAACTGCTTGAAATAGAACTGTTTTGGCATGTAAACTGCATACTTATGCTAAACTGAATTGTTAGAAATAGGACTGTTTTAATGTTTCAACTGTGAACCAATGTTAAACTGAATCAGTTGAAATAGAACTGTTTTTATTGTTTAAAATAGAACTATTTTGACATTTAAACTGCGTACTTATGCTAAACTGAATTGCTCGAAAAAGAACTGTTCTGATATCTAAACTGTGTACTTATGCTTGATTGAATAAAGAGTTTACTATTCTTGCATTTAAACTGCGTACTTATGCTAAACTGAATTGCTCGAAAAAGAACTGTTCTGATATCTAAACTGTGTACTTATGCTTGATTGAATAAAGAGTTTACTATTCTTGCATTTAAACTTCGTACTTATGCTAAACTGAATTGCTCGAAAAAGAACTGTTCTGATATCTAAACTGTGTACTTATGCTTGATTGAATAAAGAGTTTACTATTCTTGCATTTAAACTGTGTACTTATGCTAAACTGAATTGCTCGAAAAAGAACTGTTCTGATATCTAAACTGTGTACTTATGCTTGATTGAATAAAGAGTTTACTATTCTTGCATTTAAACTGCGTACTTATGCTAAACTGAATTGCTCGAAAAAGAACTGTTCTGATATCTAAACTGTGTACTTATGCTTGATTGAATAAAGAGTTTACTATTCTTGCATTTAAACTTCGTACTTATGCTAAACTGAATTATCTGAAATAAAACTATTTTGACATTCAACTGTTTATTGCCCAATCGGTTAGGGCTGTAGAATACAACAAGTGAATCTCTGCAGAGAGGTTAGACCCCCCACCCACCTCAACGAGTGTCCTGGATATGACACTAAACAATCTAATGGAGCTTTAGGGAATGCGGAGTACCCCTTCATTGCCATCGTTCCCAGGTCCACTCTTGTCCGGAGTGGTAGCACCTCATAGGGTCCTATCTATGAGTTAAATAGAACTAACATGCGTACTTGTGCAAAACTGAATTACTTGGAATAGAACTGTTTTGACATGCAAACTGAGTGCTTATGCACTGAATTGTTCCAAATAGAACTGTTTTTGACATTGAAACAGTACTTACGCTAAGTGTTTTGACATTTAACAAGGGAATTGAGTTCTTTGTACATTTCTATTTAAATGTTTTGTGTAGTTGTCTCTTAAGAGCTTTTTGGGTACAGTATATGATATCAAGTATTCCTATCTAATACAAATAATTTTCACACAGTTGGATGGTTTCAAGTATTCTTATCTAATACAAATAATTTGCCCACAGTTGGATGGTTTCAAGTATTCCTATCGAATACAAATAATTTGCCCACAGTTGTATGGTTTCAAGTATTCCTATCTAATACAAATAATTTGCCCTCAGTAGGATGGTTTCAAGTATTCCTATCAAATACAAATAATTTGCACACAGTTGTATTGTTTCAAGTATTCCTATCTAATACAAATAACTTGTCCACAGTTGTATTGTTTCAAGTATTCCTATCTAATACAAATAATTTGCCCACAGTTGTATTGTTTCAAATATTCCTAATACAAATAGCTTGCCCACAGTTGGATGGTTTCAAGTATTCTTATCAAATACAAATAATTTGCCCACAGTTGTATAGTTTCAAGTATTCAAGTATGATGTTTAATTGAATTGTTAGTGATACATAGGAATATTTGAAACCATTTCATCATCATCATCATGTCGTGTTGCTAGCATGGATATCCCTGACCCTCTCTCGCCACTTCTCCCTATCGTTCATCACCTCTGGCAGGTCTTCAGGGCTACATCCCGTATCCTCACATAGCTGCTGAATGTATATTCATGCTGGTCGTCCTGCTTTTGCCCGGCCATATGTGGGGGTCCATAGGAGTACATCACTTATGAGCTCATCTCTGCTTCTCCAGCAGTGTCCTGCATGTCTGGTTCGTCTAACTTGGATAGTTTTTGTGATGGGAGGCAGGGGGGCGTATAGTTGGTGTCTTGTGGTGTGTTACCGCCAGGACTTGTTCAATATTGCTCGTAACATTCTTGTGTAATTGCCATCTAGCTTTTTCTCCAGCCGTTTTGTTAGCGTCCATGCAGTGCATCCATACAGCAGTATCGATACAACAGCTGCCTGGAAGAAATTGCGTTTCCTTTAATCAGTTGGGTGAATAATATTGAATAGAATTATTAGTTTTAATTAGCAGTACTTGAAACTCTTTAGCTGTCTGCCTAAATTGAACTATTGGTATTATATAACAATACTTCAAACCATTCAACTGTATGCAAATAAAAGAATAGTGTTCAATAGAATAATTAAGGTTAAATAGCAATACTTGTAACCACTTCACTGTCTACTAACTAATGATTATTATTAAATAGAATTATGAATGTTAGATAACAATATTTAAAATCATTTGACTTAGTTGAAACAACAAGTGTACAAACAAATTCATTCTAACACATTTAAAAATGGAATTACCGACAAACTATTCACTTACAGATCATATATGGATATTTATTTAAATGTGTGCAAAAAAAATGTCTGTTAAATTGTTACTGTTACATAACAAAACTTAAAACCATTTCACTGTGTGAAAACAAATGATTACTAGTCAATAGAATTATTCCAGTTAAAAATACTTGAAACCATTTAACTGTATGCAAGAAAAAAAAAAAAGAGCTCAGGTGAGTTTAAAAATATTATGTTCAAAATGTGTTTACAAATCATATATCTGATGTGTACAAACAGAATTTGGCATTAAGTAACCAACAAGGATTGATATGCCATTAAACCCAACCAAACCAAACCTTATGGAAATGACTGATTTTGCTTCAAAAATTACTTATTAACCCTTTTGGTATGGGGGGTGTCCTCGTGGTGTAATGATTAAAGCGATGGACTGCGGAATCGTAGTACGCGAGTTCGTACTCCAGTCGCGCTATTACATTCACTTTCGGGCAAATACCCTTGGGAAAGGTATGAACCCCATTATCCTCCCAGCTATGGGTTAAATAGTACCACTACTTTTCTTCTAGAATAGATTTGGCATTAAATAACCTACAAAAGTTGATATGCCATTAAACAAAGAAACCGAAACCGAACCTTTTGGTATGACACAGTTGGCAAACTTGCACACAATTAAATGGTTTCAAGTATTGCTATTTCAGATTTAGTAATTCTATTTATCAAGTATTCCTATAGTCTGATAGGCCAGGGTTCAATCCAAGGGTAGTCATACCAAAGACTAAAAAAATGATACTTGATAAATCCTTTCTTAACACTCAGCTTTATAAAGTACAGATCAAGGGTAAGTGAAGCAATCCAGGGAAAGGAGTAGCACTCTCCCTTACAGCTTGATATAATAGCTATTGAAAAAAAGAACCTTCAGTTCACCCTCAACTACAGTTGGCCAACTTGCACACAATTAAATGGCTAAAAGTATGGCTATTTAACACTTAGTATTCTTTTTAATATCAACTGATTATTGATGGTTTTGATATAAATTAATTATAGATAGTTTTAAATATTGCTCCCTTAGCTCAATTGACTCTTTGCCCAGTCGGCTGGGGCTGTAGACTACACCGACTGCTTCTCTATAGAGGGGTAAGACCCCCCCAACGAGTGTCCTGGATATGACACTAAACAATTTGATGGTGAGGTTCCAGCAATACTGGAACTTTGGAGAATGCGGAATACCTCTTCATTGCCATCGCTCCCAGGTCTACTCTGCTCCGGAGTGGTAGCACCTGATAAGGGTCCTATCTATGGGTTAAATAGAACTAACAGCATACTTATGCTGAAATGAATTGTTTGAGTAAACTGAATAGCTTGAAATAGAAATGTTTTTGACAATCAAACCATACTTACATTTAAACTGCGTGCTTATGCTTAACTGAATTATTAAAAATAGAACTGTTTTTCAACATTAAAACTGTATTTACACTAAACTGAATTGTTACATATAACTGCTTGAATAGTTTGAAATAGAAATGTTTTTGACAATTAAACTGTGTACTTATGCTGAACTGAATTGTTTTAAATAGAACAGATTATTTACATAAAAATGGATTTGGCGTTAAATAACCTACAAAGGTTGATATGCCATAAAACCCAACAAACCAAACCAAACCAAACCAGCAACAAATTCATTGGATAAAATTTAAGTCTCAGAAAGTCACAAAATTTAAGTCTCAGAAAGTCGTTATATCCTGACTGCTCATTGGTCATACAAGGTTTACTCACGCTTTCATATTGAAACAGGAACCACCACCACAGTGTTTGACGTGTCAGACAACTTGCACAGTTAATCACATTCTTATAGAATGCAGAGCTTTCACTGTCTTCAGAAAGCAATTTTTCAAAGTGACTAGTTTAACCGAATTGTTTGAAAATATCAAAATAGATGACGTTCTGTCCTTCTTGTGAAAAACAGGGTTGTACAAAAAAATATGGCGAATTAAAACTGATTAATCATGTGCAAACAAGTGAAATCCTGCTTATAGAAAATTTTACCTACTAAGTATTCATTGGTAAAAAGGTATATATATAGACAGAATTTGGTGTTAAATAACCTACAAAGGTTGATATGCCATAAAACCCAAACAACAAACCAACCAATCAGAAAGTCACACGAAACATAAGTATATTTGGTACTAAAAAAAAATGGAAATGGAAACTTATTTTAAAGAATTTAATAATTCATCTTGTAAAAATTTCAACATGATAGCATAATTGTCAGAACAGTTGCCATAGTAGTAATAGGAATAATTATACTATTATGTGCAGCAGTCACCAATGGTAAAAAAAAAAACAGGTGTGTGTATCTGTGTATTCAATCCATTTTGATACCAAAATAAATTTCTCAGAAGACAGTGTTGCTTATTTAACCTAATTTGTATATGACTGTAAGTATTTTCCAGGAAAGAGACAATCATATATTAGACTTATCTCTTAACCTGATTTGGTTTTGCGGGCAATACTCATGAGGCATATTTTAGGTAGGAATAGACAACCAGAGCCCATCACTCTCCAGGTCTGGTCTTAGTTTTCCTTCTCCTAAATCAGTCGCCATACTCAGATTAAAAAGCCTAGTCTGCTCTACTATTCACTCATAGCTGGTGGGAGATTCATACCTTTCCCAAGGGTATTAGCTAGATGTGAAATGTAAACAGCCTTGTCCGGAATTTGGCTACTGTGTCCACTTGCTATGATAACAACTGTTACACTACAAGCATCTCCACACATATACAGTTCATTTAATAAAAGTAAGTTAAGTTGTCTCCCTTTAGTCAAGGGTGACCAGAAGGCTCCCTTTTCAATAGCTACTGCACCAAGGTGTACAGGAGGGCACTACTCCATTCCCTGGATTGCTCCCCTTCACCCTTGATCCTTACCTTAAAGTGCTGAGTGTTAAGCAAGGCTTATCAAGTACCATTTTTGAGTTTTTGGTATGACTCGACCTGGGATTGAACCCTGGTCTCCCGGACCATTGGCGAACACTTTACTCATTAGGCCAATGACCCGGTAAAGTAAAGTTGGTGACCGTAGTCAAGGGGGGCAACCAGAAGGCTACTAGATACTACTCAATAGCTACCACACCAAGGTTTAGGGAGGGCACAATTCCTTTCCCTGAAATGTTCCACTTTACCCTCGATGCTGAGTGTTAAGCAAGGAAGTATCAAGTACCATTTTTAAAGTCTTTGGTATGACGCGACCTGGGATTGAACCCAGGTCTTCTGGATCATTGGCGAACACTCTACCCACTGGGCCAATGAGCCGGTTCATTTAATAAGCTACATTAATTAGATGAGGAGTTGTGCAAATTCAAATTTCGTCATTTGTTTATTTGTGATTTTTTTTAATATGCTCTGTGAGTTTTTCACACAAGTAATAATTAGTGATTTTTACTGGAGCAAGTTTCATCTGTTATCCAGCAAAAAAATTCTGTCTGATCTCAGCAGTGCTGTGGTCTGGTCAGTCTCAGTTCTTCGCTGGATTTCTTAGCCCATTCGACTTGGGCTGAAGAATACATCAAGTGGATATCAACAGAGGGGTAAGAACACCCCCCAACGAGCATCCTGTATATGACAATAAACAATTTGATGATGAGGCTCCAAGAATGCAGGAGCTTTGGGGAATGCAGAGTATCTCTTCATTGCCATTGCTCCCAGTTCCAATCTGACCTGGAGCAGTAGCACCTGATAGGGTCCTATCTGTGGGTAAAATAGAACAAACTGTGTCCAAACAAATGACTGGTGTTAAATTGTGTTTATCATATTGCAATACTTGAAACCATTTAACTGTGTCGAAAAAAAGAGCTCAGGCTTGTTTAAGAATGTCATCGACAAAATGTGTTTACAAATCACATATATATTTAATATATATGTATAAACAAGATTAAGCATTAAATAACCTAAAATAGTTGATATGCCATAAAACAAACCAAACCAAATGATATATATTCAAGATATATATATATAAATAGGATTTGGCATAAAAAAACCTACAATGGTTGATATGCTATAAGATATAACCAAACTAAATCATATATATTTAATATATATGTATAAAGTGGAATTGGTATTAAATAACCTATAATAGTTGATATGCCATTAAAACAAACCAAACCAAATCATATATATTTAATATATATGTATAAAGAGGATTTGGTATTAAATAACCTTTAAGGGTTGATATGCCATAAAACAAACCAAACCAAATCATATATATTTGATATATATGTATAAAGTGGATTTGGTATTAAATAACCTATAATAGTTGATATGCCATTAAAACAAACCAAACCAAATCATATATATTTAATATATATGTATAAAGAGGATTTGGTATTAAATAACCTATAATAGTTGATATGCCATTAAAACAAACCAAACCAAATCATATATATTTAATATATATGTATAAAGTAGATTTGGTATTAAATAACCTATAATAGTTGATATGCCATTAAAACAAACCAAACCAAATCATATATATTTGATATATATGTATAAAGTGGATTTGGTATTAAATAACCTGTAATAGTTGATATGCCATTAAAACAAACCAAACCAAATCATATATATTTAATATATATGTATAAAGAGGATTTGGTATTAAATAACCTTTAAGGGTTGATATGCCATAAAACAAACCAAACCAATCTTTGGATTTCTCGTTCACTCTTTCTTCTATTTTCTTAATTCTTGAGGATTGTTCTGTATGCTCCAATGATGATTCCAATTCCACCTTTTTTTTTAACTCTCTGGTAAGATCCGAATATTTCTTGGGGTTTTTACTTACCTTTACTTTAATACTGTCATCTGTTGTAATCGTCAAGTCCGCTGGCCGGAACATTCGTTTTATCTTGTTAATTATAACGAGATTTGGTCTCTTTATCATTTTTGGATGATCTATTTTTATTTCAACATCCCAGATTATCTTGTGTGTCTTATTTTTTAGGACAAATTATGGTTTGTGCATATACTATTTGTATGGTCAAATTTTAGTCATTTGCACAATTCCCAGGGGATCACCTTTCCTACCCCGTCATGCTTGTTCTTTTACTCTTTCTAAACTAGTTTACTATATTCACTTATTATGTGAGTTACTGTTTCATCTCTCTTATTAAATAGTCTCTATTTGGTGCCTGTCTATTCTAGCTTCTACACAGAACCCATATTATTTCATACGCAATGGCCTGTATTTGCCTTCTGAAGTGTCTCTAAAGTTATTTTTCTCCCATTTTTGTTAATTGATTCAATAATTATTGTTTTTGTTAATCCTTGCATTTTTTTATAATTATTATTAGCCACTCTCATTAATTTTTTCTTTCCTGTAAACCCCAGCGTTTCTATGTGGTTCGCATTTCTCATTGCTGGCTAATTCTTTTCTTTATCCTTTTCTCGTCATATATCATTTGTCTTCATCATTTTTCAGGCTGAAAGATTAATGTATCATCATCTCATTCTGTGGTCTATGTTTTTGAGCTCCTCTCAAGTCCAGTTAACGAAGGGTCTGGAATATCTTATGAGAGACTCTCTACGTATTCATTCTTTGTATTAGGTTCCTGTGGCAAAGGTTTCTGTCAAGTAATTTCCTTGTCCTGTGGTATTTTTTTTTACTTTTTTTTAATGATTTTATCTTTTTACTAATTTTTTTTTTTTTATTATTATTATTATTATTATTCAAAAAAATATTTTTGGGATTTTTTTTTTTATTACTTTTATTATTGTTTATTGATTTTTATCATTTTTTATTATTTTTTTTTACTGATTTTTATTATTTGGACTATTTTGAAAACATTTTTTTCTGATTTTTATTTTCATTCTTTTTTTTACTGAATTTTATTATTTTTGGTTTTTTTATTTTCCTTTTTTACTGATTTTTATTATTTCATAATTTTTTTTACTGATGTTTTTTTATATTTTTACTGATTTTAATTTTTTTATTATTTCTATAATTCTTTTTAATGTTTATTTTTTACTGATTTTTATTTTTTTCTGATTTTTATTATTTTAATATTTTTTAACGCTTTTTAATTTTAATTTTGCTGATTTTTATTATTTTTGTCTGGCCATTGGCCTAACGAGTAGAGTATTTGCCAATGTTCAATCCCATATCAAGTCATATCAAAAACTAAAAAAAATTGTACTTGATGCCACCTTGCTTAACACTCAGCATTATAAGGTAAGGATCAAGAGTAAAGTGAAGCAATTCAGGGAATGGAGTAGTGCCCTCCCCTACACCTTGGTGTAGTAGCTATTGAAAAGGGAGCCTTCAGTTTACGACTTGTATTATTTTTGTCTTGTATTAATTTTATTATTTTTATTTTTTACTAATTTTATTGCTTTTATTTCTTATTAATCTTTTTTTTTATTTTTTTACTAATTTTATTTTTTATTTTGTACTAATTTTAATATTTTTATTTTTTTACTAATTTTATTATTTTTCTTTTTTTTACTAATTTTTCCCCTTCATTTTTATTTGCTTGATGGTGTCTACTTCTACTATTCTTGGGTAATTATAATTTTCTTTTATTCTGAGTGTCTTTGTTTTTAATTGGGTAGTTCTATTCCTTCTGTTGCTTCTCTCTTTTCTCTTTATTTATTATAATCATTGCACATTTTTTCAATTCTAAATTTCTTCCCTATATGCTGGCTGAAGATTTTTGGTTTAATGGCATACCCACCTTCTTAAGTTGTTTAATTCCAAAGCCAGCCTTGAAAAAATATAACAGTGGTACTATTTAACCCATAGCTGAGAGTGCATTTGGCAGAAAGTGAATGTAATAGTGTGACTGGAGTTTGAACTCACTCATTACAATGCTGCAGTCCAGCATGCTAGCCACGATGCTGCTGGGACTGCACACCACACCCACCCAACTACAATGTCACAGTCCATCAAATTAGTTCCTCCTCCTCTGAAAATTTGGTGTTCTCAGTTGAGTAGCTGCTGAAAATTTACTTGACTTACTTATTAGTTTAAAGATTTTTATTTTTATTTCTTTACTGATTTTTATTTTTTACTAATTTTATTATTTTTATTTCTTACTAATTTTATTATCTAATTGATTTTATTATTTTTATTTTTTACAAATTTTATTTTTTTTATTTATTTTACTAATTTTATTATTTTTATTTCTTATTAATTTTATCATTTTTATTTTTTTTACTAATTTTATTATTTTTATTTTGTACTAATTTTATTTATTTTTTTTTTTTCTAATTTTATTATTTTCATTTCTTAATGTAATAGTGTGACTGGAGTTTGAACTCACTCTCTACAATGCTGCAGTCCAGCATGCTAGCCACGATGCTGCTGGGACTGCACACCACACCCACCCAACTACAATGTCACAGTCCATCAAATTAGTCCCTCTTCCACTGAAAATTTGGTGTTTTCAGTTGATCTTTATTCTTAACAAAAACTTTTACCTCATCCAAATACATAGGTAGTTTATTTATTGATTTATTCTTTTGCAATTTTGTTAAATCACAATCTTCCATAGAATTTTGCTAAGGTTACAATTTCAAGCAGCCATTGGCAACTTTTTATGAGAAGTGAGACATGGCTCAGTACAAAGTACTCCTGATAGCTCAAAAATGCTTAGGTTAATTTAATGTGGAAGGTACCTCAACCATTTTCACAACAGAAGACCATATATGTAAGTATTACTAAAAAATTCAAGGTAATTTTATGTGGGAGGTACCTCAACCATTTTCACGACAGAAGACCATATATGTAAGCACTACTAAAAAATTCAAGGTAATTTTATGTGGAAGGTACCTCAACCATTTTCACGACAGAAGACCATATATGTAAGCACTACTAAAAAATTCAAGGTAATTTTATGTGGAAGGTACCTCAACCATTTTCACGACAGAAGACCATATATGTAAGCACTACTAAAAAATTCAAGGTAATTTTATGTGGAAGGTACCTCAACCATTTTCACTACAGAAGACCATATATGTAAGTACCTGTGTTAGAAATAAGGAAAAGTTTGGGATTTTTGGTTTAGTTGTAGAAAGATTTTTCTCTATGAAATATTGCAATATTAAGTTGGCCATTCTGAAAGCATTGTCTGACCTGAGATATGCATTTCCACGCAACTACACTAATATCAATCGCATTTTTTCTAATGGTCAAAATAAAAGAAACTCATGCTTCAATGTATGTATGCTATGAAATTCCCACAAATTCTACTTGTATTCAGTAAATCACAATGACATTAGTGAAAACTTAGAATAATATTTGCAATAAAAATAAAAATTAAACCTAAAATATTGGAATTTCTTTTTTAAATTTTAATAAAAAAAATCTAAATTCTAGAAAAAAAAAATGTAAACTTTGAAAAAAAGAAATCTAATATCTTAAAAAACATCTAAATACAGTGTAACCTGGATATAAGTGAGTTGTTGGAACCCGGATAATATTCTCTTATATCTGGGTTTGGTCTATTTTATATACATTAACACAGGCTCTAATTTGGGATCAGAGAAGGTATCTCTTATATCCAGGTTACACTGTATTAAACAAAATCTTTAAAAAATTTTAATCCGAAAACAAATCTCTTAAGATAAAATTAATCTCTACAAAACATCCTTTAAAAATTCTGAAATCTAAAAATCATCTCAAATCAATCAAAAAAAAATTTTTTTTTTAAAATATCTAAAATGAATAAAAATCTAGTTTTATAAGTTGGTGGGGGATTCCCCACCTGATATGCATTTCTAGGTTACTGTACAAATACCAACCGCATTTGTTTTTATGGTTAAAATAGAAATATAAACTAAAAGCCAAATATGTTGAAATGCATGTATTCTATATCGCTCCTACACCTTGCATTCTGTAAATCTTGACTTGGAATAACCATTGCAATATTGAAAATCCTTTTAAAAATCTAAAAAAAAAAAAAAATCTGAAAAAAATCTAAATCATCAAAAAAAATTTTTTTTTTTCAATTCTTAAAATATCTAAATTCTGGGGAAAAAAAGAAATCTAAAATAGAAAATTCTTTGAAAAATTGGAAATCTAAAACAAAATTCCCAAAATCTAAATATATATATATATATATATATATATATATATATAATCTTTAAAAAAAACTTTTTTCAATAAAAAAAGTCTAAAATCAAAAGAAAGAAATATAAAAATATGTAAATGAATTTTGGAAAATTTTCAATAAAATTTTTTTTTAATCAAGAAAAAAATTCACGCAGTAGAATAAAATCCTTCTTTTTTTTTTCATTTGAAATGAAAAATTTTTTGCTAAAATTTTAAAAATTAAAAAAGAAAATTAATATCTAAAAAAAAAAAACAAAAAAAAAAAAAAAAAAACACAAATCTAACAAAATCTACAAAGAAAATCTAAAATCTGAAAAATTCTAAAAAAAGATAAAACAATCAAAAAAAGAAAAATCCAAAATCTCGAAAAAAAAAAAAAAACAAGAACAATCTGAAATCTAAAAAAAAATCTTAAAAAATCTTTTTTAAAAATCTAAAATTCTCTAAAATCTATTGAAAAACATAAGAAGAATGTAAATAAATGGGAAATTCCCCGTCTCAAAAAAATCTCTTAAAATCTAAAGAATATCAATTTTAATGAAACCACCTTTCTAATAACGATTTCAAATCAATTTAGAAAAACAACTGTAAAAATGTTGTCCTGTGGTGTTCAATGAAGCAACCGGTAATGCTAAATTTTATAAATAAAGGGAAATAACTTCCATAGAAATTTTTTATTCTTTCCCTTGTATTACAAAATGGTTGCACCAATTTTTTTTCTTCGGAATGACTGGGTCAAAGGATTTTTATTCAAGAAAACACAAACGCTTGAACGAAACGGGTTGGAATTAATAAAGGCTGGTTTCAAGACTGTTTTTACACTTTAAGACTAAATCTGAGAAACGGTAGAGTTAGCTTTCATGATTGGCATTTTAAAATATTTTAAATAATTCTATCTTTTTTTTTATTCGTTTTTTTTATGATGTAAAAATTTTTTAATTGGTCTGTAAAAGTTCATTAGAATGTTGTTTTTAGCCTTTAAGTATTGAAATATAAAATTTTGGGAGAGATAATTTATTAAGTCCTTTTGGTTGACAAGTCATATTAGCCATTTATTTATATATTTATTTTCATGGGTTTCAGCTGAAGTTAGTGTCTCTGTTAAATTTACTCAGACAGAATCGTTGTTCAACTTAGTTCGAATTTATTATGGCTAGATGATTTCTGTTGTTTTCTTCAAAAATTAAAAGGTTATTCAAATTTAGGGATAGAAAACTTATTTAACTACAAGATTGTTTTTTTTTTTTACTTAAGGTAGTTTCCCACTCAGTTACCCAAGTTAAGCAGCCTTGGGCTTGCTCAGTGCTTAGATGGGTGACCATTTAGTTACAAAATCTACCTTAAGCAATCTGAGGCCTGTGTATTTTTAAAATTTTAAGTAAAAGATTTTCTTGACTTAATCAAGTCTTGCTTAAGGCACCATTTCCCTCTCAGTTACCCAAGTTAAGCAGCCTTGGGCTTGCTCAGTGCCTAGATGGGTGACCATTTAGTTACAAAATCTACCTTAAGCAATCTGAGGCCTGTGTATTTTTAAAATTTTAAGTAAAAGATTTTCTTGACTTAATCAAGTCTTGCTTAAGGCACCGTTTCCCACTCAGTTACCCAAGTTAAGCAGCCTTGGGCTTGCTCAGTGCCTAGATGGGTGACCATTTAGTTACAAAATCTACCTTAAGCAATCTGAGGCCTGTGTATTTTGTAAATTTTAAGTAAAAGATTTTCTTGACTTAATCAAGTCTTGCTTAAGGCACCGTTTCCCACTCGGTTACCCAAGTTAAGCAGCCTTGAACTTGCTCAGTGCCTAGATGGGTGACCACTTAGTTACAACATCTACCTTAAGCAATCTGAGGCCTGTGTATTTTGTAAATTTTAAGTACAAGATTTACTTTTGTTGAGTCGTTTCAACTTAATTAAAACTGAACTTCTTCCTGGCATGTCAGTGATTACTTATAGAGATGAGGAAGATTAACATTTTGTGGAAATTTGTTTCCCACCCGATTAAATTGGGTTTATTTCTAATAGCTAGACCAGCCATTCTCAAAGTGGGCAGTACTGCCACAAGGGAAATGGAAAGATCCAAGGGAATTTATGAGGAAAAGAAAAATGATTGTTTCTAATGGAATGTCAACTTGTCTAGGGTTATTTCATGCCTAGAGATTAAAGAACTGTATTTATTGTTCATTCATATTTAAATTTTTTGTATAGTTAAGTGTTTTTTGCACACATTCCTACAGAATACAAATAATTTTTAAACTAATCTCTGGGACCCTAATCAGGTACTCGTTTCTGAGTGAAACTGGGAGTAGTGGCAATAAAGGGGTACTCCATACTCACCAGTACTGAAACCTCACTATCAGATGGAGTTTGTGTCATATCCAGAACACTATAAGGAAGAGAGTATGGTAGGAGTAGTAGATATTGGGTTATTTGGTTTAATGGCATATCAAACCTTCATGGTTGTTTAATGCCAAATCTTGTTTATTCATATATATGATTTGTAAGTGAATACATTGTAGGCAACTTTATTTTTAAATAAGTAAGAGTTTATTTGTTTGGACACTGATGGCTTCAAGTATTGCTATTTCAGATTTAGTAATTCTATTTATCAAGTATTGCTATATTCTGAGAGGCCAGGGTTCAATCCAAGGGTAGTCATACCAAAGACTAAAAAAATGATACTTGATAAATCCTTTCTTAACACTCAGCTTTATAAGGTACAGATCAAGGGTAAGTGAAGCAATCCAGGGAAAGGAGTAGCACTCTCCCTTACAGCTTGATATAATAGCTACTGAAAAAAAAAAGCCTTCAGTTCACTCTCAACTACAGTTGGCCAACTTGCACACAATTAAATAGCTTAAAGTATTGCTATTTAACACTTAATATTCTTTTTAATATCAACTGATTATTGATGGTTTTAATATAAATTAATTATAGATAGTTTTAAATATTGCTCCCTTAGCTCAGTTGACTCTTTGCCCAGTCAGCTGGGGCTGTCGAATACACTGACTGCTTCTCTGCAGAGGACTAAGACCCCCCCCCCAACGAGTGTCCTGATATGACACTAAACAATTTGATGGTGAGGTTCCAGCAATACTGGAACTTTGGGGAATGCAGAGTACCCCTTCATTGCCATTGCTCCCAGGTCCACTCTGGCCTGAAGTGGTAGCACCTGATAGGGTGCTATCTATGGGTTAAATAGAACAGCATACTTATGCTAAAATGAATTGTTTGAGTAAACTGAATAGCTTAAATAGAAATGTTTTTGACAATTAAACTGTACTTACATTTAAACTGCGTGCTTATGCTAAACTGAATTATTAAAAATAGAACTGTTTTTCGACATTAAAACTGTATTTACACTAAACTGAATTGTTACATATAACTGCTTGAATAGTTTGAAATAGAAATGTTTTTGACAATTAAACTGTGTACTTATGCTAAACTGAATTGTTTTAATTATTATTTACATAAAAATGGATTTGGTGTTAAATAACCTACAAAGGTTTATATGCCGTAAAACCCAACAAACCAAATCATATATATTTAATATGTATAAAGAGGGTTTGGCATTAAATAACCTACAATGGTTGATATGCCATAAAACCCAACCCAACTCTATATATTTAATATAGATATATAAAGAAGATTTGTCATTAAATAACCTACAAAGGTTGATATGCCATAAAACCAAACCAACTCCTATATATTTAATATAGATGTATAAAGAGGATTTGGCATTAAATAACCTACAATAGTTGATATGCCATAAAACCCAACCAAACCAAATGATTCTCAGCCACCACCTTCTAGCACCTTTAAGGTGAAATAGGGTCAAGTATTTGCTTGTGTCAAGAGCTATTTGAAGAATAGTCAGGACAGTCAAATAGGCGCTAGGGTTCGACATTACCAGTCAATTGATCGGATCAGGCTTCGCTGAGTAAGGGCAAAAGTGAAGTGTTGTAGGTCACTTCAATTGCTGAGTTAAAGTGTTTTAAGCCACTAGGATCCCATTCTCAAGCATTTCAGAAGTGGGGGAGTGACCTTTCTTCTGAGGTGCAGTCAGCTTATTCTACAGCTCCAGTAAAAAAATCTAAACTTTTACCACTAAGTGGTAAAGGTTTAAATTTTAACCTTGCTGTTTAAGTTGACAGCAAGTTTTGTAGTTTTTTCCAGGCTTATAAGTTTGAGTTGTACGGAACGATCTATGGTATATATAATATTAAGTACCAATCTTGGAATGATGAATTCTTTTACAGACTAACCACTAGTGAAATGAGGTCAAACCTCACTGACTACTCAAAACTTATGGCCCTGTGCCAGACTTAGGTAAGCTTAGAAAATGATATTAGTCTGCTTTGTTATATTTGTTATAGTGAATTAAGAAACTAGTCACATAGATTAATCGTAAATATATTATGGATGGTGAGACTGAAGCAGTCTAGTCCGTGTTTTTCACCTGGCCAGCTGTATGTTGGATGTTCATGAGTAAGTTGTGAAATCAATTCCAAATATGGTGTACAATCAGAATTTTTCAAAACTTTTTTTTTGTGTATTTATGATATTAATATTTCTGTATTTGTAGAATCTTGCAAAAATATATATCAAAACATTTTGTCTCTTACTATTTATCTTCAAGCAACACCAGGTACCTCGGCTAGAAGATATATACAGCATAAATATCTGTATTTAAAAGGTGCACCCCCTAATTTCCAAACCAAGTCAGCTGTAGAATATACCAACTACATCTCTGCTGAGGAGATAAGAACCCCTCCACAATAAAGAGCATCCTGGATATGATACTAAACCATCTGATGGCAAGACTCCCTCGGGTTGTGTAATGGTTAACAAGCTTAACCAGCAAACCTGTAAAAGCGAGTTTGAGTCTTATTGGGTACCCCATTCATTTGGTCTTGTGCCACATCTAAGCCATAATGCTTAGTAAATTAAGGCTTAGGAATGTGTACCCCTTCATTGCTACTTCTCGCAGGTCGACACTGACCCAGAGAATTAGTCTCTGATAGAGTTCCATTTATGGGTCAAATAGAACTGACTATTTAACAGTGTGATATTAAATTTGTTAATGATACATCTTAATTCTTGGAACCACTTTGTGCAAACAAATGAATAATGTTGAATTGAATTATTCATATTAAATAACAATACTTGACATCTTTTAACTATATACCTAAATTGAAATATTGGTATTACATAGCAATACTTGGAACCATTTGACGGCATATAAACAAATGAATTATTAGCAATAAATAGAAATACCAGAAATTCTTTAAATGTATACCTAAATTGAAATATTGTTATTACATAGCAATACTTGAAACCATTTAACAATGCGCAAACAAATAATTTATATTAAATAGAATTGTGTTACATAGAAATACTTGAAATCATTTAACTGTTTCCTAACAAATGAGCTCTAGCTCTTAAGAATATTATCTACAAACTATTTGTTTACAAATTATATCTATTTATAAGTATAAACAGGATTTGGCATTAAATAACCCATAAGGGTTGATATACCTTAAAACCCAACCAACCTAATTTCCAATGAGTGTCTACGAGTGGTGTTCTTATTTCCTCACATTCACAAGATGTTTCCCCAAAATCATACAACTCTTTATCAAAACTGATGGTTTTTGACTCGATAACCTGAACAATGGATAAAGGGAGGTCTTTTGGCTGTTTTTGAGTAATAAAAAAAAAACAAACGCATGCTACTTGTAAAAGATAGAACTGTTGGATTATTGTCTTATCGATCATATGGAAATCAGACCTGACCGATAAAATGAAACGCAGTTTCTTCCAGGCAGCGGTCGTGTTGATACTGCTGGATGGATGCACCACTTGGACGCTAACAAAACAGCTGGAGAAGAGGCTAGAAGGCAATTACACAAGAATGTTGTGAGCAATATTGAACAAGTCCTGGCGGCAACACCCTACAAGGCACCAACTTTACGGCCACCTGCCTCCCATCACAAAAACTATCCAAGTTGGATGAACCAGACATGCAGGACACTGCTGGAGAAGCAGGGACAAGCTCATAAGTGATGTACTCTTATGGACCCCCACATATGGCCAAGCAAAAGCAGGACGACCAGCTCGAACATACATACAGCAGCTATGTGAGGATACGGGATGTAGCCCTGAAGACCTGCCAGAGGCGATGAACGATAGGGGGAAGTGGCGAGAGAAGGTCAGGGTTAGGGTTAGCTAGCGGTACGACATGATGATGATGATGATGATAATAATAATAACTAACGACATTACATTCGGAGAAAAATGAATCTTCTAATTACTCCTAACAAAAAAAACAAAAAAAAAACAACAACAACAACAACAACAACACTGATGTAAACCATTTAATGTGATGTTTTCTGGATTTACTATTTGGAACTTGATTCTTTTTAGATTGAAGACTAGACTGAATTATATAATCTTTATTAACTTGGGACTTTATACATATTTGTTAATTGGAACTAAAAAATAAAAAATAAAAAAATAAAAAAATAAACTTTTTTACAATTTTATTGTCTGTTATACGTTTTAATGTCACATCTTCCAACGGAAAAGACAAGATAACAGAAAGACATGAAAAGATCCTTAGAATTTTTTTCTTTGTTTAAAACTAATTTTTGCTGAGTATTTCTCTCAGCGTTCTTATTTCTGCATCTATAGAATCTTGTTCAAATACAAAGTGTAGCCGAATTTTTTTTTCATGTTTGGGGTGTAAATAAAAAAGGCAACATAGGTCCTATTCATGAAAGAAGATGGGGGGGTGGACGGTATGCCTCCTCAGCAATAAAAAGAACACGTGGAATCAATTTCTTTTCCTTCTTCAACAATCTTCTCCAGCGATCCTTTATCCAAGCTTGTCTCGTGTCGTGCGTCGTCGAGACTCAAACGTTCCTGCCTCCGGTTCCGGACGCTCTCAGGAGTCCGTTTGCGCTTCGCAAAGGAACAATGGCACACTTGAGGCCGTAAGGCTCCCAATTTCCGCTGGGCTACCTCCGGGTGGGCGCGCTGCAACATTGACTCCATTGTCCTCTATGTATAGCACTAGAATTTGCTGTCTAGTTCAAGCTATAACCTGGCATACGTGGCCGGACCCAGATTTGGGTTCGTGAAGCTGCTTGCCTCATTAGACCCACATTGTACTTAGTGAGTCAATGAGCAGCACAGACCAGCCGGGTTCGAGCCTCGGCTCGTTCCCGACCTTCCCCTCCCCTTTATCCCCACTTTAATCGGCCTTCGGGCTTTTGACTTTGTGACAAGCCTTGTCTGGTGGGAGACATTTGCAAATAGTTTTATTTCCATTTAAAATAAATGGTAGGCACAAGGCCTCAAGTTTTGGGGGGAGGGGAAAGGAGCGGTCATGCTTTTCTATATGTTCTACGGGACCTAGCTAGCCACATTCGCCGACCCATTCAGCAATACAATATATAACCATTCATCCGTCGCCATATGCGCAGCAATCACCAAAATACCACATGTACTCTATGAAAAGTCCTACTTAAAACCCGAAAAGTGATGGATGATTTTTATTCATGATTTATATACAATGATTGTGATGGGAATGGGAGAAAAACCCCGAAATAAACGAAAAACAAGGATAAAATCCCCATTTGGTTGCCCTCCCATCCCCCCGTCTCTAAAATCGGAGGCCGACTGTTTTCCGGGGGAAAAGAACCGAAAACAAGCCGGACCTACCCTAGGTGGGACAGGGATCCCAATCTACAGGGGTGAAAGAAATAAAGGGTCGGGCGCGGAATGGGTTGATACAAGGGACATTTGCAAATAGTCTCTGATGCATTCAGGCAGGATTTAAGTAATCATGCCAAAATGCCACATCCGGGTCAATTGCACAATGTGGTATGTATTTGTCGCTGCCTCCCACCAGACAGGACAATCGCACAATATGGTAATTTACATGCGCGCTTACGTCAAACACGATTCACTATCCGGGGGATGTGAGTTTGATCTTCTTGTTTCTTTCTTTCGGCGTTGCTGTGAAAGGAATTTAATTCACACCGCTTCGTTGTTACATTTCATCTCTCGTTCACTCGTTTCACCACCTGTTTTATTTTTATCCAGCCGTGTACGCTTGCTGAATTTACGTAAACGACAGTACGCCACTTGTGGTCTCTTTGAACGATGAATCCCAGTTGGCTCGTCGGAAACAGCAGTCTGCAGGTTCTGCTTTTCAGTTTCACTACCCCACCCCCCAGTGTTCTCATGATCACACAGATAACAAACCGGGGCGGGTCTCTTGCGTCTAGCACTTTTCCGTGGTAATATCACGGATGAACGATGAATCCCAGTTGGCTCGTCGGAAACAGCAGTCTCCAGGTTCTGCTTTTCAGTTTCACTACAATTCAAAATTTATTTTTACTATAAAAAAGAACAATTTTTATTATTTTGTTTCAAAAGATTATATAATCCAAATACTTTCTCTTAGAATGATCTTTTAGGTTTGGAACGTAAAGGCAACATACGTGGTGCCTTCAATAAGTTTCCAGACTTTTTTGTACAGGCATTTAAAATTGTCGTAGACTCTTAAAAATTCAGTATGTTATTGCTATACATCTTATGAGATCATATTTACCAACCCCTCCACTCGGGCAGGATATGACACAAGGTCAGTTTTTAAGCGGAGTTTAACAGGGTTCCTTCTCCTAGACTAGTGGCCTCACCAAGGCTGAAGAACCCAGTCTGTCCTACTATTTACCCATAGCTGGAGGGAGAATAATTGGATTCATACCTTTCCCAAGAGTATTAGTGCTATGTGAAATGCAATCAGTCTCGTCCAAGATTTGAACTCGTGTCGCCGTGTCCATTTCCTATGACGATAACCATTACACCACAGGCACCTCCCCAATACATCTTATGAGATGACTGACCAATCTTTATGATTTCAGGTTCAAATGAACAGCTACACCAGCAATTGGAAAACACCCTACACCAGCCTGGTCGTCACAGCTAATGAATTTCAAAAATGCAAGCTGGACACTTTAGAAGAACTATATGCAATAAAATTCTGTTTTAAACTTGGAAAAAATGCCACAGAAACGTATGGAATGCTTCAGACTGCTTTTGGAGCATCTTGCATGAATCGAGCATCAATTTTTGAGTGGCATAAGAGATTCAAGGAAGGAAGGAAGGAAGGAAGGAAGAGAGTCTGTGAGAGATCATGAGAGGTGTGGGAAGAGTAAGGCCAGAGTTGATTGGCCAAAGGGTTAGGGTTATTTTGTTGAGGTTTTAAGAGAGTTCAGAAAGAGATTCCCTTGGAAGAGGCCAGCACTCTTCAAATCGGGTCAGTGGCATTTCCACCAGGACAATGCACCAATCCACAACTCCATCCTTGTCACAGACTATTTGACCAAGATGGGCATCAAGACAGTTCCTCACTCTCCCTATAGTCCAGACCTTGCACCCTGTAACTTTTGCTTATTCCCTAAGTTCAGAGGCTGTCATTATGAGACAATTGAGATGAAAGAGGCTGTGATGAAGCTCATTGACATACTCACACAAGAGGACTTCCATTGGGCCTTCCAGAAGTTGTTGGAATGGTACAACAAGTGCATTGCAGCCGGAGGAGATTACTTCGAAGGGGGCTAGAGTTTCATGTGTGTACTATCAATAAAAGTGGCCATATGAAAAAAGTCTGGAAACTTATTTAATGATCCGCGTAGATCCTCTACAAACTTTAATTTTATTGTAAGAACAGTGTTATTTCCAGCCATATATTTCATCCCCTTTATTTAAAACTTGTTTTGTTCATATGCAGAGACCTTTCATTTAAAATGCAAAGTGTAGTATGGTGTACAAGAGAAGTGGAGTTTTTTTTTTTTCTTGGAATTTTCTTCTGAAATTAAAAAAGGGACACATTATGCAGGTATACATGAAAGAATACAATTTTTTTTTTTTTTTGGTTATTGTCATCACTTTGTTGTAAAGATTACATAATTCAAACATTTGTCCTCATGAAATTCTGCAGTACTCACCTTGTAATTGCTGTGACTTTATGACAAAATCTTTCAGTTGTCTGGGACCTATGTTTAAAGACTTGAACCTTCAAGTATCACGGTGGTGGTGGAGGGGGGGCACAGGATGTCAACCATGTAAAGAGATGAGGTATTTTGATAGACACCATCTTGAAATAAATTTCAATGACGACCACACAGTTCACTGTTCCACAGCCCAGTCAGCTGGAGCTGTAGAATACGCCAACTGCATCTCTGAAGAGGGTTACTGCCCCTCTCCACATTGAGTGTCCCAGACATGACATTAAACTGTCTGATGGTGAGGCTCCAGTCCAGGAGTTTTGGGGAATGTGGGTACCCCTTCATTGCCATTGCTCCTAGGTTCACTCTGGTAGCACCTGATAGGGCCCTCTCTATAGGTCAAATAGAATTGTTTGACATTTAAACTGCATTCAAACAAATGACTGATGTTAAATCGAATTGTTAGTGTTACATAAGTAAAGTTGTCTCCCTTAGTCGAGGGTGACCAGAAAGCTCCTTTTTCAATAGCTACTACACCAAGGTGTGGGGGAGTGCTCCACTTTACCCTTTTATATATGTGTGTACCTTATATTGCTGAGGGCTAAGCAAGAAGGTATTAAGTACCATTTTTAAAGTCTTTGGTATGATGAGACCTGGGATTGAACACGGGTCTCCCGGACCATTGGTGATCACTCTACCCACTAGACCAATGAGCTGGTATATCCTAGTGTTACATACCAATACTTGAAACCATTTAAATGTGTGTAAATAAATGAGTAATGTTGAATACCATTATTAGCGTTGAATAGAAGTACTTGAAACTTTAACCATGAGCTGAAATCTAATTATTTGAATTACATAGCTATACTTTAAATCACTCCATTATATGCAAACAAATTAGCTGCAACTTTATAAAAAAAAAAAAAAATCATACCTACAAATGATTCACTTACAAATCATAATTATATACATTTAACTGGCCTCTTAGCTGAGCCGTCTGGCATTCGTGCCGGATGGGGTATCAATCAATGGCAGATTCGAGGCCAAAAGGCCTCCAGCTTCGGTTGGGCCACCTTCGGGTGGGCGAGCTGCTTTTATGACTCTTATGCACCCCTTGTATAGCACTAGACCTCACAGTCTAGTTCAAGCTATATTCTGGCATATGTGCCCGGATCTAGATTTAGGTCCGTGATATTGCTTGACACATTAGACCCACATTGCACTTAGTGGGTCAATGACTTGCAGGGTTCGAGTCCCGACCTTCCCCTCCCCTTTATTCCCACTTTAATCGGCCTTCAGGCTTTTGACCTTGTGTCAAGTCCTGTCTGGTGGGAGGCAGCAACAAATATCATATACATTTAACTGTGCTAACAAATGAGCTCTGACTTTTTAAAAATGTTACCTACAAACTATTTATTTAGAAATCATATATCTAATGTACGAACAGGTATCTGATAACCTTTTACCAGGTATCTGGTGCAAGGGTTGATATACCATAAAATCCAACCAACCATAATGGCAACTTACTTGTTTACTACTATGGATAATTTAGAGGAATTAGTGACTATGTAACACTATGTAGGTGGCCCGCCAAGCAGACGATTCCTTTGTCTGTTTTGGCGCGAAACCAGACAAAGGGTTTTGGACTTGAAATCTCACCGTGACCGGAAGTGGAAGGGGACGCGAAAAGAGAGTTAGTTGGACAAAGGAGCTCACAGGACTTGGCGACGGGACACGGACAGGGACAGTCGACTCCGGACACCGTAGCAGAGAGGCGAGTCAGCATGACATGAGGGTCCAGCCACTGTGAGGGAAGATGAGTCTGCATTCCAGTAGCTTTGTAGAAGTTCGCTAGAATCCACACTAGCGTTAGTCTGCACATGCACAAGGTGTTACAGAACTCCCTTTCTGCTCTTGAGTTAACCCCAAGCATATTGTTCGTGTTTGTTCTTTTTTTTCTCCTGTTCCCTCGATTGTATTCTTGTAGTGGCAAGAAATATGCGTTGCCCCTCTCGGAACCACTAGTTGATCACTGGCTAAGAAGGGGAATGGTTCGAAAGGTTGATGTAACGTGTGGGGGCCGAGAAGGGGTAACGTCACAACTAGAGTTCAAATCATGGATGGGACAGTCTGTTTCACTTAGTCTTAATGCCCTTGGGAAAGGCATTTCTTCTCTTCCCACCCCAATTACAGGTAAATGGTAGAGCAGACTGGTTTCTTTAGCCTTGGATAGGGAACCAGTATAGGAGAAGGAAAACTCAAATCAAATCAGCTGTAAAGTAAGTTAGCGACCATAGTCGAGGGTGACCCGAAGGCTCCCTTTTCGATAGCTACTACACCAAGGTGTAGGGGAGGGCGCTACTCCATTTCCAGGATTGCTCCACTTTACCCTTGAACTGTACCTTATAATGCTGAGTGTTAAGCAAGGTGGTATCAAGTACCATTTTTAAAGTCTTTTGGTATGACTCGACCTGGGATTGAACCCAGGTCTCCCGGGCCATTGGCGAACACTCTAACCGCTGGGCCACTTAAAAATTTACTTTGTGTCATTGCATCTTTTTTTTTTTTTTTGCTTAGTTCAGCACACATGGCACAGTACCAGTTATTATGAAATGGTCACCCCTTAACTTCAGGAATGTGGTGGGGAACCAGGGCTTTAACCCTTTGAATCCCGAGCTCTTGGGTCTAAATTTACCCTCTGCCATTTGAACGTGATCTCTGCAGAGGAAAATTGATACCAGTGGAGAAATGGGCTAAGAGTTTAAGCATGACTTGATAATAAATCTCATCATTGGGGGGGAAAAAAAAAAAAAAAAAAAAAATCAAGTCAGCTTCCAAACATGCCATCTTTTATGGATTCCAACAATTCACTTCTTGTAATCTGAATGAGAAATAAATAAGGAGGAAAGAGATACCCCCCACAAACAAACAACAAAAAAAAAAGAAAAAGACAAAAGCCATTTTTGTTGAATACAACAATTTTATTGATTTTTCATCCTTAATAGAAAACTGTATATTTTGTTTTGTCTGCCATAAATACCCTTCCTTGGATTGTTATTTTGTCATTTCCAGTGGTGGTACACACCCACATATGACAAAAACACTTGGGTAATGTTAAGAGCTGAGGAGATGAGCACATTGCCACCATGACAATATTACTGGATTCTTAATCCTGACATCACAAATAGGATGGTTTCCATGGTGATTGATTAATAGCCAATTAAAATTTGACAAGTTTCAGTTTTTTTTTGTTTGTTTTTTTTTTTAATTCTTTTCTCTGGAATTTTTGAATTTTTAGAACATTTTTTTAATAATTCATCCCTTCAACCATCCCAGAGCAATTTTAAAAAAAGAAAAATAAGTCTCAATTGAATTTGAAGGGAGGGGCTAAATAATCACTCCCAACCACCTACCAACCCACAATTGTTCATTCTTACATTTTATTCAACATTTATTCATATAAAAAATTCTTTTTTTTTTTTTTACATTTTCAGGAAGTTGCATTTGAAAGAAAAATTGTCAATTGGAGAAGGACAGTTAACAGAAAAGAAGGAAAATGACTAAATGAGAGAGAGAAAGAGAGATAGATAGGTCCAGAAAGAAAATGGTTATTTTTTTTATCACACACAGAAGTTGAGAAAAGTATATATATATATATATATATATATATATATATATATATACACACACATAAAAACCCACATACACAAGAATATATATATATATATATATATATATATACACACACACACAAAAACCCACATACACAAGAATATATATATATACACACACACACCCACATACACAAGAATATATATATATATACACACACAAACCCACATACACAAGAATATATATATATATACACACACAAACCCACATACACAAGAATATATATATATATATACACACACAAACCCACATACACAAGAATATATATATATATATACACACACAAACCCACATACACAAGAATATATATATATATATACACACACAAACCCACATACACAAGAATATATATATATATATACACACACAAACCCACATACACAAGAATATATATATATATATATATATATATATATATATACACACACAAACCCACATACACAAGAATATATATATATATATATATACACACACACACAAACCCACGAATATATATATATATATATATATATATATATATATATATATATATACACACACACACAAACCCACATACACAAGAATATATATATATATATATATATATATATTTACATACACACATAAAAAAAAACACATGTATATAGACACACATAATAAAAGCATACATGTCATTGTGATTTTTTTTAATACATCTTGTGAGTAAAAAAAAAAAACCTCCATGCATAAATGTAAATTCATGATTATTGATAATAATATTATAATAATAATAATAATATTAGGGCAGAATACACAATAATAATGCTGAATTATTTATCTCATACCAACTTACACATTCTTCTTGCCACCCTTTCTTCAATGAAGTAGATTTGTTCTTATAAGACAGACATCAACATAGAAACCCCAGCGCAGTTATCTCTCAAGTGGTGCAATGGTTAACAAACTATTGCTAGTAAGTTCAGTACTCGTGGTACTACTTAGTAAATGAACAATAATAATAACATTATTGATGACCAGCTTCAACGTGTGTGTGTGTGTGTATATATATATATATATATATATATATATATATATTAGTTGTCAACCCCCACAGTGAATCCTTAGCCATCACTGCCACTTTTAAGGATAAATTTCTATGCCATTGAGCCAATCTTAAACCCCACCCACCATAGAATTGAAATCCCCAATATTTCTACACTTTCCATTTCAGAGTCTATTCATAATATGAATGGATATTTATTTAAAAAGGCATTTTGACAAATAGCTTAACAAGGGAGATGATGAACATTCTGTGTTGAGCTTTAGGGAATGTGGAGTACCCCTTCATAGCCATTACTCACAGGTCCATTAGGGTTTCATATATATATTTGAAATAATGAAGTGTTTACCTGTTTAAAATGATTAAGTTATATACAGTATGACAATTTATCTTAAACTGACTTTGGAATGAAATAACCTAACAAGGGCCGAAATGCAATAAATCAACCAGCTCAAATAAAGCGTGAGTCATAATGATCAAATTTTCTATGCTTATATATAGGAAATCAGTCTTTATCGTCAGTTTTTGAAAATTCCAAGAATCTTTAAGCAAGAAAGTGACCCTTAGTTTGTGTCCAGCAGATTTGCTTAACAAAATCTTTATTTCATTTCTATATAAAGTAGATATCTGGTGGAAAATTTCCTAGTCAAAAACCAAAATCATGACTTTTTCTTATGAGCGTTTTCCAAAACATAAAAAAAAAAAAAAAAAAAAAAAAAATCATGTTTACAATAGATGTAAATAGCAAGGCGGCACCATAAGCGTTGACATTTTGGACATTTCAAAATCAATATTTTAAGTTAGGTTTTCTTAAAATTCAGGTTTTCAGCAAGTACAAAAGATGACATAATTACCAAGATATCAATAATTGGAATCAACGTCTTTTACATAAAGATATTTAAGAAAAATAGGATGGGGACTGACCTCTGAGTTGAAAACAGATTCAGCCCTTTCCCCATCTCATGTTAAAGAGTTTAATTGGGCTGTCACTTCAGTTTACATCTCCTCCAACTGCCTGCATCTTTCAATATATCTAATATTTGCTTGTATCTGTTAAAAAGGTTTATGCCAAACATTGACGACTTGAGAAATAATCACCACAATAATCCTCATTCTGTTCCTTCCGTGTACTGTACTTTGTCTATTTCCCTGTCTCCTTTTTATTGGGCAAAACAAGAAAAATATTAAATGAATTTAAGCAATTAAAATATGACCAGCTTCATCTACACAGTGTGTGTATTTTATATATATATATAGTTGTCAACCCCCACAGTAAATCCTTAGCCATCACTGCCACTTTTAAGGATAAATTTCCATGCCATTGAGCCAATCTTAAACCCCACCCATCATAGGGTTGAAATCTACAATATTTCAAGCATCTTTGTTCCTCATTACATGGATACCATTAGTCCCTGTGGACTCTAAAAATCTTTGCTATTAGCATAAAAATCCCAAGTGATTTTCGACCAGAATTGCTCAGATGGTGTTTGTTCTACTGTGCACATTGATTCATTCAAACAAGTCTTCATTATTTTTCTTGCATTTTTGGCAACTGTACCCTTCAGTTTTCATTGTAACACTGGGCATTATATATATATATATATATATATATATATATATATATATATATATATATATGGGTCTCTACTGTAGAACAAATAAAGAGTTCTAAGTTGGCATTTCTAGACACACAAGTAAATACAATAGGCACCAAAAGAAAGTATGGCAACCTGTACATGATAAAAATAACAAAATGGTTTGAATAAATTAATGTAGACTAGATTTCTTTGTAAATAAGGCCTGTGGAGATAGTAGGATGTATCTAAATGTCTGATAAATGTTCTACTTTACTCTGCATTGCAGTCGTATTTCTAACAATAACTTAACTTTGTCACTGATCACGGTTTTCTTTCTTGAATCATCTATATTGAGAGATTATTTTCCTTATGATTGGTGTTGTGTATTACCAGAACTCTAAATAGTTGCACAAAGAAGGATCAGCAATGGCACAAAATTATTTGGTAGCATCAGACCGATAATTTGAACTGATCAAGCCCCCTCCCACTCCCACTATATCCTCCAAGTTAAATTTCTTGGAGTATTGAAGAAGGTAGGAAGAAGAAAAAAAAAATAAAATAAAATAAATCATCAGAAACTATAAAAGCCATTGTTTTGGTTTTTACCAGTTTTTTTAGAGACCAAATTAATTATTTTTTAGAGGCACTAAAATACCAATCAAAAAAGGAATTTGTTTAATTTAAATCATTGAATTGAGCTATTAACCTTTTGCCAGACAGAGCGACATTTTCCTATTGGCTGCTCGTAAACCAATTCACAATGTTAATTCATAGAAACATTGCTTGGAGGCTCCGCCATAGTATAGGATTGATTTGCAAAATATAATTAAGAGCAAGTGTTTTATTTTCATGTTATTGTACTATGACACACAATTGCTGATAAAATTTCTACATATGATTAATTGACTTATCACCCACTCTACTCTGACTAAAAAAAAATAAAAAACAAAATCATCTGTTATTTAGCTACTACATTCATTCTTAACCCTTTATTTCCTGGTGACCTTACAGATCAAGTATCAATCAACCTGTTCGGTACTTATATTAGTGACTAATTGATAATAACAGGTACCGTAAGAAACCTTGCATGCTAATCTAAAAGTTTAGTAAATCACAAGAATCAAATTCTGGTTAGTTTTTGTTCGACTCATAAAAAGTCAACAAGAGAATCTAGGTCAGTTACCAATTGAACTTAAAAAAGAAATAATTCATGACATTAATATACAAAAACAAAATTGTCTATCAGAAAATTCAGAATTTAAATATTCTTTGGCTTCTCCAAGCATAGAAATATACCAATATTCATTTTAGAGGTTTCCATATATAAATCTGTGCTGAAAGAATTACAGGGTCGATGAAGGATTCAACCGATTAATACTTGATTTTATCTTTCTATCCAAATGAAATGCAATAAAAAGTGATATTTGAAGAATGTTTATGAAAACAAAAAATTCCTCTATAAATTGACTCTTGAAATCGTTAATTTATGGAATTAGTTTTTGAAGCCAAAAGTTGCTCTGGTTTTTTTTTTGGTGGTTGTTTTTTTTGTTTTTCTTTTTTAATTTATTTTGAATTTCCCCCAAGTTGACGCTGCTGCTTTTTTTATTTTATTTTTTTGGCCTAAAGTTTAGGTCATCAAATATGGACCCTATAAATGAGCAACTAATGGAATCAAGAGAAATTGTTGTCACAAAACTGTCATTTTTGCTCCACCCATATCGTTTTAATAACCCTAAAAACTTCACTGGCACTTTTACCGGCCTGAGGAATCCATACCAAACTCTTACATGTATGCCATGTAATAATTGTTTTAAAGGATATGTGCTGTAGTGCCTTTTTGCATCATTTTCCCCTGACCCCAAGATTGGGGGGGGTCAAAGAGAAGCACCTTACTTAACAGCCAGGTATGTACTGTCAATCAGAGGATAATTATTTCAGAATTTAAAATAAAGCTAGTTTTTTGTTTGTCTTTTTTTTTTTTCTTTCTCCAACAAGCTACCCAAAGACAAATAAAAAAGTGACTCAAGTTTAAATCTCAGAAAAACTTGATCTTTTCTGACCTGTACTGCACCACCATTGAATGGCAACACAAATGAGTTGCAATGAAATATGCATAACCCATGAGATCACAGGTAGGATTTATTGAAGAAACATACTTTTTAAAACTTTCATTCACTATGATGATAGTAACGCAAAGAAAAAAAAAAGAAATCTGATGGTAGGAGGAATAAGGTATAATTTCAGATGTTAAAAAGGTGAATATATAATAATTTTCTTATTCAGAAAAGCCAAGTCAGCCCTTCTGTATCTTATAAAAAGTAGGCAGTCAAAAACAAAAAGAAAATCAACTAATATAAACTTTCTTTTTTCCAGAATAGAGAAACCTTAGAATTTTTTTTTTAATTGTTGATTAGTGTTATTATCAAAGAGAACAGACATTTATTCTAAATATCAAAAGTTTTCTCAGATCAAAATTTAAATTAACAGATTTTTTTGGTACATCAAAAAGATCTAGAACATATAATAAAAAAAAAAAAAAAAAAAAAAAGCTATGGAGTAATTCCCTACTTTAACTAACAATAGTCAAGAAGGGGAGGAGGAAAAAAAATGAAAAATGGGAAAGAAGGATCTTCATTACCCACCAAAAAAAAAAAGAAAAAAAAAAGTTTCTCAAATGGCAAAAGTTAAAGAAAAGCTTCATTTCATTTTTGTTGGTTAATACTTGGAATCTCAAACATCAACGGAAAAAAATGCCAACATTCAAATTAGAATCAAACAATATGAAAAAAATATTAGCCATACATTTGAAAAGTAAAGCTTTTTATTGACCATTTACAGGTATTTTCAAAGCAGCAGCAGCAGCATCATCATTCTCTGACCTTTATCATTAATCTAGAATGGATAAAGACCAGGTGACCATGCAGCATTATATTACTCAGTGGTGGAAATGGAAGGGAAACACTATTACACATACCTACTTGTCAATTTTGGGGAGTTTTTGTTTTTTTAATGTTTACACTTCACAGCATGTCTCCTTTTATAAGTAGAAATTTACTTGCATATACCTATGTATTGATCTATCAATTGATGTTGGAAAATGTACACTATTTTTATTCCCCAATTCATTGCCTAAAAATTTAATCTTCACCAAAATATATATTAAGTAAACTTATATTTATTTCAATGGAAGGAATTATAAATCATTGATATACATGCATGATGTGTGTATGTGTGTGTCAGTCATCATATCCAGTGTAGGTTAGATAGTCTCAAAATGGGGCCTGAAATTGGCCATATACTTTTTTTTTTTTTTTTTTAAATTTACCCACAGGAGCTTACAGTACCCCAGAATCTCCAACTGCATGGGTTCACTTTGCTCATCCCTGACGGACCTCTTTAAGATCTTTGAGCATAAATCCTAATTCCCAAAACCCGTTTCCATCACTAGTAATTACCATTTCAATGGAGAAAATTCTGTTTGACAATATCTTATGAAAAGAAATGGATCTTATTGTCAAAAACAGTTTTTTCAGCATGGCGAAATCCAAGTACTAACCTTTATCTTCCCTCACCCCCCAGTTCTTTGTTGGGATCTCAGGGCAGAGAAGTTGGATAGGGAGAAGAGGAATAAAGACAAAATCAGAAGAAGGGTGGCTGGCTGGCTGGCTGGCAGGCATTAGGACGGGGTGGGGTGGGGGATTCAGTTTTGATTCTTTCACAAACAATGTTTTTTTTTGTTTTGTTTTTTTTAAATGTTTCACTTTTGAAATCAATATTCACACATACATGCCCTGTGGAGGATGGGAGAGTGGGTAGGGAAGATTTTTTCTTCTTCTTCAAAGATGTTGATAGTGCAATATATCATCAGAAGGATGGAGAGGAAGAAAGAGGGTCAAGAAGATTGTGCCACCTCTTCTTCCTCCTCCTTCCTCTTGAATGCAGCTTCATCCTCCCCCCTGCACCAAAAAAAAAAAGAAAGAAAAAAAAAGAAAAGATGAAGCCATTTAAAGGATTATGCACTTCTTCTTGCGTCTTTCTCTGTTGTGCTTCTTGCCATTATTCTGTCGACTTGCTTCCATCTTACGAGAACTGATTTCACGCATTAAGTCATAAAACACCTACAAACAAAAAAAAAAAAAGCAAGGCGGGTCATTTAAGCATTAGCAAGGATGAACAAAGGAAGGAGAAAAGCAATGATGAAAGGGGAAATACCCCCTCTCTCTCTCACATTATATATATATATAATTTCCATCTCATGATTGTACACACCATGTGAAATTTCTAGCAATGAACTTATGTCAATGATTATATTTTTAAACCTGCTGTCCTCTCATATATATATATATATATATATATACATACATACACACACACACACACACACACATCATGTAACTTTCTGAGACTTTATAATTGGAAATTGTAGGTGTGTCAGCTGGCCAAGCCTTGGTCAACTATTTACACACACATAAAGTTAGTATTTTGCATACAGTGTGACCCCTTTAATATTAGGCTAGAATTTAAGTCTCAGAAAGTTACATGATACCTACATATATAAAATGGTTGTTTTGAGGGTTGGAAATAATTATAACAGTTGACTTTCTCACAAACCAGCAACATTAGCTTTCCTATAAATTGAATCAACTATCAAGCTAAATTTTTTTACAAAAAATAAGGCAAAGTATTTTACCTACAGAAATTAAATACTAACAATAACAAAAAATTGGATGTGAATTTAGTAAATATATGATCTTTTTTAATTAACTAAATTTTAAAATAAAAATTGACAATTTATTTGCGAACGTTAGTTAAATTACAATTATCATGCATGGATGCCATGGAATTTCCAAGGATTCAATTCATGTGTGTGTGTGTGTGTGTGTGTGTGTGTGTGTATATATATATATATATATATATATATATATATATATACACACACACACACGAATTTTATATATATTTATATATATATATTAGTCATCCACAGTCAGACTGTTTCATTGTATCATAACTCTTCAGTGTGGCTAGCCATGTGAGATTCTCAAAGCTGGGATCAAAACCTGGCTGACTCATACACTAACTCAAGATTCTACTGCACAGCCACAAGGAAACAAGTGTAAGCAAAGGAATTTTAAACACTTACGTATCACATTTGTTTTATTTACATATATCCGCTTAACAATGTGTGTGTGTGTATATATATATATATATATATATATATATATATATACACACACACATTTTGTAAGCCAAATTGTAAACAGCAGAGATAATTAGAATAAGTAAATTTTTACATTTAATTCAAATGTTATACCTTAAAAGTTGTGTATATGTGTGTGTATACACATATACATACACACGGACCGTTGCAAAATTTACATATTTTCTAACTATACATTCAAAACAGATATCGTTAAGTATAATTTATTGCCAAACTCTACAACATTGAAATTTTATAACCAAAAATAAAATTTCAACATCTCTGTAACCACACGTATATAAAAGAATGTAGATATTTTGGAGCTACTATATATTCATATTTTGGTTACAGAACATAGTACATAATTTGGTAATAATTATCACTTCACATTCTTTATGGCCTAACATTTCACAAAAAAATAATAAAATACTGGTAGTTTTTGTGTAGAATTTAACATTTCACAAAATTTGTTAGGATGTACCAATTTAGAAGCAAACAGAGCGTACGCGTGTGGCAGCATTTCTTCATTAATGCGTATTTCATTGAAAAATATAGACATGTTTTGTCTACATATTTTTTGTATATGTCCTTTCCAGTTGCCGAATTGATTTTATAGTATCCTCTGATAATGGCCCAAGATCAAGCAGAAAGTACTAAGGTAACAATTAATTATGGGAGTTTCATCAACCAATTCCCACTGGATACTATTATATATATATATATATATATATATATATATATATATATATATATAGATAGATAGATAGATAGAGAGAGAGAGAGAGACTCAGATAGACAAAATATCTTTTCATTTGGTCCTGGAACTTTCCCCAGTAATCATTCTATGATTAAAAATCATCTCTTCTGCAGAATAATGTGACAAGGTAAGAAGTTGATTTCTACAGGACTGAAAAGTTACAAATGGTACAAAGTGATTTTACCCAAACAATTTCAAATGACATAAGAGGTTGTTCCCAGCAGTTAGTCCCAATGTCTGGATGACTTTACACATAGGACTAAAGACAGAGGGATGGTTTGTTGGCAGATTATGCCAGATGTCTCAATGGTAATTAGTATTAAATGATACCTTTTGCCTTGAGACCAATATTTTGAAATGTTTGGTCTATATAGGGCTCCTGAACTGACTATTACAAATAAGTTTAATTCTATTAGAGTACCTCTATATTTCTGACCTTGTGCCACAACTAAGCTCTAGGGATTTAGAGGATTAACTCTTAGAGGTCTTCCTATTATTTTTTTGCAATTAATTTTATAAATAAGATGTTATTTCAATTGAGCTTAATACCCACTAAACATGGTTGTTACTAAATATTCATAACTAATTTTGCCAAAATCTTTCTAAACAAGAAACTAAACATTAGAGATGTTTAATATTTGAATCATTAATTCTTTGAATGTGCTCAATCAATTAGATAAGATAACAAAGTAGATTGAACTACGCAATAACTTTTCTAAAATGCTCTGTAACTACCATAAATATTAAGATATGTATGTAAGATTATATAATAAGGTATATTTTAAAATTACCCTTCTAAATATTTTAAAAATATAAAAATTCATTTAGTTATATGAATAACTCCAGCAGTGTCCTACATGTCTGGTTACACTGCTGGAGAAGCAGGGACAAGCTCATAAGTGATGTACTCCTATGGACCCCCACATATGGCCGAGCAAAAGCAGGATGACCAGCTTGAACATACATACAGCAGCTATGTGAGGATATGGGATGTAGCCCTGAAGACCTGCCAGATGCGATGAACGATAGGGAGAAGTGGCGAGAGAGGGTCAGGGATATCTGTGATTGCGGCATGACATGATGATGATATGAATAAATATTACTATGAACCACCACCAAGTAAGTAAAAATGTTCTGATAAGAGAGAGGAGGTGGAGAAGATTAGATATCTTCCCCTACCCACTCATATGTTTGTTTGGGGGTTTTTTGTATGCAATTTTTTTACTATAGAAAACAGAGCATTGTCACCTTTAATTTTTTTTCCCTGTCCTAAAATTAAATGAAAAGCAAAGTTTGTTTTATAAAACATAGAAGTAACAAATAAGATATCTGATTTTTGCAATGAAACAGAAACCAATTTTCGGGAAATTTTGACTAAAATTTCATAAAAATGTTAAACAGGGAAAGTTCCAAAAACCGGTTAAAAGATCTTTTTCATCAATTTGTTTATTGTATCTCGTATCCCTTTCCGTTTTCAAGATTAGAATAATTAGGAGTTACCTCCCTTGAAACTTTTCTAACTTATAAAGGATGTATTGCATTTACTACAATTTAATCTAATAAAATGAAAACCAACTTGAAATTTTACAATTACTTTCCAAACTATAAAACATGAAAATCTGCATTATACCAGAAAGTAATCTTACAATTTTTTTGAGAGATTTCTTTTAAATAATTTTTCAGTAATTATAACAGAGACTAATTTGATATGAGACATTAACAATAAAAAAGAAGCAAAAATATGAAATGCCTTTCTTGTTAAGAAATTAATTAAAAGTGATTACATATTCAATTTGGACATTTATTATGATATCTGCATGTCTTACTTGTGAAGCTAAGATCATCTAAAGTTAAAATATTTCTGTAGTTTTAAGTCCAATTCTAAAACTAGCCAACAATTCTTAGAGAAAAGAAAATATTGGTTAGAATAATCAGTTTAATTCATTCCTTTTAACAAATTTTGGTTTCTGTATTCTAAATTTGATACTTTAAACCATTAACTGCCAACCATTTATACACCCTGGCCCTTAGCCAAACAGGATATTTATTTGTTGATGCATTTCTTTGCTTTGTTGTCACTTATCAGAAATAAATTTTTATTGGAATTTCAGTCATGAAGAAAGAAAAAAAGATTTGATAGTTTTAAACTTGAGTAATTAATTTTTTTAGTGTGCATTTTTAAAATTCAAGTATATTGTCAACCAAAGATGTCCAATTTTAAAAAAAAATAAATTTCAAAACATAAATTTTTTGTTTTTTATGCATAATGCTATAAAGTAATTTTTTGATTTTTCTCTAATTATTCTTTTTAGAAATTTTTATCAGATTTTTCTTTTCAGAAATATAAACTTTATGAAAATTGATTAAAACATTATATGATTAAATAGTTTTGTGTCACTGGGTGTTCAAATTTTGACAAGTAAACATTGTTGGCAACCATAGTCGAGGATGACCAGAAGACTCCTTTTTCAATAGCTACAGGGTGACCAAAAAAAAAAAAAAACAAAAAAAAAAACAAAAAAAAAAAAAAAACAGAACCCATATATTTTTTACTGAAATTCATAAATTTAATTCTAGCCTTTTTTTTTTCAGGATATGAAGTAGATTCTGTGCATGAAAAATTGGGACCATAGTATTCACCAACATGTCCAGAAGTTCGAGTATACAAAATTTGAATTATTTTGCTTTATTTTTGTAGAAATAATAAAAAAGTTTATGGGTTCTGTTTTTTTTGGGGTCACCCTGTACTAAACAGAGGTGTAGGGAAGAGCACAACTCCTTTCCACTTTACCCTTGATCCTTACCTTATAATGCTGAGTGTTAAGCAAGGCAGCATCAAGTACCATTTTTTGAGTCTTTGGTATGACTTGACCTGAGATTGAACCCCACCCAGTCTCTCAGGCCATTGGCAAACACTAACCGCTAGGCCAATGAACCTATATCGAGTAACATTAATCATAGTTAAATATCATTCAAAGAAAACTGATAGTTTAATTTGCACCTTTTAATACCTAAATTTGTTTTAAGCTTTCTAAATTTATTTCTTTAATCTTTCATCACAAAGATAAGATTAATAACTTTTCAACGTAGGCTCTAGTATGATTTACAAAAGACAACAATATTTTTAGTGCAAGGTATGGTGCATTTCCCCCACCCTTTACTTTTAGAAACTTTCAAAAGATGGACAAAACAATAAAAGATATTTGGAAACAGATGAAAAAGGTAAATTTAACTGAAAGAAAGAAAATCATTGAAAGAGGGAGGGGGAAGACCTTCCTTTAGCTTCACTTTGTGGAAGGAAAGCAAAATGAGAGAGGAAAAAAAAAAGGACTTAATATTTAAATTAGCATTGAATATTTTTATTTGAATTTCAGATAGATTAGTGTCTTCATCTTGATTGTAATAGTTACAATATTTTTGCAATATGGAAGAGAGAGAGAGAAAATTTTATCATGAAGAAGAATTGATTTTAGATCCCCTTTAAACATGAGAAATAGAATAAAAGATTTTTTGCTTCATGGTATGGGGTGGGGGCTATAATGGCAATGATAGTGAAAATTCACAGTGATAAACTGAAATGAATAAAAATTAAAAACATTCACTTTCAGATGTATGATTTTTACCATCAGAATTATTTTTCATTTTATTCCAAAGAAGCTATCTAAAAGGGGATGAAGTGAAAGTACAAATAAAAGAACTGGGGACTTACATATCATGTAAGAGTTAACAAACTCAAATACTAATATGACAAAGTTCAATTCTCACTGATTGCCACAAACTAAGCTAAGCATCTACCAAATAATTTTGGCATCTTATAGCATATAATGATTAATGAACAAGGTGAACAGTTAATTACAAATAAATTCGAATTTCAGTGCTCCAAATTTCTAGCCTTGTACCATAACTGAGCAAGGTTTAGAAATGGTCGACTTAGTAGACTCTCACTAGTGAGCATGATTCTTACTGAGTACTTTTGGGTGTTGTACCAAAAGTAAAGTTGGCGACCTTAGTCGAGGGTGACTCGAGGGCTCCTTTGTCAATAGCTATCACACTGAGGTGGGGGGCGCTACTCCATTCCTTGGATTGCTCCACTTTACCCTTGATCCTTACCTTATAATGCTGAGTGTTAAGCAAGGCGACATCAAGTACTATTTTTTGAGTCTTTGGTATGATTTGACCTGGGATTGAACCCAGGTCTCCTGGACCAGTGCCGAACACTTTACTCATTAGGCCAATGAGGGGAAAAAAAACCCCAAAAAGATAGATATTACATGAGAAATAGTCAAGAGAGAGAAAGTCCCTTTCAAACAATTTTTTTTTTTTTTTCAAATAAGCCTTTAAAAAATAAAAATAATTGCAAGAGAGCTCATAATCTTGAGAGTTTAAAAAACAACAATCAGCTTCTTTAGCTGCTTGAAAAGGAGGCAAGTAAAAAGAAACAAACTAAATGCATAGAAGAAATAGGAAAGAAATGAAATAACATGGAAGATGGGAGATAGGGTAAGAAAGCAGCAAAGAAAGGGACAGAAAAACATTACAAAATGGTGCACTTCTTTTTCTTTTTGCGTGCAGAAGAGGAAGCGCGAACTGGTTTTGATGGTGTGACCAGCTTATGCCGGATACAAAGACGCAACAAATCATAGAACATCTGAAAACAAAAAGAACATTTGAGTGGAACAGTTGGCTTCATTTTATCGGGGATTATCTCCCTTACATCCGCTCTTTAATATTAGAATTGTTTGGTTTTTTTTTTTAATGAAATGTCTCACAAAACTGCACTAATTTGAATTGCGAAAGTTATTTTATTGATCCAAATCTAACAAATACTCATTTGTTGACAGTTTTTTTAAACCACTCAGAGCGAGGTGGGGGGATAAATGATCTTTTTTAAAATACTTTTTTTAGCATGATTTGAGTGTTTACAAAAGATATAATTGTGAAAGTTTAATTTCATATATCCATATAGGAGAGGATGCTAGCCAAGAAGTGCATTACCTAGAGTCCTGAAACGTACATGCTATTCTGCAGTTCAATACACCGAGTGATTCCGAAACAAAAACAGCCCCGTTGGCTGGGGCTGTAAAATATACAGATTGCATCTCCGCAGAGGGCTAAGAAATCCCCTCCCCTAACAAGTGTCTTAGATATAACATTAAACAATAAAATGGCAAGGCTCTAGTCTCGAAGATGGGGAGAATGGAGAATACCCCTTCATTGCCACTGCTTGCAGGTTCACTGACCTAGAGTGGTAGTACCTGATAGGGTCCGATCTAGAGGTCAAATAGAACAAACTATGTGTACAAAAAAATGACTGATGTTAAATTGTGACTTGAAACCATTTAACTGTGTGCAAATCAGAGCTCAGGTTTGTTTAAGAATGCTATCTATTAAATGTGTTTACAAATCATATATATATTTGATATATATGTATAAAGAGGATTTGGCATTAAATAACCAACAATAGTTGATATGCCATAAAACCCAACCAAACCAAATCATATATTTAATATATATGTATAAAGAGGATTTGGCATTAAATAACCAACAATGATTGATATGCCATAAAACCCAACCCAATCCTATATATTTAATATATATGTATAAAGAGGATTTGACATTAAATAACCTACAATGGTTGATATGCCATAAAACCCAACCCAACCAAACCCTATATATTTAATATATATGTATAGAGGATTTGGCATTAATTAACCTACAATGGTTGATATGCCATAAAACCCAACCCAATCCTATATATTTAATATATATATGTATAAAGAGGATTTGGCATTAAATAACCTACAATGGTTGATATGCCATAAAACCCAACCCAACCAAACCAAATCCTATATATTTAATATATATGTATAAAGAGGATTTGGCATTAAATAACCTACAATGGTTGATATGCCATAAAACCCAACTCAACCAAATCCTATATATTTAATATATATGTATAAAGAGGATTTGGCATTAAATAACCAACAATGGTTGATATGCAATAAAACCCAACCAAAAAGATCTTTTGAACTCATTCTTTACCAAATTGATCAGGGAACTTTTCAGCTGCTTCCTAATGTGTATGTGAATTATATAGTGATCAGATAGGAATAAAATTGTTTAAAGATGTTTGATAAATCAAAAAATGCTCAAATACTGACCAGCAGAGCAGGAAAAAACCTAAAAGAAATTAAGATTTCATGTATCAACAATGGAACAGAGGAGACAATCATCATATGAAAAGTCTCATCTGATTCTTTTCTATGCAATTGTTGATATATGAAACATGGTAAAAAGGTGAGATTTTTAACTCTTTGAATTCACACACTCACACAGGTGTTGTAATGGTTATTGTTGTAGAAAATGGATACAGCAATCAGAGTTCAAATCTTGGATGAGGCTATTTGCATTTCACATACTAATATGTTAAGGAAAGGTATGCATCCAACATTATTCTTCCTCAAGCTATAAGTAAATGGTAGAGTCAAATAGGCTCTTTAACCTTGTTATGACAACTGGTCTACAAGGAAAATTCTGTATTCAAACCAGCTGTACTCCACTTGATTGACCTTGTGTCATATCCCACTCATAGTGAAGAAGTTGAGTAAATACATAATTGGCCTTGTGCCAGACTTGGCAAAGCTAGTCAATATTTATATAATAAACAGTCTAACTTTTCCTCTTTATTTGGTCATGTCTTTTAGCAGAAAAATAAGAGTGTAGTATCTGTGCCTATCACCTAGAATCAAAATGTCCCTCTCATTCAAAACTTTTGTTAAACTAAACATTTTACTAAATATATATCTCAAAGTATCCTATTAAATTAAACTTTTTGCAAACATTCAAAGTATACTTGAAAAAGTATTTGAAAATGTATTATTTAATTTTTTTTCTAACCCTGTATGAACAAATAAACCAAAGAAAAGAGATGAGTCTCAAATGATATTTCTAAAATATAAAATTAATTTCAATGTCCTTAAAGCCATCAAAGTCCAGAAAGAAAAAACTAATATTTTATAAAGTAATTCACTGACTACTAAAATATTTCATTTTTACAATTAAGTCATTTATTTCTTAGTAAGAGACTTGTGTCCCTTTTGCCATCAATGGACTTGCAATGTCTAGTAAAGTATATTGTTCTCAGCCTCAAAATGTTGGTAATGGTCATAATTATTAAAGTGCTAATATTCAGGCCAAAACTTAATAACCGGATATTCTATTAATAACATCACAAAAGCACAATGACACAGACAATTCTGATTTACAAAAGAAGCCTTTAAGTTTTTAAAATAAAAGGTGAAAATTTCTGGACCTATCTATTATACATGGTTTGCTTATTATTTGCAGATTTTATCATCCACTGAGTTCTTGAAACCTATCTACCTCAACTACTAAGGTCATACTGAACATTTTGAGACAAAAATGGACACTGAATATTCTGGATTTACTTACCTTATCTACATTAGCCCTAGTTTTTGCAGATGTTTCCACATAAGAAACATTCCATTGCCGTGCACGCTGACTTGCCTCTTCTGCATTTACATGTCGTTTGTCCTCTAAATCAGCCTTGTTTCCAACCAACAGGAATGGAATGTTGTCGTCATTCTTCACACGAAGAATTTGTTCTCTGCAGAAAAAATCAAAGCCATATCAAAAAAAAAAAAAAAAAAAAAAATTTTTTTCCTTTTAAATACCAAAACACAAAGAACTAATTACTAAATATATTTCAAAGTGAAATAAAAGAAAATAATAAACAACAACAAAGACATAAGCCTTTAATGATATTTTGAAAATATAAGAATCAATTTAAACATCATTTTTACCAAAATTAGGAATATCAAATCAATTTTAATGGCAATACAATATTTTTTTTAGTTATCTCCCCTTACTTGTTTGAAGTCCCCACCACCTCGCCTAAGGTTCATACTATGATAACATTAGAAAATATTTAAGATAAGCCTTGATAAAAACATTTGGTTCGTTGTGTTTTACAGCAGATCAACTATTGTGGGTCATTTAATGCCAAATCTTGTTTATATACTGTGATAGAGAACAGGAGTCGGATAGTGGCAATGAATGGGAATTACTGTATTCTCTAAGAAAGAGGAGTAAACTTTGTCTTGCCTGCTTGAATCGAATACGCATCCTCCCGAATGTAAAAAATGCAACTTGAGCGTGGCACAGACACAAGGTTTGATTCATGTACCCGGATGTTACATAATTGTCCTGACCATATTGCTTGTGCAGTTTTTTTCAGGTGCCAGGATGTTGGAAAGCTGCATCAATAAATAGATGGAGTCCAGTCGAGAATGACAGTTTTCGAGTTCCAGCACGTACTTCAGTAACTGATCAAAGATTTAAGGAGAAAGGAAGGAAGGAAAGGAAAATTGAGACAGTGCACGCACTTGACCGACTCAGAGTAGAAATCCCAAATTACTTAAAAAAAAAAAAAAAAAAAAAAAAAAAAAAAAAAAAAATCGCATATATGAGTTGTAAACAAATAGTCTATTGGTAACAATTTTTAAACAAACCAGAGCTCATTTGTTTGCACACAGTTAAATGGTTTTAAGTATAGTAAATGATTAAACAGTTCTATTTGACCCATAGATGGGACCCTAACAAGTACTACCACTCATGGTCAGTGGACCTGGGAGTAATGGACATGAAGGGGAACTCCACATTCCACAGAACTCCTAGTCAGGAACCTCACCAGATGGTTTATTGACTGTAGTTTTAGGGTGGATAATCTCCCTGAGTGTTGAACCCAGGATTGAACCAGGAATCTTTAGATTTCAGTCTAAAGTGCTTGTTACACCACTTCCCTCTTTGCGCTCCTCCTCCACTTTCCTCCTTCTCTCTCTCACTCTCCTTTTTTTTCTCTCTCTCTCTGTGCTTCTTCTTTTGTTCCTCTTCCACCTTCTTTCCTGCTTCTGCTTCTCGCCGAGAAAAAAGTGACGACAAAAAAAACGAGTCGGTTTTTATTCACGTCACTCAACCCATAATCCCTTTCCTTAGCCTATAAAAATTCCGGTCGGAGGCCTCCTATCTTTTTTCCTTTAATGGGCTGAAGGTGGATTATTGAAACAGTGGTGAGTATTTTTCTTTTCTTTCACCCCGTAATGGCGGTGTTTCTTCCTTCATATCAGATTACTGACCTGCACGCCAGACACAAACGAACCCTTTTTTGTCGAGAGCTGCCGTTAGTCTCACTTTCATGTCCACATTGACATATCCAGGATGCTTGTTGGTGGGTCTTACCCGTCTGTAGAGAGGCAGTCCACATATTCCGAAGCCGCATCTGACTAACCTGATGAAATATTGTGCAAACCATGAAAATACACCTCCCCCAAAAGAATGTTCTTACAAACTTTCTTTTCTTACAATTACTGTGTCTTTGAAAGATAAATGCTTATGGAGCCTACAGTTCAAGTCATATATACAGTTAAAACATAATTTATCCGAAGCAACACTGGTTTGACTGATCATTCCAATAATTCAAAAGAGTCTGAATCCCTCCAAATGAACTGAACAAAGTTCATTTTATCATTTCTTATTTCTGCATCAGTCAAGATTTGCTCAACAATTTACAAAATTTGATTTGGACCTCTATGAGATGTAAATTTTACTTATTCAAAAAAAAAATATATATATATAAGATATGAAAAATTTTATTAAAGTGACTAATAATAATCATTTAGAAACAAGTATAGTTTTAAGCACCTTTTCTTAATATCACTAATTTATACACAATTATATGACTTCAAATGACTATTTTCTATTTAATAATAATCATCACTTGTTTGCATGCAGTTATATGGTTTCAAGTATTCCTATCTAATACTAATAATCTATCCACAATTATATGGTTTCAAGTAACTATTTTCACTTAATTATAATAATCACTTGTTTGCATACAGTTATATGGTTTCATTTATTCCTATCCAATATTAATGATTTTCAAACAGTTCTATTTGACCCGTAGATGAGACATTAACAAGCATTACCACTCTGGGTTGAAGTTGACCTGGGAGTAATGGCAATGAAGGTGTGGCAATCATTTGTAAACAAATATGGTTTAAAGCACCTTAATATCATTAATTTATACCCAATTATATGGTTTCAAATAACTTTCTATTTAATAATAATAATAATAATAATCACTTGTTTGCATGCAGTTATATAGTTTCAAGTATTCCTATCTAATACTAATAATTTGTAAATGATTTCAGGTCAATAATAGTTTGCAAAAAATTATATATTTTAGTGATTATTCTAAATACAAATTTGATGTATGCCTTTGGCTTAAATTTGACGATCATCCTGCAGCTGCAAATGACTATATGAATGTTGTCTTGAAAATACATGTAACACAGTTGGTTTTTACAGCTTGTCAATCCTTGTTGGGTTATTTAATGCCAAAATCCATCTGCTTTTTTTTCCTCTTTCTTCCAAACACTTATTTGGTTTCAAGTAACTAATAATAATCATTTGTAAACAATTACAGCTTCAAGTAGCAATTCTTGATATAAATATGTTGAATATAATTACATTGTTTCAAGTATTCCTATGTAATACAAATAATTTTTCTAAAAAATCTATTTTATCCAAAGAACCCTAAAAAAAAAAAAAAAAAAAAAAAAAAAAAAAAAATACTACCACTCCAAGTGAGAATGGACCTGGGAATGAAATGCAATGAAAGGCTACTTCCCAAATCTCCAGAATTGGAACCTCACCACCAGATACAGTTTAATGTCTTACCCAGGACAAAAGATTCAAATGTTAAAACAACAGTTCAGACTTAACAATAAGCAGCAATTTCATATACATTTTTTTTCTGTTGCAAGGTCAAAAACAAAAGTCACCACCTAATGCGAAATGTACAGCTAAAAACAAAAAACTTTTGGTTAAATTAGAATATCATAAAAACTTTAGAGAAATCAACTGATTGAACTTTTTGTATTCATTTTAAAAATATTTATTGCAATATGAGATTCAAAAAAAGAATCAATTATGAGAAGGTAAGTAAAAAGTATAGTGTTTCTCTAACTCTCCACATTTACCTTTGAATGATATTTGCTAGGGAACGATAAGAAAAAATTTTTTAAATCAATGGCACAATGTAAATCTATGGAAGATGGGGTACAGTGAACTAGTTTGGCACAAGGCCAGAATTACGGATCATCTGGTGAAAAATCAAATGGTCTACTAATGCAGCTTACTAACAATTACACCAGACTAGGTTCAGCATGGTTTGGTACAAGGCCAGAAGTGCAAACTTAAATCACTAAGAATTACAGCACACAAAGAGCTCTACGAGGCTTAAATTTGGCACAAGGCTGAAAGTATACAGTACCTAATGAGGATCAAACTCACTACTAGGAAGTACTTAATGTGCAACACTAACTTGTTGACCATTACAATATAAGGTGGCCACAATGAACTGTTTTTCTTGTAAAAAATCACCTTATTAGAAGCAGTGATCGACTAATCAGAATTCATTTTTAGGTTTGGTTTTATGGTATATCAACCATTGTTGGTTATTTAATGCCAAATCTTGTTTGCACATATATCAAATATGTGATTTGTAACCTTATTTTATAGATACACACTTAAATGATCAAACAGTTCTCTTTCTAACAATTCAATTAAGCCTAAGTCAACAACGTTAAATGGTTCCAAGTATTGCTATCTATCACTAACAATTAAATTAAACATCAGTCATTAGTTTACACACAGTTAAATGATCAAACAGTTCTATTTCTAACAATTCAATTCAGCAAAAGTCATTTGTTTGCACAGTCAAACAGTTCTATATGACCCATAGATAGGATCATATCAAGTGCTACTACTCCAGGTCAGAGTGGACATGGTAGTAATGGCAATGAAGGAGTACTCCACATTCCCCAAAGCTTCAGCATTACTGGAGCCTCACCATCAGATTGTTTAATGTCATATCCAGGACACTCATTAGGAGAGTTTTACCCCTCTGCAGAGATGCAGCCAGTGTATTCTTCAGGCCCAACCAACTGGCCTAGATGTCTCATTTGATTTGATTGGCTGAACCTATGAATTATTTCCAACAATTAAAAAGCAGCTGTATTTGTACTAGGTCAAGCATTTTCCATATTGGAAATGTTGCTCTTCTATTTAAACAAACTTTCAACCACTTGGAAAAAAAATTTTGAACAGATTGCAGGGGTGAAGGGTCTGAACAGAGGATAAAAAGGATAACGGATCATATGATTCACCTAAATTCAGCTGTTGCTTGGAAAGATTCCTGTTCTGTTATGGAAAACACGCAGAGGAAGCCTTCACCACTTCGGAAATAGTTGTCACGGATTGCTGCATAGTCTTCTTGTCCCGCTGTATCCAGAATATCAATTTGGACATCATCCCCATCCAATACAACTTTCTTTCGATAAGAGTCAGCTTTGGTCGGTTCATAATCTTCAACAAACTGGAGAAGAAAAAAATTTAATTGAATTAAAAACTGAAATAATTTAAAAACAAGTGACCTTGCTTAATGAACAAATACATTCAATAAAGACTTTAATGACATTTATAACCTTTGAAATAAGATGAATAATGAAAATAACTTTAAGTAAGAATATAAGGGTCATTAAAAAAGGTTCTTAACCTCACCCCCAAAAAGAGTCATAGCTGTATATTTTTGCTATGGCAATACACTACCACTTCTTATAAAATGTGAAAAATCAATTCAGATTCCGGTCTTAATTTCTACAAGTAAGGCTCATATAAAGGTGAGTAATAAAACACATCTGTAATCATAGTGAGGCTTAGAACTTTTTTAAATGACTCACATACATGCCAGATTAAGCAAAGCTAAGTAAAGTTGGCAACCTTAATCGAGGGTGACCCAAAGGCTCCCTTTTCAATAGCTACAACACCAAGGTCTAGGGGAGGGTGCTACATCATTCTTTGGATTGCTCCACTTTACTCTTGATCCTTACTTTATAATGCTAAGTTTCTAAACAAGGCAGCATCAAGTCCCATTTTTTGAGTCTGGTATGACTCAACCTGGGATTGAACCCAGGTCTCCCAGACCATTGGCGAACACTCTACTCATTAGGTCAATGGTTGGTAAGCAAGCAATAAGTAGAACAAAATCTAATTCTATCAATAAGTTATTCACTAAGCTTAGGGGAAGTCCCTGTAGCAGTGTGGCTAATGGGCTGGGTAACTTTGTAGTAAACAAATTCAAATTCCAGTCAGACTATTATATTCACTTTCTAATACCATTGATGAAAGGCATAAACCCCTTTATCCTCCCACTGTAGGTTAAATAGTATCACTGCTGCTGTTCCACCATTATGGTTTTGGCATTAAATAACCACCAAAGGTCAGTTTGCTGACAATACCTCCTGTTGCTTCAGTGGTCACCCATCTAAGTATTGAACAGGCTCATCACTGCTTAAGTTGTTATTTAAGAAACTTTGCTTAAATATGGCACACAGGCCTCAGATTGCTTACAGTCCCTGCTGCTGCTTCAGTGGTCACCCATCTAAGTATAGAACAGGCTCATCACTGCTTAAGAAACTTTGCTTAGATATGGCACATAGGCTGCTACAGTACCACCTACAACAGTGATTTTCATTTACTTATAACCCAGTGAACGGCCTTCTTGACTTTGTTGTTTTAGAACCAACACCCAACAGTGGGATCTAATCTTCATGTAAACTACATCTGATGGAGAGACTTGAATTCTGGATGTGTGGAGTCACCCCTTCATTGTCATTACTCTGATCCAGAATGACGATAACTGTTCAAATCCCATCTATTGGTCAAATAGATAATAGTGGCTGACACCTTGAACCATGATTTGTGATACTATTATCTGGCTTGTAAAATTTGACCTGCCCAGTTTTGTCATCTTGCCACATTTTTCCTTCACACCATCATCTGTCTACAATTCCAATAATTTATTTTGGCTGGTTGTCACCAGATCCAATGGGCCTCAAAATCAGTTTGTATTTTTACATGATAAATGAAGAGTTTTATTGTTGATATATTTTACACTTCTCAAACATCAACCATTTAATCTTCACTTGGTTTGACACATTTATATTTAAGTTCTTAACACAACATTTCATTCTCAGTACATTTTTGTGGATAAATCAGAAGGGTTAATACCATTCAAATATTGATCTCTTTAGAATAATAGCAGTAGTAGGTCAGTTGGTTTTACTGCATGTCAAACATTATTGGGGTATTTAATGCCTAATTCTATCTTTGTTCTTAGCAAGCAATTATACATTTTCAAGTAACTAATGATAATCCTTAGTAAACAATTGCCCAGTTGGTTGGGGCTGTAGAATACACCAACTGCATCTCTGTGTCCTGGATATGACACTAAACAACCTAATGCTGGAGCTTTGGGAAATGCAGAGTACCCCTTTATTGCCACTGCTCCCAGGTCCACTCTGGCCTGGAGTGGTAGCACCTGATAGACTCCTATCTATGAGTCGAATAGAACTAAACTGTATACTTATGCTAAACTGAATTGTTTGAAATGGAACTGTTTTTGGACATTGAAACTGTACTTATGCTAAACTGAATTGATTGAAATAGAACTATTTTTGACATTCAAACAGTGTACTTATGCTAAATAGAATTGTTTATATGTATAAAAATGGATTTGGTATGAATAACCTACAATGGTTGATGTGTCATAAAACCAAACCAAACTTAGTAAACAATTACAGCTGCAAGTAACAATTATTTATACCATTAATGTGCAAATAATTATATGAATAGTGAGAGTAGGGGCTTATTTCATTTATTTTTTTAGAAGTACTAGTATAAGATAGATTTGTGGTTGGATACGCGTAGGTTTTATGAAAGTTTTAGTATCACTAGGGGGTTAGCATTTAATATGTAAAACATGGACTTAGAGAATGCATCTAAAATACCATCTTACGTCGTTATCGAATCCGGAAGTAGTTGATCGAAACCAGATGAAGTAATGACAACATTATATAGTAGAGGAGCACGAAATGCCCTGTTTTCATTGGCTGATTCTGAATGACATATGTCAATAAAGAATGGTTGAAGTTCAGCCTGACTGGGTTTTTTTATTGTTTTAGTAATGTTACGGTGCGTAGCACGTTGCTATCAAGGAGGCGGCTTGACTCTTCTAGAGTCATGCCGGGGTTGCTGTTGGAGTTGATATGATGCAAAACCCGAAATTGGTGGGGAAAACAGTGCATCACTGATGACCTTCCTTGATGCATCTAGGACGTATGACTTAAATAAAATGGCTTTAAGTATTCTTATCTAATACTCATCATTTATGCACAATTACCAGGTTTCAACTAATTATTTCTATTTGATAATCATTTGTTTGCACAGTTGTATAGTTTCAACTATTCTTATCTAATATCAATAATTTTCAAACAGATCTATATGACCATGGATGGGCCTCTAATAAGTATTACCATCCTGGATCAGGGCAGATCTAGTAGTAAGGGCAAAAAAGGTATGATTCTACACATCCTCGACTTCTAGAACTGGAGCCTCACCACCAGATGCAGTTTAGTGTCACATGCAGGACACAGCTCCCTCTTTCCCCCCCCCAAGCATCTATACAGCTTCAAGTAATTAATAATAATTATTTGTAAACAGTTCTAACTTCAAGTAACTATTCTTCGTACAAATAATTTAGATACAATTATATAGTTTCAAGTAACTATTCCTATTTAACAATAATTTGTTTGCACACAGTTATATTTATATTTTTATAGCACACAGTTATATGGTTTCAAGTATTCCTATCAAATTCTAGTAACTAATGCACAATTATGTCTTCAAACAACTATTCCTATTTAATAATAATTTGTTTGCACACAGTTATATGGCCTCAAATATTCTAATATTGATGGTTTTCAGATCTATTTGACCCCAACCTCAAGGACCGAAATAGGTACCACCACTCCCGGTCAGAGTGAACTTGGGAATAATGGCAATTAAAGGGTGACTTCATATTCCATAGACTACCAGAACTGGAGACTCACAACAGCATGCAGTTTAGTATCATAGTCAAGATACTTTTTTTAGGTGAGGTATTTTACCCTTCTACAAGGAATAGAGCTGGTATATTCAAAATCCTACAAACAGAGTGGAGTAGTAGTAATAATAATAATAATAATAAGAGCATTATACAATTTTAAACCAAACTCCTACCTTTGTTTTTCTCCTCAAAATCCTTATTTTAGATTATTCTTTACAGGAAGGAAAGACCAATTATTATTATTAACAACTTTGACTCACGTTATCCTTAAAAAATTTTCTTTTTTAAATAAAATAAAAAATAGGAAGTCAAGAATGAATCATGTCAGACATCAAGCCCAGAAACAAAACAAAAACAAACAAAAAACAAAATAAAATGAAATAAAAAACCCTACCCTGACTGGCATAGCTACTGACCAATATTACATGTCTCCTCCTCTCTTTACAAAAAAAAAAAAATTAAATTTTAAGTTGAGCTGCAAATAGTAATTATCCTCAATTTAAAAAAAAAAAAAAAAAAAAAAAAAAAAAAAAAGGTAATTTTAACTGTCAAGAAGTTTGGTTTATTTTTAGCATTTGCACTTGTGGGAGGAGAAAAAAGGACAATATGCTAAAACAATCCACTGGTGTAAGACAAGCTGAAAAGTATTGTTTTGCAGAGGAAGATGAAGGTCTGTCATCATCAAGCAAAACTTACATAAAAAGGTCATTATTATTATTATAGTTCTTTCCCCACCACACACACCAGCATCAGTTGGTGGTCTTTCACTGAAGTTTGAGTGACAATAAGTCTCAAGTCTTCAAGATTGTTCTATGTATTCTAGCCCATCTTAACAAGGCTGCGGTCCGTATAGTCTTGGATCCTTCCTCAGATCTCCAATTCCTCTAGTCTCCTTTCCAATTATTCTACAATTGGTGTCATCATCACCTTCACGTTCCACAGGGTTTGTTTTGTTTTTTGTTTAGCTCTAGCAAGATCGAAGTATTTGTGTATCTTTAATTTGTTTCCTTTTCACTTTGCTGTCTCTGCAGTAACAACAAAATCCATAAGATGACAAGTTTTTTTTTTCCTTGTTAATTAACATGATATCATTATCATTTTTTAAATTTTTTCTACTTATTATTCTTTACCTTTCTGATTCTAGTTATTAGAAAACAAAGTGGATGTGAGTTCAAATCTTGATGGAGAGCTTTTTCTTTATTCTTGTTTCAAATGCACTGTTCCTCACTGGGGTTTTATATGTAAATTAGGGTGTCTTTTATATCAGTTTATCTTATATAATACAAAATATGATAAGCTGAAAGTTCTTCACTTAAAAATCTCAAACAAAGTAGAAATAAAAAGTCGACTTAAAAAAATAAAAATAAAGAATAAAAAATTAAACATGAAATATAGAGCAGAAAAAAAAAATGTGTAAAGCCTGTTCATATAATTATTATTATCATTATGAAAAAAAAAGATTAGTTTGGTTTTATGGCATATCAACCCTAATAGGTTATTTAATGCCAAATCCGCTCTACATATATAGATTTGGTTTTATGGCATATCAACCCTTGTAGGTTATTTATTGTTAATTCCTCTCTCTCTTATATATATATATATAATTTGGTTGGGTTGGGGTTTATGGTATATCAGCTCTTGTAGGCTATTTAATGTTAATTCCTCTCTCTCTCTATATATATATATATATATAATTTGATTGGGTCGGGGTTTATGGCATATCAGCGCTTGTAAGCTGTTAATTCCTCTCTCTCTCTCTCTCTCTATATATATATATATATATATATATATATATATATATATATATATATATATAAATTTGGTTGGGTTGGGGTTTATGGAATATCAGCTCTTGTAGGCTATTTAATGTTAATTCCTCTCTCTCTCTATATATATATATAATTTGGTTGGGTTGGGGTTTATGGAATATCAGCTCTTGTAGGCTATTTAATGTTAATTCCTCTCTCTCTCTCTATATATATATATATATAATTTGGTTGGGTTGGGGTTTATGGAATATCAGCTCTTGTAGGCCAAATCCTCTTTATAGATATATTAATGATATATATTTTATAAACAAACAGTTGATAACATTTTTAAACAAGCCAGGACTCGTTTGTTTGCTCATTGTTAAATGATAACAAGCACAACTTTTTTTTAACACTAACAATCTAAACTATCATCAATCATTTGTTTGCACACAGTTGAATGGCTATACATATGATTTGTAAGTAAATAGTTTGTACGTAATCTTATTTTTTAATGAATTTGAGCTAATTTGTTTGCATACGGTTAAATGGTTTCAAGTATTGCTATATAACACTAATGATTCAATTTAACATAAGTCATTTGTTTGCGCACAGTGCTATTCAATACTAATAATTCTATTAATTCATTTGCTCAAAATTAAATGGTTCCAAGTATTCCTATCTAACATGAATAATTCTATTTAGTATTAACCATTTGTTTGCACACAGTTAAATGGTTCTAAGTATTGTTATGAAATACAATTCAATTTAACATCAGTCATCGGTTAGGACAGTTGAATGGTCAAATAATCCTATTTGACCCATAGATGGGACCCTAACAGGTACTACCACACTGGGTCAGAATGGACCTTGGAGTAATGGCAATGAAGGGGTACTCTCCACATTTCTTAAAGTTCCAGCATTATTGGATGGTTTAGAGTCATAACAGGACATTCATGAGGGGGTTTTACCCCTCTGCAGACTGAGCTATAAAAAGAAAAATTATATTAAAAACATTTCAGAATTTCATTCTATAAAGGAGTCTTGAGAAAATTGTTATTATAAGTCACCCATAATGCATTAGCAAATGAAGAGTGACTACTTGATAAAGTAGCATTTAATAGTTATCTCCCTTGAATCTTACACAAAAATAAATTGGATGTTTCACTATACATGAGACCCATGTGACTGCTAATAACCCTACTAATAATGATGTGTTCTTTTTGTTTCAGATTTGAAAATAGTATCCTATAACATCTATTAATCCTTGATCACAATGCCTTGGACAAGAGAGGAAAAATATTTTGCATCACTACCATGGCCTTCTACACTGTTTAAAATCAGCAGGATGTCATCATTGACTATGATAGACAGCTAGTAGTATTCAGTTTCTGATTAAGAATAAATCTGTTGGGAACATTTGTACATCTAATAAATGTTCTAAATTTTCATCACAAGTAAAATTATTGAAAAAAGGTATTATTCTACATGTGCAACCATTCAAGTTCTTGGGGGGGGGGGATATTTTCTTTTTTTTTTTTTGTAATTTGAATTAAGTAGACCCTCAAATTTACCGAAATTTTTTTAATTTAAAAACAAAAAACCAAACATTATTTTACATTTTATAAAGGGGATTCACTTTCAGTATTTAATTCAGTGTAGAATGATAACCCATTTCCAAAATGATTAGTGTTTGAGAAGACAAGTAACCAGACATGTTGAATTAATGTAATTTTTTTTTTTTACTTTTGGGAAAAGAGGAGCGTTTTTCTAATACTTGTCAGTGTTAAAGAGGAAATTTTGTAATGTCTTTTTGCTTTCATGAGAGGTGAGACGACTTTGGAGAGAAAAATGCTTTATTGAGAGGTGAATTTTTTTTTTTTACTATCACAGAAAAAATGCAAACAATCTAAAAAATAACATAAAAATAAAAATTGAATTACATTACATTAGGGAAGTTGACTGGGCCATTGACCTAGTGGATAGAGTGTTTGCCAATGGTCCAGGAGTTCAATCCTAAGTCAAGTCATACCAAAGACTCAAAAAAAAAAATGGTAATTTATGCTGCCTTGCTTAACACTCAGCATTATAAGGTACAGATCAAAGGTAAAGTGGAGCAATCCAAGGAATGGATGGTTGGTCAGGTTTTATGGCATATCAATTTTAATAGGTTATTTAATGCCAAAAATATGTTTAACCAAAGACTTCTAAACAAATACTTAGATAACATTTTAGATAAGCAGGATCTCATTTGTTTGAAGAGGATGGAGTGATTTCAATCCATCATATTTTTTTGGTACATTCCTGTCTCTCTCTAGAAGGACAGAACGTCTTCTATTTTGATGTTTTCAAACAGTATAGAACGCCATGGTCACTACTTATTTGAAGACAAAATCATTCAAATCAGTCTCAAAAAAGATGCCACCCATCAATATAAAAATGATTTATTACTGAGACAAGAAACTCAAAAAAAGATTGCATGCCCTGGAAGCTGATATAATAACAATTAAAAAATATACATTGATCTGATATATTTAGCTCAAAGGATGCATTTTTTATAGGACATGTTTAAAATGATTGCCACTGCACTTGTCTCAGTAATAAATCATTATCATATTAATGGGTTGCATTTATTTTAAGACACCCTGTACAATATGTTATCTCCTGTATGTGTTACAGATGAAATATACAAATATGTTTATTCTTATTTCCTCTTTTTTTTTTTTTTTAAATTGCTCAAGATTGTAAAGCTGTGGAGTTTATCACAAATACAGAAACGTACAAACCTAATTTAACTGCAATTAGATCAGAGCCCCAATAAAATAAGTTTATCTACTTTAAGTTTTAGATTATTTTAATTGTGTGTGTGTGTGTGTGTGTGTGGAGATCTTTGACACAGCAAGTGCAAAATTGGTATTTGTAATATTCAGTGATAAATTTAATTAAAAAAAAAAAAAATGAAATTAAAAAAAAAAAATCCCTTGAATATGAAACAGTTTTGTAAAAAAAATTTTTAAATATAAAATATTTTTACTAGATATGAAATATTTGAGAAAAATTAAATAAAATTAAAAATGTATATTAACTTTTTTTTTTTTTTACATTTCAACAAATAATTCAAATTTTTTTTACTAAATTCAAGATAATACTTTCTACTAATAGACAGTGTCAATTAGTATCTTTCTCGGAGTAAAATAGTATTCCCCATATTTGATTTCAAAACCCTACCCCTTCCACACACACTAAGATGCTGCTGCCCCTAACATCTTTTTTTACAAAAAGTTATAAAAACTTAACATTTTCTTTATCAATGATGATTTTTATCCCCTTCTATTTCTATCCCAAAGTGATGATGATGTTGCTTATAAAGCAACATTATCATCACTTTATTATTATTTGTATTTTTCAATTTCACAAAACCCAATGACATTATAAAATGGAACCATGATTGTATTATTGTACACTTTTCTAGAACGCAGATATTTTTGACATGAGAATGAAATCCAGAAACAAAGTAAAAAATAAACATTCAACAGATTCCGAAATGAATAGCAAATTTATTACATGTCCCATAAGATTTTTACCCAGGCATCAAAAACGTTATTCATCTCCTAACCTAGTGGGTAGAGTGTTCGCCAATGGTCCAGGAGACTAGGGTTTAATCCAAGGTCGTGTCATACCAAAGACTTTAAAAATGGTACTTGATGCCTCCTTGCTTAACACTCAGCAATATAAGGTACATATCAAGGGTAAAATCGAGCAATCCAAGGAATAATGTAGCACCCTCCCCTACACCTTGATGTAGTAGCTATTGAAAAGGGAGCCTTCTAGGAAGGTAGTGGACTATTAGTCACTCAATGAGATAGAAAAAGATGGTGGGGGTAGATCTAAAAAAAAAAGTCAACTATTTCCCCAGGTGGATCGGCTTCCAATACAAAAAAAAAAGAAAAAAAAATGTTATAAACAAGAAAGATTTTACATCAGACGACAAATGTGACGGAAAAATTGAGAATTAATATTCAATCAAAAAAAAGAAATCAAAATGAATGAATTGGCAACAATGGGGTTTTAAATTAATAATGACTAATTTCCCTTTGCAACCCCACCTCCCTCTCTTTCTCTCACTTTATCACTCACATATTTCCCCAGGTGGATCGGCTTCCAATACAAAAAAAAATAAAAAAAAATGTTATAAACAAGAAAGATTTTACATCAGACGACAAATGTGACGGAAAAATTGAGAATTAATATTCAATCAAAAAAAAGAAATCAAAATGAATGAATTGGCAACAATGGGGTTTTAAATTAATAATGACTAATTTCCCTTTGCAACCCCACCTCCCTCTCTTTCTCTCACTTTATCACTCACATACACACACCCAACCACTAAAATTGGCAGTGAGTCACAGCTAACATCTCCACAACCCACATGTTTTCCAAGTCATGGAGAGTGAAAGGAAAATACCTGAGAAGAAAAATGCAGGTCAGCAGATACACAAACACAACACCTGTTGTAATGAGGGGGGAGGGATTAACTTTGTGTACATTGAAAAATAAATAAATAAATACTTAAGCATTGCTTATAGCAGAAGATTTACAAAAATCATTGTGAATGGTATGACCACACACTTGTCAAAAAAAGTTGACACCAAACAAAAAAAAAAAAAAATTAATTACCATGAATTGCAACATATAAGCCGACCTTTTGAGCCTGAAAAAAGGAAAAGAAGAAAAAAAAAAGAAATAAAAAGGGCGGAGGGGGTCTACAAAGCTAGGAGTCAACTTATACAGCAAGGCAGAAATCCAAACCTTTATCACTGGTCGACTACTCTGTGGTAAAGATTTGGATTTTAGCCCTGCCATATAAGTCGAAACCCTAGTTTGGTTGAGATTTTTTCAGGCTCAAATAGTCAACTTATACACTGCAACTTATAGTAATCAATTTAACTTACTTTTTCAACTAATGCATGGTCATTGGTATTGACCAACTGAGACTACCAGGGCCCAATATCAGCTTTCTTCATCAAATAAACTTATAACTGATTTTAACGGCATATCAACTCGTCAAAAATGCCTAACGGTTAGGGAATTGTATTCACTGTATGCTTATATTCACCTTTTTGTTTAGTTGTTTCTTAAGAGTTTTTTTTTTTTTTTGTTTGGGCACACAATCCTATCGAATACAGATAATTTTTCAACATTTGACCCACAGATGAGATTCTAACAAGTACTACCACTTCTGGTGAGAGTGGACCTGGGAGTAACGTCAACAAAGAAGTACTTCAGAGCTGGAGATGCAGTTTAGTGATTGGGGACACACTCAACATATAAGCCCTTCCAAACAGGACAGATTTTTTTTGTATAGTAAAATCAAAAACAGGGTTTCATAAAATTATGTACATTGCAAATGGTTGCCTCAAGATACACAAACAGTAAGTAAACCAATCTATGGGGAGTTTGTTCCTAACTGGGTGAATTCTTAAGCTTAGTAAATACCTCTATAGGAGACACATGCAATAAGTATTTGTATTGTGGGTTATGTGGCAGTGTCCACCTCCTCTCCAAGCAATATGTACTCGGTTATATCATATATATTTATATAAACTTATCATGGATATCAATCCCAAGTTTTAAGACCCAGAATTTTTTTTAAATTCTCAGTGTAGCTGAGACATCACAACCTCTTAAGAAAAATGTAATTTTTATATATATATATATATATATATATATATATATATATACACACACAGACAGACAGACAGACAGACAGAGGACCATTGGCATAATGGTTAGAGTGTTCACCTATGGTCTGGGAGACTAGGTTTCAATCCCAGGTTGAGTCTTACCAAAGACTCAGAAAAATGGTACTCCTTAAGTTTCCTTGCTCAACACTCAGCATTATATGGTATGAATAAAAGGGAAGTCGAGCAATCCACGGTAAGGAGCAGGTCTCTTCCCTACACCTCGATGTAGTAGCTGTTGAAAAGGAAGCCATCAAATCACCCATGACCATGGTCAGCCAACTTACAAAATATATATAGACACACGCACAATTAAGCTTTACAATATGCATTTTTCCTTTCTTTGTCAAATTTTGAGGGATAATGTGAGCTTTTAATACTGTAAGATTGGACAAGATTCACATTTTTTTAATCATTACAAAATAAAAGGTTTGGTTGCTTTTGTTTAATTACATATTGATCTTTGATAGTTATTCAATGTAAAAGAATAGTAGTGGTCTAATTTACCCCATAGTTGGGGGGGGTAAGAGGATCCATACCTTAATTTAAGGTATTTGTTTAAAAGTGTATGTGATAGTACAACTACAGTTCAAATTCACTATGATGTTACAGTCCAGCACATCAGCCACTTCGTCACATTACTTTCTCCACCTTTAAATTAATTGAGTTTTCTCAAAAATTGCCTAAATTCTTTAATGAATGCTGTTAAGAATAACCTAAAATTAATATTTGATAATATTTACACTTTTTCAAAATATTTACACTTTTTCAAAATTTTCCATTTTAGGATTACCAACAGTCAGACTTTTTTTTTTTTTTTTTACACTATCCATTTTATTTTTCATTAACCTTATTTTTAAATTCTATCCAAATTTTTATCTTGAAGGAAGGAGTCTATCTGAGAAAAGGAAGAGTCTCAAATGTCTTGGTAATCAATAAACTGAATTTCCTATGATATGACAATTCGATTATGTTAGAAAGTGTATTGGTCTAAGAACATAGTCTTGGGTGAAGATAAAGAGAAGTGGAGCAAGTGTATCATCTTACAAAAGCCCCCACCCCGCTGAGATATCAATCAGGCAATCAGGTGTAACACTAGTATTCATATAAAGTGCTTCGATAGTTTCTACAAATTAAAGAGGAATTCTATACGAAGGTGATATTTAAAAAAAAAAAAAAAAAATTCCCCAATTATGCTGTCAAAAGGTATTCAAAAAAGATCAACAAAAACGAAGTATCTTTTTACTTGGGGTTGGGATTTCTCCAATTACCCTTCTGGTTTATATAAATTAGAGGATCATCTGAAGAAACAGGCTAATTTAGTAAGAATTTTTTTAACTGTTATTGGCATAAGCAAAATCCCACGTTAGTTCGTGAAAGAAGAGTTGTCTCCCTTTTTAGGTTTGGGTCAGCTTTTTAACCAGCTTTGAAGTTGAGAAAAGATTGCAAGAATTTTATTAAAGATTACGAGAATAATTTGGTAAAAGTTCGGATATTTCCATATGAGACTTGGGATAAAGAAGAAATTAATACAGTGGAATATTATTAAGAAATTTACTTTATTTGTTTAATGGCATATCAATTCCTTAAAGGTTATTTAATGAAAATTTGCAAATACTTGATTTTAACCATAACTATATTTTCAATGTTCCATGACACTTTTTGGGTCTATAATCATTTGTTTGCACAGTTATATGATATCAATTATTCCTCTCTATACTGATTAATTTGCAAACAGATATATTTAACCAATAGATAAGACCCAAACAGGTATTGCTATAGAGTCAAAGTGGACCTGGGAGTAATTTGAAGGAAGGGGTACTCGACAACTCCCCAGAGCTCCAGAACTGGAGCCTCACCACCGGATATAGTTAATCATTATATTCAGGACACTATTTGAGGGGGGGGTGACAAGTCTTGCCCATCAACAGGATATCCAGTTAGCATGTTCTAAGCGCCATTGACAAGGTTTTGGGAAAATCAATTAATCTAGAAAAGAAAAACCATGACATTATCCTTTAGCATTCTAAACTAAAAGATAACAAAATTCTATTACTTCTAGTGAAACATTATACAATCAAACATCATTACAACTCTAGATCAAAGTGGATCTGAGAGTAATGGCAACAAAGGGGTACTACACAGTCCACAGGAACCCTGAAGACATTGTCAAGGCCTACAAATCTTTTGGTTTTGCAATGATTTTATAACAAGTTTTATCTCACTTAATAAAAACTCTTAAAAACTTTTCTCCCAATAATGACCGATGGTTGGAATTAGTCAAGAACTATAAAAAGATACAGGGTTCATTCAATATATAAGGGAATTTCTTTGAAAAAAGCAAAATACTTTTGGGGTGGAATTTTTTCATAAATGTAAACTCAGCATTATTTGGAATCGGTTTAAAACAAAAATTATTTTCAGACCCTCTCTTGACACCCCTATCGTCCATTGCTTCCGGTAGGTCTTCAGGGCTAATCTCATATCGGCACAGAGCTGCTGTATGTAGGTTTGAGTTGGTCATTCTGCCTTTGCTCGTCCATGTGAAGGGGTCCACAGGAGTACATCCCTACTTCTCCAGCAGTGTCCCGCATGTCTGGTTCATCTAATTTTGATAGTTCTTGTGATGGGTGGTAAGTGGCCGTACAGCTGCTGCTTTGTGGGGTGTTACCTTCATGACTTGTTCAATATTGCTTGCAGCATTCTTGTTTAGTTGCTGTCAAGCTTTTTCTCCATACATTTAGTTAGTGTCCATGTAGTGCATCCATATAGCAGTATTGACATGACCACAGCTTGGAAGAATCAGGTCTAATCTCAATATGACCGATAGCCTATCAATAGCTGTCCATCCCTTTGCTAGTCACATGTCGATGACTGTCTCAGTTGATGAGACCCTGCTTCCTAGGTAGGTGAACTTGTCAACTAGTTTCAGAGAGCTACCATTTAGTATGGAGATGTCGCCAGTTTGATTAAAGCACATATTTCGTTTTGTGTGCATTGACATAGAGGCCAATGCCTGCAGCGGCTTGTTCCAGTCTATTTAGCAGGTTTTCGGCTTGGGCAGGTGCATTTACCAGAAGCACTATATTGGCGTAGTCGGCATCGGTAATTGTTTTTGCGGGGTACCTTCTGCTTCTTTCTTTAGTTAGCTTGAATTAGTTTTCTTTGATTTTATCAATAGATGTTCTAAAAATTATTTTAATCTCACAAAAATATTTGTTTTGAAGCTATTCAAAATGGTGGCAAATCAAACAGTGCTCCAAGGGTTAAACAGAAGTATGTCATTAAATTTTTTCTAGCTAAGAAGCGCAAATCATGTGAGATTTATAGAATGCATGATATATATACAGAAGCATGTTTTGATAAAATAATCTTTATATATTGGCTAAAGGTGAGTTTACCATTATAAACAGACTGTCCTTGGACTTCCTGTTGAAAAAGGAATTAGTCCTGGGTACAGTGATCAGTAAGGAAGGTCATCCTGACAGTTTTCTGGGACATGAAAGAGACCCATTACATTAATTTCCCTGAAAAAGGTGTGACTAAACCACTCCTGAGGCAAAATTCACCTTATTTATTGAATAACCATTGTAAGACATATTCCTATTTGTGTCACCATTTTTGTGCAACTCTCTTTGTAATCTTTCTCTCTCTCATACACAAATCATTTCATTCAGATACCATGCCATATTCATATTTTACTGAATTACCTGTCAATCCATTCATCTTTGATTGTGCTATTGAGCTCTCTGTTTAGCAAAGAGTGAAAGATTTGAACATTTAATAGTTATTTAATTATATTGAGAATTTGAATGATTAAAAAAAAATCATTTTAACCACTAAATTATTATTCAGTTGCAAATTGGACAGAAAATTGGTCTAACCTTTCAGACTATTTCTGTGGATTGCTTTAATTTAAAAAAATAATAAAAAATAGTGTGCCATTTTTGCTACATAAAGATTATATATATATATATATATATATATATAATGTGTAGTATTGATGACAAACTGGAAAATATATAAAGTAAAGTTGGCAACCTTAGTCGAAGGTGACCCAAAGGCTCCCTTTTCAATAGCTACTACACTGAAGTATAGGGGAGGGCACTACTCCATTCCCTGGATTGCTCCACTTTATCCTTGATATGTATCTTATAATGCTGAGTGTTAAGCAAGGAGGCATCAAGTACCATTTTTTGAGTCTTTGGTATGACTCAACCTGGGACTGAACCCTGGTCTCCCAGACCATAGGTGAACACTCAACTCATTGGCCCAGTGGAAAATATATAGACAAAAACAAATATATATATATTATATATGTAATTGGCTCTACCTTGTATTGAGCACTCTTGTAATTGTAGCATTGTGGCATTTTACGGTGGGTTTTATTTTTCTTTTGACCAACTGACTGCATATCTCTTGATTTCTTTCAACTGGTGTGACGAAGTTGGGCTTTTCTTTTTTTTGTCCTATGATATTTTGTCTTTTTCCCCCCGGGTGGTGAATCAAGATATTTTCATCTCTTGTTCCTGGTGGGGTTTTTTTCTTTTTTCCTGGTAACCGTGAACGCTGGTAGATAGTAGGTTAATATATATATATATATATATATATATATATATATATACACACACACACACACACACACAAAACCATAACCCACCAAAATCAGCACATAGGAATAATTTCATAAAGCAAATGGATTAAATGATATTTTTGCAGGGCATTTGTTTGGGTTAAATGACATTTTTCTTTCCTTTTTTAAATCATCCAAATTGACATTTAAAAAAAACAAAAAAAACAAATTAGAATCCTTTATTCCTTCTAAACATCAAGAACCACAATTCCAGTGGGGGACCAATGGGTTGTCTAGTATTTTATAAAAGTAAAGGAAGCAGGGGAGCTTGACACACATCCTTTTAATTGTAAGGATTTTTTTTCCTCTTCAAATTCCATTCTGTAGAAAAATTGTCAGTTTGTTGGAAGGAGAAGATTCCTAACAAAACAAATCTGTTCTATGTGAGACTGACTAACCTGACTTTCTCACAGAATATATTTCATAAAAGTGTAAGAGGCAAGGGAGTGTATACACACACACACACACACATAAAAGCAAGTCAGCAATTATATGCACTTTTTTTTGGGGGGGGGTATATATCTATATAAATTCTGCACTGTAACATTATTTTAATATTAAAAAAGCAGAAGAGAAAAATATATCTACATACATATAAGTAAAGTTGGCGACCATAGTCGAGGGTAACCCAAAGGCTCCCTTTTCAAGAGCTACCACACCAAGTAAGAGGGAAGGGTGCTACTCCATTCCCTGGATTGCTCCACTTTACCCTTGATCCTTACTTTATAATGCGGTGTTAAGCAAGGCAGCATCAAATACCATTTTTTGAGTCTTTGGTATGACTCGACCTGGGATTGAACCCTGGTCTCCTGGACCATTGGTGAACACTCTACTCATTAGGCTATATATATATATATATATATATATATATATGTGTGTGTGTGTGTATATACACACACATAAAAAAATCAATAATAAATGAATAGATAAGTCAGTCAATAAATAGAATAAACAAGAAATGAATAAAAAAAATATGATAAATCAAAATTAATCTAAGATGAAATAAAATCTTTAAAAAACACTCAAAAAGAATTTGATCCTGTTACCAGCCACCAAATAAAAAAAAAAAAAAATTTTAAATTAGCGTTTTTGCTTTTCATAATAAATCCTAAATTAACATCATGCATTCTTTTATAAGAAATAGTCTTATTTTTTCACTCTTCCATTTCTGACCAAGCCTTCATCACCATTTCACTGCCTTCTCTCAGCATCACAAACGCTTAATGAGACCAAGTCTATACATACTACAAAACCATGTGACTAAGTCAGCCTCAGTGACTACAGTAACCAAGTAGACATCTACTATAATCATATCATTAATATATCACTACCATTATGGTCAGATTGTGGATGTCAGATCAGCCCGAAATGATGTCTGATATCATCATCATCATCACCACCACCCCCACCACGTCCCATCTATAGCAATGGCTTTGTTATTATGTAAGAAGCAGTGGCAGTAGTAATTAATGGCATTTCGAGAGACAGGAGAATTAAGCCAATACAGATTACATATGAAAGGGTTTAGCCCCTAGGGACTGGCTATAAAAACAAGCAAATAAAGTAGATGAGTAAGGAAAGTGTCTGTCCCTCGTGACTCAGCTATAGAAATTGGTGGGTGGGTTCGTGTGTGGAAAAAAATTTTTTTTTTAAAAAGGGGACAAGGGAAAACAGTCAGGTGCTTCCCCCCGCCCAACTGACTCACATCAAATATTTATGAAAACTTAAAAAGAAAAATATGCTGAGTACAGTAATTATTTGTGTAAAAAACTCATTATTTTTCCAGATTTTTCAGCCCAAAAGTTAAGGGTGCATATTGTACATGAGAACTATTATTTAACTTTTTCCAGCTACATACCTCACCATATAGTTATATCTATAGTCCATATCAATGTGTTTTATATCATTACAGAAAAATATCCATTAAAATATGTGTTGTTAATTTCATTTTTCCTGATGCGAGCTTGTTGAAATTTTGCATGAACAAATTCTAATAAAGTCAAATCATATACATGAGAACGTCACCTCCCCTAGAATCTCATAGTCTAAAGTTATGAAAATATATGATACACAAAGGAAAAAGAAACTATCCCAAATTTATGAGCAAGTCTAACTCTTCATTTAATTCCCACAAACAGCTGTGACATTATAAGCTTTTCTGCTCCAAGGTGCACAAAAGTGCAACAATGCATATGAGAGTAACTATACAGATATGTGCATGCATAGTATGTATGTATGTATGTATGCGCTTTAATCAAACTGGCAACATCTCCACACTAAACGGCAGTTCTCTGACACTAGTAGACAAGTTCACCTACTGTTGTGGGAACCTTACGCATCTTACCATAATGGACTCTTCTCACTGTTATTAGTACTGAGAGATTTCACTACCAGGGGCAGATCAATATCAGTGTTACCCGAACAGTACGAGACTTCTTACCTTTTCTATGTAACTATCTTTCTTGTGTAATATAATGTTATCTAATATCTGTGTTTGTGTTTTCATTAGTGACCCTTTCCGGGGCCACAACACCTACCTAGGAAGCAGGGTCTCATCAACCGAGACTGACATCAACACACGAGTAGCAAAGGGATGGACAACTATCAATAGGCTATTGGTCATATGGAAGTCAGACCTGACCGATAAAACGAAATGCAGTTTTTTTCCAAGCAGTGGTCGTATTGATACTGCTATATGGATGCACTACATGGACGCTAACTAAATGTATGGAGAAAAAGCTTGACAGCAACTACACAAGAATGCTGTGAGCAATATTGACAAAGTCCTGGAGGTAGCACCCCACGAAGAAGCAGCTGTAGGGTCACTTACCACCCAGCACGAAAACTATCCAAGTTAGATGGACCAGACATGCGGGACACTGCTGGAGAAGTACAGACAAACTCATAAGTGACATACTCCTGTGGACCCCTTCACATGGAATAGCAGCGGTAGGACAACCAACTAGAACCTACATACAACAGCTCTATGCGGATACAGGATGAAGCCTTGAAGACCTACCAGAAGCAATGGACGATAGAGAAGGGTGGTGGGAGAGGGTTAGGGAGATCCATGCTGGTGGCGCGACATGATGATGTATGTATATGCATGTGGGAGTGAGCATATCCGTAAGAATGTTGTGTGCATAAGTAGCATGTTCATGGATGTGTGTGTGTGTGTGTATAGTAGCATCAAAAGGATAATTAAAGAAGTTTGGGAGGTCAGCAGATTTTAATAGATGATAGAAAAGAAAGAAAAAGGATTTCTTGATGAGGATGTGAGAATGAGTTCTTTAATGTCCATTATAAAGTCAGGTCTTCAGTGTCAGTATGGTTAGGTCAGAAGACAAGAGCCTTTTTTTTTTTTTTTTTTAAATAAGTACTTTAGTTGTGTGATCCACATAAGGAAAATGGTTTTCTTTTCTGGAAGTCCAGACTGCATATATTCAAAAAAGCAACCAGAAGAAAGAGATAGGAGTCGCAACACAGACCAGAGGGAGTTTTAACCTACAGTAAGCTGAAGTGGGTCACCAGGAATAGAAAAATTAGCAGTTGACAGTTTCAATACAATAGGATAAAAGACCTGCGGTCCATATCACAATGATACAGGATCAGTTCCCAAATCCATTGTGCAAATTGTCACATACACTCCACACCCAACCAAAGAGAAAATAAAGGTAACTTGATTCTTGGAATTCATTTTTGCTTCATTTTCTTTCCTTTGTGGAGCTGACTCACGCCTTATATGGTTTTGACCAAAACTTACCACCAACTAATCTTTACTTAGCAACAAACAATGCAGGGTTGAGCTGTTTAGCAGGCTTGATTGTGTGAGACATGATGGAAGATTGCCAACCAACAGAACAGAATTACTACAGCCGATTTATATTGGTAAATTTGTATATTTATGTGCATGACCAAAAATCTTAGGCAAACAGGAAAGTCCCACAGACTAAATTTTTTTTGCATAGATTTTGAATTGACCTTGGGACTGACAGACATACTATTTAAGGATGACATTTTTTTTTAAATTAAAGCTTCATTTTTTAAAGCTTAGATAATCCTTCAATGTATGACATAAAAAGTTCTCGGGTCACTGGAGATCATCAGATGGAAAAATATGTTGGTTGGTTTGTTCGGTTTTATGGCATATCAACCTTTGTAGGTTATTTAATGCCAAATCCATTTTTATGTAAATAATCAGTTCAATTTCAAACAATTTAGTTTAGCATAAGTACACAGTTTGTCAAAAACATTTCTATTTCATACTATTCAAGCAGTTATATGTAACAATTCAGTTAAGTGTAAATACAATTTTAATGTCGAAAAACAGTTCTATTTAAAATAATTCAGTTAAGCGTAAGTACAGTTTAATTGTCAAAAACATTTCTATTTCAAGTTGTGCTAAATTGAATTGTTTGATTAAACTGAATAAGTATGCTGTTAGTTCTATTTAACCCATAGATAGGGCCCTATCAGGTGCTACCACTCTGGGCCAGAGTGGACTTGGGAGCGATGGCAATGAAGGGGTACTCTACATTCCCCAAAGCTCCAGCACTGCTGGAACCTCACCATCAAATTGTTTAGTATCATATCCAGGACACTCGTTAGGGGGGTCTTACCTCTCTGCAGAGGTGCAGTCAGTGTATCCTACAGCCCCAGCCGACTGGGCAATACACAGAGTTAAATGTCAAACAGTTTTATTTCACATAATTTAGTTCAGAATAAGTACGCAGTTCCAATGTCAAAACAGTTCTATTTTGAGTAATTCAGTTTAGCATAAATACGCAGTTTAAATGCAAAAATCAGTATAGTGAAAGAATCACGGTTTAGTTCTATTTAACCCATAGATAGGACCTTTATCACATGCTACCACTCCGGGCCAGAGTGGACCTGGGAGCGATGGCAATGAAGGGATACTCTTCATTCCCCAAAGCTCCAGCATTGCTGGAACCTCACCATCAGATTGTTTAGTGTCATGTCTAGAACACTCGTTGTTGGGGCCTTACCCCTCTGCAGAGAAATAGTCGGTGTATTCTACAGCCCCAACCGACTGGGCAATGGAAAAATATTTCTGGCCAGAGTAAGATAAAAACTTTGACAATCATTACAAAAAAAAAAAAAAAAAGGGCCATTAAAAAAAAAATGTCATTAAAAGCAGTATCACATGCATTAAAAATCTATGTCACGATATATATATATATAAAGTAAAGCTGGCGACCATAGTCAAGGGTGACCCGAAGGCTCCCTTTTTGATAGCTACTACACCAAGGTGTAGGGGAGGACGCTACCCCTTTCCCTGGATTGCTCCTATTTACCTTTGATCCGTACCTTACAATGCTGAGTGTTAAGCAAGGAGGCATCAAGTACCATTTTCTGAGTCTTTGGTATGACTCGACCTGGGATTGAACCCAGGTCTCCCGGGCCATTGGCGAACACTCTAACCGCTAGGCCAATGTCACTATAAATATGCATTAAAAATCTATGTCACTATATTTTTACATGAAAATTGTATCATTCTAGTTACAAAACAATTTCATGCCATTTTGTAAGTAGTAACAAAACTTACTCCTTAAAAAGGAAAAAAAAAATTTACATATAATTTGATCCATTCAAGCAGACTCCATTTGTCCCAAACTAATTCACTCTAAGTATCATTTTCATTTTTTAAAAAAAAAAAAAAAAAAAAAAAGATTATTTTCTCCACTAATTGAGCTAGAAATAGACATTCAAATTCAGCAACAATACAGATCTAGAAATTGCAATATTAAAAAATAAATCACACAATATGAATTACTCTAATAACTTGAATAATGTGCTTAATTTGTCCAAGGCTTTTGTCAACATCATTCATCAAAGTTTTATCAAAATGAGTTGCATTGTAATTTGACCCAATCAAGAAAAAAAAAATTAGTTTTTCTTATAAATATGCTCTGTATAAAAAAAAAAAAAAAAAAAAAATCATTTATGATACTAAATAACATTGAAAAAAAAAAAAAGCAAAAAAAAAAAACTACTTACTTTCAATGTAAGCAACTGACAAGAAAATTACGATTCAAATTATTGTACTTAAGCTATATACCCTTAATTTTTTCATTTGGAAACATGAAGCTAAATGTAATAGTAACTGTAAATGTCCTCATGAGAGAAATATACATCCACAGTAGGTCACATTCATTTTGGAAATAAAGTGGGTTTGTTTTTTTTTCTTTGCATATTAATTTTTGTTTAAAAAAAAAAAAAATTGTTTTTATAAAAACAATTATTAATTACAAAAAATAATTTTGAAAAAAGCTATTTTTATAAAAAAAAAAAGAAAAAAAAGTTGTTTTTACATTATAAAATCTTTAAAAAAAACAAAACTTTTTAGATAAAATAAATAAAAAAATAAAAAAAACGAACTTTTTTTTTTCACATTTAATAAGTGTTAGCCAATGGCCCAGGAGACCTGGGTTCAATCCCAGGTCAAGTCATACCAAAGACTCTAAAAGTGGTACTTGATGCTATTTTGCTTAACATTCAGCATTATAAGGTAAAGATCAAGGGTAAAGTGGAGCAATCCAGGGAAAGGAGTAGCGCCCTCCCTTACACCTTGGTGTAGTAGCTATCGAAAAGCAAGCCTTCGGGTCACCCTTGACTATAGTCGCCAACTTTATTTTACTTGCTTTATATATTTACACACTGATTAATTATAAATCATCATCTGGTAATGTTCATTTCAACTAATCAGCTTCTTGCTAAAGAAATTCAGTCGCAGAGAATGAGACTGAATCTGAACGCCTCTTTCAAAGCATATAAAATATATGTACAGAATCCTTGAAAAGCAACCCAAAATTGCACCATTATCAATAAAAAGAACAATGTTTAGAATAAGTGTAAGACATATAAAAAAAAAGATTCAAATGGATCAGATCAAAGTAAGAGATGAGCTAAGAGTTACCAACAGACAAAAATTGGAGTATGACATAACAAAAGAGAGGATAACAGACGAGACAAAAGGTTGGCTTAATGGTGCCCAAAGAATAACAAGTGTAGTAGAAGACAACCAGGCAGAAAATGGAGAGCCGAGATACTGGAGTTCACCGATAATGATATGGTAGAGATTAGTAGTATATTCATGATCATCATGGAAGCAAATGGAAAAGGCCTTTGCCCAGCAATAAATACAAAAGGACTGATTTTAAATTTTATTATCATATTAAAATAAACTTTATCCAAAAATGAAAAAGAAAAATTTTCAAACACAAATTATGTCACATATATTTTGAAACAAAATGATATTAATTATTTCATTCCCGACCTGCCAAGTTTAGCGATCACATAACATTGCCCTGAAGATAGTTAATAAAAAAAAAAAAAAAAGAATAAGTGTAAGATTTGTAAAAAGATTCAGATAGATAAGATCAAAGTAAGTGATATGCTAACCACTTTATTAAATAATAGTCATTTAGTTACACAGTTATGTGGTTTCAAGTAATAAATAGTTAACATAATTCATATATAAATAAATATACCCTCGGAAGACCTTGTTTTTTTCCTTTTTCTCATACATTATATATATATATATATATATATATATATATATATATATATATATATATATATATATTACAAACACACACAATACCTTTTAGGTATTCTAGTTTTGCTTTATCTAAAAAAGAAAAAAAAAAAAAAAAAAAAAAGTAAAGTTGACGACCATAGATGAGGGCGACCAGAAAGCCCCCTTTTCAATAGCTAGTACACCAAGGTGTATGGGAGGGTGCTACTCCTTTCCCTGGATAGCTCTACTTTACCCTTGATACATACCTTATATTGCTGAGTGTTAAGCAAAGAGGTATCAAGTACCATTTTTTAAGTCTTTGGTATGATGCGACTTGGTGATTTTTCTTTTGACTAGGCATTGCAGTACTGGTTGATTATTTTCAAGCAGTACAGATGTTTTTAGTCTTCTTTTTTTATAAAAATTTTTTCCAGATATCAGTTTGTAATAAAAAAAATTAAAAAAATACATTTTTTAAAAATTTACAAATTGCATAATCCGTTGGGTTTTTTTTGGGGGGGGCATGGTGTCAGAGTTATAGAAATAGTTATAATAATAAAAATTATAAGAGTGTGTGATTGTGTGTGTGTAATATGGAAATGGACACAGCGACAAGTTCAAATCCTGGACGAGTGATTGCATTTCACATAGCACTAATACCCTTGGGAAAGGTATGAATCCAATTATTCTACCTCCAGCTATAGGTAAATAGTAGGGCAGACTAGGTTCTTCAGCCTTGGTGAGGCAACTAGTCTAGGAGAAGGAAAACTCTGAATTCAAACCTGTTAAACTCTGCTTAAAAACTGACCTTGTGTCATATCCTGCCCGAGCGGAGGGGTTGGTAAATAGGGTAATATGAAAATTCCTGACAGTATGTTGTGTCGTATTAACGACAAATTGGAAAATTTTTCAGTAAAAGATGCTTATTTTTTAGTTAAGATGTTTCGCTGTATTACATCGCATTTTCAATGATAAAAAGTTATGTAATACAGCTAAACATGTTCAGTAAAAAATAAACATCTTAGAGAGAGAGAGAGCAACATTTTTCACAGATCATACAAATACATTTATTCTTGTATCCTGTGCATGGCAAAGGAGTTAGCTAAATACACACTACACTGCCTCTTAACAGAGGACCAGATATCAATCCTTTGATCTTAAATTGATTATTTTAATGGCATGTCAAACCGTCTAGGTTATCTTATGCCTAGAAATTAGAAAATTGCATTCATTGTATATTTATATTTTTTGTGCAGTCATTTAAAAGTTTTTTTGCACAGCTACATGATATCAAATATTCCTATCAAAGAGAAATAATTTGTACACAGTTGTATTGTTTCAAGTATTCCTATCTAATACTAGTAATTTTATGATTTTAAGTAATTATCTTAAGTAAATAATAGCCATTTATTTGCAGTTATAGGTTTTAAGTAACTAATAATTTTTAGTAAACAATTATAGCTTCAACTTGCTATTCTTAATACGAATAATTTTTAAACAGATCCATAGATGGGATTCTAACAAGTACCACCACTTCAGTACAGAGTGAAGCTGGGAGTAATGGCAATGAAGGTATAAATTTACATTTCCCAGATCTCAAGAACTGGAGCCTCACCGTAAAATGCAGTTTAGTATCATACTCAGGGCATGCCATTTTTGGGCAAGGGGTCTTAGCTTCTTTCAGGGGATACAATCAGTGTATTCTGGGTCCCACCAACAGGGCAGACACTGATTCTAGGCAAAAGTGCCAACCTATATGTAAATTACCCAGTGATATTTTTATGGATATCTATGTAAAGCTGAAACAATAAACAACAGTAGAAAAATGTGACCAAGTGGACATGAAAGAATGAAGGTTTGAGCTTCCTATGTAAACAATGGGTATTAATAGCAATTAATTCAACCTTAATGAGAACAATTAGCAGAAATCTATCATCATTAGAGTGTTATCAACATTCTAATTAAATAAACAGTGAATCGGGGTGGATGGGAGGGGAGTAATTATCCTATTTTTGATGGAGTTATGGCAAGCGAAACATTTGAAACAAGAGCAGAGAAGTAGCCAGATCAACACATTCTGTTGACTCCAAATAAAAAGTGCCGTTCAAAAAAAAAAGATGATGACCGTAGAAGAAAAATAGCTTTGTCTTAAGGGCCACATTAGGGACTGTATCTTTCAGTTGGAACCATGTAACCTAGTATAACCTGTTACATGACTTGGGGAGGAGATAGACACTGCCAAGTTAACCTAATCGCCCCATAGTCATGGATTGTTTGGGTTTATTTTGTTGTTTAGTTGGTTTGGTTTCTTTTCTTTGTTTAATGGCATATCAACCTTTGTAGGTTATTTAATGCCAAAGCCATTCTCCTAGAAGAACAGTAGTGGTACTATTTAACCCATAGCTGGGAGGATAAGGGGGTTCATACCTTTCCCAAGGGTATTTGCCCGAAAGTGAACGTAATACAGCGACTGGAATATGAACTCGCTTACTACGATTCTGCAGTCCATCGCTTTAACCATTACACTACGAGGACACCCCCTGATCATTTGGGCTTTATGGTATATCAACCTTTGTAGGGTATTTAACGCCAAATCAATTTTTATGAAAATACTTCTATTTCAAACAATTCAGTTTAGGATAAGTATGCAGTTTAAATGTAAGTACAGTTTAATTGTGAAAAACATTTCTATTTCAAGTTCTTCAGTTTAGTCAAGCAGTTCTAATTCAGTTGGTTGGTTGGGTTTTATGGCATATCAACCTTCAAGCTAATTCAGTTTAGTATAAGTACAGATTTTGTTTACACACAGTTAAATGTCAAAAGAGTTCTATATTAAACAAATCAGTTTTGTCTAAGTACAGTTTCAATGTCAAAAAATAGTTCCATTTCAAATAATTCAGTTTAGCATAAGCACACAGTTTAAATGTAAGTATGGTTTAATTGTCAAAAACATTTCTATTTCAAGCTATTCAGTTTAGTCAAACAATTCAGTTCAGCATAAGTATGCCGTTAGTTCTATTTAACTCATAGATAGGACCTATCAAGTGCTACCACGCCTGGCCAGAAGAGACCTGGGAGCAATGGCAATGGCAATGAAGGGGTAATCTGCATTCTCCAATGCCCCAGCATTACTGGAACCTCACCATCAGATTGTTTAGTGTCATATCCAGGACACTCGTTTTTATGCATGTGGAAGAGTTACCCCTCTGCAGAGGTGCAGTCAGTGTATTCTACAGCCCCAATACACAAAGTTGAATGTCAAAACAGTTTTATTTCAGATAATTCAGTTTAGCATAAGTACACAGCTTAGACGTCAAAACAGTTCTATTTCAAGGAATTCAGTTTAGCATTAGTACATAGAACTGTTTTGACATTTAAACTATGTACTAATGCTAAACTGAATTCCTTGAAATAGAACTGTTTTGACATTTAAACTATTTTAAACAATTCAGTTTAGCATAAATACACAGTTCTATTTCAAGTAATTCAGTTTAGTATAAGAACACAGGTTAGTTCTATTTAACCTATATATAGGACCTAACCTATATATAGGGTCCAACCAATCCAGGCCAGGATAGACCAGGTAACAATGGCAATGAAGAGATACTCAAAATTCCTCAAAGCTCCAGCAATACTGGAGCCTCACCATCAGATTGTTTAGTGTCATATCCAGGACACTTGTTGAGGGAGTCTTACCTCTTTGCAGAGAAGCAGTCGGTGTATTCTGTATCCCCAGCCAACATAGTAAGGCCATGGATAAGGAGATGGGTACCTCCAAGTAACCCTTGTTGCCCAGATTAATTGTTTTTAACACCATGCCAACTTGTCCAGGGTTATTTCATACCTAGGGGTTAGGGAATTGTATACATTGTACATTTATATCTGCATTTTTTGTGTAGTTTCCTAAATTTTTTTACATTATATATATATATATATATATATATATATATATATATATATATATATATAGTATTCCTATCTAATCTAAGTGTGACCACCCATGCGTGTCCAACCAGACCACTTCCAACCATATGGGCTCACAAGTCACCATGCACATGTAGCACTCCTCAGCCAGATGTTATCCTCAGCACTGCATTTATGGAATATGAATGCGGTGCGGCCCAGCTGGGGGGGGTCTACCTGACCTAAAAATGTATATAGCATCTTTATCAAATTATCGGTATAATGTACTTGTTGACAAAATTTTATGATTTAAACTCGCAAGCTGTGGTGTTCTGACCTAATTTATTAAGGTTGAAAATGAAGGAAACAACAAACTCGGTGATGGAAATCTACACGTTTATATAAGCTGATATCTTTCATGAAGTGATTGTGGCTTGGAACAGTGTATGACTTGATTTCCTATTGTGGTAGTACATCCGCCCTCACCAAACACTGGGGGTGACTCTGCTTGACTGGTTGTCTTCAGATGACACAACTAATCCGCTTATCTACCCATGTTGTGATGTTGATCCAGACAGCAGATCAATCACCAATCGAAATCACCAGTCGATGAGTAGATGGAAGAAATTGCACAATTCAGAAAGCAGAAAAATAGTTGACTCCAATAGAGAACAGAACACAGCTTGTAACAATTATAATATTTAGTTTTTAAAAAGTGTCTTTAAAAATGGTACATATATTCACCCATCTCAGAGGTTGGGAGTTTATAGTCAGAGACCCAGTTCACAAATTAACAGTTCATCAGCATTTAAAGCCAGGCACAAGGCCTCTCAATTTATCAATTTTTAGGCTTTCCTATCATCACTTTCTATAGTCTGGCACAAGGCACTCTCAATGGTGGTTATACTTGCCTTTCTCAATCTTTAGCTCTTGGCTTCTCTAGATTCTTTGATAGTCTGCTACAAGATGATTTTAAGTCGTGCGTTATGTTAATTTCTCCTCACTTTCTATACCTTCGTGAGTCAGGTATAAGGGTTTCTCAAAGTATCATTTTATTTCAGATACTCCTTGTTTTCTGTACCAAAGGTAGTCTGGTACAAGGCCCTTGCAACGTGTCATTAGGCTTTCTTTACTTCTTTCAAAGTTGTATTATATTAGTTCTCATCGTTTTCTATACCAAAAGGTAGTCTGGTACAAGGTCAAAACTAAGAGTATTGTGGATTTCATTCGCCGGTTTGTACTGCTCATTGGCAAGGGATGAAATTTCTCATCTGAGGAGTGTGGGCTGGCAAAACTTAAGATCAAATTTTCTAATTTGGATTTCAATAAGTAATTCTACCCCTTCAACTCCACCTCCTTCCTTTGGCATCTAATTTCCATACACTATCACCCAAAAGAGGTACTACTGTTCTTCCAGGAGAATAGCTTCGGCATTAAATAACCTAAAAAGAGTTGATATGCCATTAAACAAAGAAACCAAACCAAAAGAGGTGGTCTTCCCCAATTTGGAATTACTACGAATTTTATGCTCTTGATATTACATCAGAAATGTTTTGTTTATTTTTTAAATGTTATTCTCAATTTTTTTCATTCCCAAGCAGCCAACTGGATGACTGACTGGCCCTAACCTTCGGGTCGAACCCACTTGTTGATTTCTGGTGTTACATCATAAACAATAAGAATAATAATTCAATTCTCAGTAGCCATAATTCACTTGTTTTCTTTGGTCCTTTCAGTCAAAAAAAAAAAAAAAAAAAAAAAAAAAAAAAAAATTTTTCTTTTCTCATCAAATAATGTTTTTGACAGTTTCTTTTAAAATCCATTTCTGTAAGTTTTTACTGTCCTAATGTACTACTTTATTCTTCTAAAATCAAAATCAATCGAATCTTTCTTTTTCTGGTTAATAGATTTATTCAACTAGATCCCTGACTCGTCCGTTTACACTAACAGAGTCACTTCTCTTTAACTCTGGCTTGTAAGTGATCAAGTGAAAACCCAGCGAATAGTCCTCACTCTTATGTGTCTAGCAGTTGCTCACATCTCCCAAGTGTCTGATCTCAATTTGACTGTCCTCAACCCTACTCTAGTCCAAGTCGGTCTCTTCTCTACTTTGCTTAAAAACCACTTCTAATAGCTATTTACTAACCTTAGTCATGGCACAAGGCCAGAAGTTTAGGTCACCCAGTGAGAATCAAACTTACTAATAATGGTCTGCTAATCCAGCTTACCATTACATCATGAGCCAAGGAAAGACCATTTCTTATACATCATTATTGATTTGCAAAACTATTTGCAATTATCTTTTTAACAAAACAAGGCTTCACTATCTATTTTTCCAGCCTAAAATAAACATTCTGATACCCCCTACAGATGAACTGTCCAAGTGGGCGTCCTGGCCAATTCCAGCAGATTTCAATTCTATTTGTAACCTTTTTTTAACAAAACAATTCTCCCTCCTTATCTATCAGCCTAGAGAAAACATGCATTCAGATATAAATCTTATTTTAGACCTTCTACAACAGCTTGTGATTATTTTTTTTAACCAAAAGACTGATTCTACATATCTATTTTCCCAGTTTTTTTCCAATTCCAACATATTTTGGGGAAAGTGATAATATTTTCTTGACCTCTTCTGATAAAGAGTAAATAAATACAGAGTCAAGAACTGAATTGAAAGAAATGTTGAAAGTGGTGAATTTTTGTTGAACCAACTTTTAATCTACCTTACTTGGCTGTTTTTAAGTTCAATCCCACCCAGCATGTTTCATAACTTCAAATCAATTTCTATTTCTCCAACTGATTTTTCACAATACTCCTCAGAACTACCAAATTTTGTCTGCCTAAAAATTTGACAATGCCCAAAAGTACACATATATAACAATATATACAAACACCAAGGTTACTCTATTACATAAATAGATCTGTAAACAGAAGAGACAAATTACACTCTGTAAGGATAACCTTAATACATTAATCTTGAAACACAAAAAATACGAGAAAAACTCAAAAGCTCCATTACACCTGAACAACTCCACGAACTAGATAACAGACTTTCTGTAATCATTAACAAAAGTGATTACAAACACAAACTTACTCTTCAAAAGAAAGCTCAACAACCTCTACAAAGGCCGCTTACTACTTCCAAATAATATCGACAAATATATCAATCTCTCAGACTGTAATTTGACTCAACAACAAAAAGATTTTCTCAACTTGGGACCCAACTGCCATTTATTTCAAGGATATACTAGCATCAACAAAAATACAGAAATTGAAATTTTATACCAATATATCTTAAAACTCCAGGATAAAAAGGTAATTTCAATCAAACCTGAATTCTGTGATCTCCTTAAGGCTGAAGCTTTAAAAAAATATTGATACAATAAAAAACAACCTACATTACTGACTCATCAACTAAAAATTGCCACTAAAGAATTATGCAATCAACCCAACATCACCATGAAAAAAGCAGACAAAAATATTTTTGTAACACTCAATAAAACAGACTTTCTAAACTACAAAATACTCCCTATGACCATACCAAAATCCAAAATTAATAAACTAATCACTGCTAATAATGTCAAACTTAATAGCACAAAACTACCCAAAATAAGCGGTGATTATAAACCTGGCTATCTTTAGGGGACCGTAAAAATACATAAATCTAATAGAAAAAATAAAATGTCCAATTCTGAGTAACTAAAAAAAAAAAAAAGCCAAAGGTGTTACTGGAGAAAAATTTACATTTATGGGAGAAACCTTCATAAATGTTTTCTTTAATGGAAAAGAAAGAAAATTAAAAGCATTTTTCATGCAAAATTCCCAAAATTTATTTGGAAAGGAATGGATGGAAGAATTTGATCTATTTAACGTCCCAATAAATACTTTCTACAATAAAATAGATGGTACAATTTCAGATAAATTGAAAAAAGAACTAAAAATAAAATTTCTGGAAATATTTTTAGGACTTAGATTTTGTTCTAAAGTCAAGGCAAAATTCGAAGTAAAAGAAAATGTAATGCCAGTTTTTCAATCGAAAAGACCAGTACTCTATGCATCAGTTGAAATAATTGACAAAGAATTAGGAAGACTAGAAAAACTGGGAGTAGTAGAAGAAACTGACTAAAGCCCATGGGTAGCTCCAACTGTAGATGTAAAGAAAAAAAAAAAATTAGAATCTGCGCAAATTATTGAACCGGACTTTATGATTGTCTAAAAGAAATAAATATCCCCTCCCAACAGCAGAAGAAATTTTTTTCAAATTTAAATGATGGATGTATATTTTCTAAGTTAGATCTGTCAGAAGCTTATTTACAAAAACCTGTGGGAGAAAAGTGTGAAGAATTATTAACTATTAACACACATAGAGGTCTTTACAAAATTAATAGACTTCAATATGGAATAAAGGTAGCTCCAACTATCTTTCAAAAAGTAATGGATACAATGTTAGCAGAACTAGACTTCGCAACAGCTTATTTAGATGATATTCTAATAAAAAGCAAAAATCGAGAAGATCATGTGAAACATATAATTGAAGTGTTTTAAAATCCAAATACTAAAGCAAACATGTCCCCAGCAGAACTGATGTTTGCTAGGAAAATTCAATCAATATTTGATAAATTGATTCCGTCAAAAAAAGGAAATAAGAAAAAAATTAATACCTCTAATAAGACATAGTCCAGGGGAAAAATTTATTTCCTAAATTATCATTTAGGTAAAGCAACCTGGTTAGAGGGCATTATTGAAAAAATAATTGGGAACATGATGTACATAAAACATCCAAGGGGACATCCTCATGGTGCAATGGTTAAAGTGATAGACTGCGGAATCGTAGTAAGCGAGTTCGTACTCCAATCGCGCTATTACGTTCACTTTCGGGCAAATACCCTTGGGAAAGGTATGAACCCCCGTATCCTCCCCAGCTATGGGTTAATAGCACCATTACTGTTCTTCTAGGAGAATGGCTTTGGCATTAAATAACCTACAAAGGTTGATATGCCATTAAACAAAGAAACCAAACCAAACTAAAACACCCAAGATGGAAGGTTCGCAGACATTAACCAAATAAAAAAAAAGATATACCCCAAACACAAAGGAACGAGTTGAAGAACCCATGTCTGTCATTTATGACATGTTTAAGGTACCTAGGCCCACATCAATACAACAATATCATATGAGCAAACGAAAATGTACCCAGACAGTAACTATGGAACTAAATCCCAAAAGATAAAAATATGTCCTACGGGCATTTAAAATAAATGGGGGGGGGGGTAATAGTGGCTTGCACCACGTGACTTCTGGTATCGTGAAGGTATAAAAGATGTCATGTTTCTTAAGCACGAAAGGGTTCTACAAGATCTTGGTCAGTAGTAAGACCAACTTCGGACATAACACCCACAGCGCAAGACTTATATTTGTTGGACTGTACCACTTCATAACTGAATAATTAACTCTTTATTTCACTGTATATCTCTTCCTTACCACGCTACAACACATAGATATACATGCATATACAATCCTTGTGACCATTATTTCCACACTTTTACTTTATCTTCAGAAATAAACAGAAAATAACCAAATCTATAGAAACTTGTTTTATCATTATCTGTTTTTTTTATCAACTATGAATTGTCAACGGACCAAAATTGTTTCAATAGATTCTTTTTCTTTTGGATCCTCTCAGCCAAGTAGATATTCTACATTAAGTACTGAAATTTCGAGGGCGCCAATAATTGTAACCAGAGCTGTATTTCATGTATAAATTTAAAACTTCTTGTAGCAGTCAAAAAAGAAAAAAAAAGCTGAGTGCAGATAACTAACCTCATCATACATAAATTGTAGTGTAAGTGCAGATTTACCCACACCACCACTACCGACCATAATCACTTTATGGATGACTGCCGGTTGCTGATTCTTTGCTTTAGACATACTGTTATAATATTGTTGGCTGCTTCTCCAGCACCTGAAATAATAAAGAATAATGATAATTAAAATCTTACTAAAATTCATCAAATAAATTTGGGGTCTATTAACAATTAATTCAAGTACAGATGAAAATCTTGCTCACCAAATCTTTGATTACTAAAGAGACCTTCACGCATAAATTTAATTGATTAGGTTTTGAAAATCACAAAACGTTTTAAGTTTTTAGCAAGGAGTTCAATATATAATAGCCATGGGCAACCTTTTTCAAGAAACATGCCACATGAGAAATGGCTCATCATGAGATGGCTGTTCTACTAAAAAGATTCAAGGTAATTTTATGTTGAAGATACCACAACCATTTTCACTACAGAAGACCATATATGGAAGCACTACTAAAAAGATTCAAGGTAATTTTATGTTGAAGGTACCTCAACTATTTTCACTACAGAAAATCTGCAGTAAAAAATATCTTTTCTGTTTGTAATTTGAAGTATTAATATGATAATATGACTTGAAGCAAGAATTTAGTAGATTAGGTTTTGAAGATTCCAAAACTTTTGAAGATTTTAACAAGGAGTTCAAGTTACAATGTATTGTCAGTTGTGGCATACAAGTCAATCTGGCATATAATTCAATCTCCAAAATTCTGGTTGAGACCAATACTTACATATAGGACAACCCCAAAATATACAGTAGGTTACTGGTAGAATATATGAAACATGAATATCTTACACATTAGTGCTTATATTGATATGAATTCATAATCTATTGTGTTATCATGAAATTGCATAGATAACATACTGTGGTTATCTGACTGTGATATTCTGGTGAATATTTAGTCAGTGAATCAACTGTTGGAAACACTTTGTGATATAACATTAATGTAATACTCAATTTGTATTACAGTTTTATTATTTTATATTAATTTCTGTTTTAATTTGTTAAATATGTTCACCAAACACACAAGTGGGAAATGTTTGTGGCAGTCTGTTGGACTTATGGGAAGTGGTGTATATTGATTATTAGGAATAGTGTCCCACTGGATAACCACTCTGGAATAAGGGCCTGGATTTTAACCCAACTATATAAGTTGACCCCTAGTTTTGTAGAAATTTTTTTCAAGTTTAAATGGTTGACTTGTACAGAACAATTTATGATAAGCATCATACTAACTATTACTCGTTATTTTTTTTCTGTCAAAAAAGATTAGTGATTTGATCACGACAAAGTGTATCATTGAAGTAAAATGACAATAGATACAGTATATCAATAAAAGTAAGATGTAATGACGGTGCAGGGAAGGGTCATATAGCAAATTGATTTTTCAACATAATTTCTTTCTTTGATGATGCGCTTAAAGTACTGAATATCCATCACAGATAAAACAGTGTAATTTTCAAATTCAATACTAAGTCTTTTAATCAATTGGATGTTTTTTGTTTTTTTTTAAACTCACAAAGTAATGTTTGTTTTTTTTTTAAAGAAATTGACTAATCAGATAAAAAACTGCAATAGTGTTAAAAAAAAACAAAAAACGGAAGATTATTTCTGAAGTCATTCAATTCAATGGTAAGGAAAAGAAATTAAGAGGGCATTTTAGGGAACGATCAAACAAACTATTTAACAGAATTTGATCTATATATAGAACCGGGACATTGGCCCAGCGGTTAGAGTGTTCGCCAATGGCCCGGGAGACCTGGGTTCAATCCCAGGTCGAGTCATACCAAAGACTTTAAAAATGGTACTTGATACCACCTTGCTTAACACTCAGCATTATAAGGTACGGTTCAAGGGTAAAGTGGAGCAATCCTGGGAATGGAGTAGCGCCCTCCCCTACACCTTGGTGTAGTAGCTATCGAAAAGGGAGCCTTCAGGTCACCCTCGACTATGGTCGCTAACTTTACTTACTTACTAATAGTGTATATGTTCTGTGCAAGGACTTTTTTTCTTTCAAGTTGATGTGAGAAGATAGTAAAAAGCGAAGATCCCCAAGGAGGAATAACAAAACAAATAATGATAATATTTTTTTTTAAAGGTTGATGTGAGAAGATGTAAAAGTGCAGATGCCCAAAGAGGCATAACAAACAAATATTTTTTGTAAAGGTTGATGTGAGAAGATAGTAAAAAGAGGAGATGCCCAAGTAGGAATAACAAAACAAATAACGATAATATTTTTAAAGATTGATGTGAAAAGATAGTAAAAAGGGGAGATGCCTAAGGAGGCATAACAAACAAATAACACATTATAAAAGAGACATCGCTCAGAGCATAACGGTAGGCAAAGCTAGTACTATTCTCATTGGCCTTACAATTATAGCCTTGTACCAGACTAGTAGTCAACAATAAGCAATTATGAATGCATAAAGCTCTAAATGTCAAAGGAAAAAAATCAGTCTTTGAATGAAGGCAAAATTGAGTGAAGACAATCTTCAATTATCCCTTTATTACTACCTAATGTTTCTGTGTTTTAAGAAAACAAGACTTTTTTTTAAAGTTATTTACTTGAATACAGTAGAACTTTGTTTTCTCATTAACCAAAGTAGATACCTTTGACGAAACCTACACACCACAACTATAGATGTTGAACATCTATGAATAATAGTGTAAGGGATGTTGAAAAGTTCTTTGTGCAATGAAGAAGAAAATTTCTTTTTCCTTCTTTTAGATTTTTATTAAATACTAGTTATAGTATCTGTACTTCACAGCACCATTTAAAAAATAAAAAAAAATCAAGATTAAGTTCCAATTTTTAATCCTGCTAAATAAAAGAAAAAAAGTGACCTGCAGATTTTGGTTTCAGATTATATACAACTACACTCCCCTCCAACCCAATAAAAGCAGAATGATACTACATGATAATGGAAAACGGTTAACATATTTGTGTGCATATACTTGGTGTGTATGCTTTCAATTTTATTATAATCATCACAAAATAACATTCTTAATTTCTTATTTTAGAAGTTTGTTTTGGTAGGGCGTGATTATAGCTTTCAACTATTCATACAATGAAAATAAAACAAAAATTGATGGTCTTTTTAATGGCTTTCAACTATTTAACTTTTCCTTCTTTAATGCCTTTCCAATCATTTAACCTTTCCTTCTTTAATGGCTTCCAACTATTTAACCTTTCCCACTTTAATGGCTTTCAACTATTGATACACATGAAAATAAAATTACAAATAATGCAGGACAATTATTTATTAAAACCTGATTTTTTTTAAAATCATTAAGCAAATTAGATTCACTAAGATAGATAAATGACCGATTCATCAATGCATAATACATATTGTATGATTGATTTTGGTTTCAAACTTTTGAATGCAAATACCCCTTCTTTGTATGATGCTATATAAAAATGAAAACTGATACATATATATATATTGTTGTATGTATGCATGGGTGTTTGTTTTTCATTTTATTATTATTGTCACAAAACAATGTTCTTAATTTTTCTTTTTTTAGATATTTTTTTAATGGTTTTTGTATAAAATTTATACACAAAACTATTGTACTTGCACTAAGTGTAACAGGTATCATCATAGGAAAGGGCCAGGGTTCAAATCTTGGACAAACCTGTGTGCATTTTCCCTTCATGCTAATGCCCTTAGGAAAGGTATGAATCTATCTGTTCTTCCCATCATAAGGGAAAATAGTAAGGCAGGATGAGTTATTTAACTTGAGTAGGCAACCCTAATCAAACAAACTTGACTGCTTAAAAATGATCTTGTGTCACATCCTGTCAGTGGCAGAAAGGTGAGGTAAATATACAAAACTATTGCTTTATATATATATATATAGATAGAACTAAATTTAAACTATAGATATTTAACTTAAGAAATTAAAAAAAAAAAAAGCATAGAGTTAAACTGAGAATTAATGTAGATGAATAAATAAAATAAAATGTTAGATAGAAAATTGTAAAAAAGCATATCGTATATACGTACTACTCATAAAAAGTGTAACTGATTAATAGATTCTAAATAGTTTTGAAATTTTAAAATAATTCAAAATAAATTAAATCTTTGTTTAATATAATTATTACTGTATCATTACATAAAGTTACTGATTAAAGTTTAAATCTAATTTAATATAAAATCTGTAATTTAGGGCAAAATGTAATTAGAATTTAAAAATTAAAATAAAAAAATTTTTTTAAATAAATTTACTACATTTCTAACCAAAATTAAAATAAAAACGGAAGTGGGCTTAATGAGGAGATAACTCTTCACCCCTCTTCTATCCCCTCCCACCTTTTTCTGTGTCTATTCTAGTTTTTTTATCTATAGGATCAGAAGAAGTCCTGTTAAATTTTTTTCGTGTTTTTGAAATTTTCAAAAACGCATAACAGGATGGAAATAAATTTATAATCCTAATGTGACCAGTTTTGTTGTTTTTCTTTAAGTATATATATATATATATATATATATATATATATATATATATATATATATATATATATATATGAAAATAAAATTATGAATAATACAAGAAAGGTATTTATTAAAATAATTATTCAAATTAGATATGACATGACTATGATAAATGCCATTTGTTAATATTCATAATAAACATTTCACATTGATCACGTGTATTAACAAGCTAACATGCTTTTATGTCGGCATGTGTGCATAGACGTGCACAGAAATTTGTTGTTATTCAAAAAGATTTTGAGGGAAGGGTTAAAGCAACTTTAGAAAGACAAAAATACAAAGTGTGTAGAACTACAAGATGAATTCTTAGAATAGGGTGGGTTTCATGGCTTGAGATTATTCTCTTCTTGGCTGGGTGGAGAAATTTTCAACACATACTAGATACATTAACAAAAAAAAAAATCCTAAAATATGATTGTTTGTATCATTAATTTCACACATTTTGATGACATCATTAATAATGAAATAATCTATTATTGAATTTAAGCCAGCATTACCGATTAGCCTACCAAACATTTAAATGGGTCACTACTTAGTAATAGCAGGTATTGTAAGCAATCTGAGGCCTTAGTGCTCAACTAAGTACAACTTAGTATGTAACTATGTTAACACCTTGTAGATACCCTGACAAAGTAACTGCCCTGTCAGCAGGGCTTAGAACATACTCACTGTATCCCCTGCAGACAGTGTAAGAATACTCCTCCCTACCAAAAAAAGAGTTTTGAGTATGATACTAAACTGCATCTGATGGTGAAGCTCCAGTTCTGGTGATCTAAGAGCGCAGAGTACTCCTTCATTGCCATTACTCCCAGATCCAATGACCCAAAGGGGTAGTTAGTACCAGTTAGGATCTCATTTACAGGTCAAATAGATCTGTTTAAAAGTTATTTGAATTCGGAAAGGATACTTGAAACCATGTAAGAGTAAATTATTTGTATTAAGAATTGTTGCTTGAAGCTATCATGTTTTGTTTTTTTCTTACTAAGGATCATCATCATCATTATTAGTTACTTGAAACCCTGTAACTGTGTGCAAACAAATAATTATTATTAAATTCAATGAATCCTTGAAACCATACAACTGTGTGCAAATTATTTGTATCAGGAATATTTGAAGTCATAACTGTGTACAAAATCTCTTAGACAACTACACAAAAACCATCAATATAAACATATGTGATTCCTTAACCTAACCAGGTGGGTTGATTGATTTGGTTTCTTTGTATAATAGCATATCAACCTTCATGGCTTATTTTATGCCAAAGTCATCTTTGAAGAAGAACAGCAGTGATACTGTTTAACCAATAGTTAGAGGGTTCATACTTTTCTCAGGGGTACGAGTCAGAAAGCGGACATGATAGCACATCTAGAGTTTGAACTGAGACGTACATTGTCTTTTTTTTTTTTTTTTTTTAAGTAGAGGAATTATATTGTGAATTGAATTACTATGAGCAGAAAATCCGGCGAACGACATACAGAAACACTGGACAGTTGTTTCGACCTTATTAGGTTTCATCAGGAGAGTATACCGTAATCTCCACCACCGGAAATTGGACCAGCGACCACAGATTGCAAAGCCGAAAGTCTACCACTGAGCTACCAGTCCATATGCACAGCCAATTAACCTAAATATGCCTTGTAAGTGACATCCGTACTCTTTACAGAGGACATGGTCACCTCCAGGGCCACGTCTTCCCAAGAGGATTGGAAATATGCACCTGCATAATCATTATGACCTCAAGGGCAAGAATATAGATGTACATTTTTTTTTTTTTTAAAGTAGAAGAATTATATTGTGAATTGAATTACCATGACTAGTTAATTTGGTATCACTTGTGTGCAATATGGACTGATAGCTCAATGGTAGAGTTTTGGCTCTGCAATCTGTGGTCACTGGTTCGATCTCCAGTAGAGGAGATCATGATATACACTGCTAATGAGACCTAATAAGGTCAAAACAGCTGTCCAGTGTTTCCATATGTCGTGCGTAGGTGTTCATTGGATTTTCTGGTCATGGTAATTCAATTCACAGTTTGAACTTACTTACGATGATGCTGCAGTCCAGTGTATTAACCACGACACCATAGGGACTCCCCACCCCCTCCAGACAAGTTGACATACTATTTAAATCAGACTGAGCAAACATGACAGATGACACAAGATTTAACTTATTCAGCAGCCAATAGAAACAGTCAAGTTAGACTGAAAGCACCAATACCTACAAGATAACTAAAGTTAAGCATTAATGAACTAGCTCAATATTTAGATGGGTGACCACTTCAAAACAGCAAGTACTGTAAGCAATCCAAGACCCAAACCCAATCTTCGTAAGAAAAAGTTTTGAAAAAAAAATTCATTAGAAAAGACATTTTAATAGACAATGGAATAATTTTTTTTTTTTTTTAATATATTCATAAATTTTAACACTGTTCTCCAGCCAACTAATAGCTTGGATTTTGATGGTTTGGGGGATATTCAAATTGATTCCCTCTCCCCACACAAATAATCGTATCAAAAGACATTTCTTTTTAAATAACTTATTCATTTTTTGTTTTTTTTTTTGTTTATTTTTAAAACTTAATTCCTCCTTGGATGTTAATAAAATTTTGGCAAGGTGACCAAAAGTATAGCAGTCCACAAAGTGAATTTACTAGTTTGCATCTTGAAGAGAGTGGAGGGAACAGCTGGATCATGTCAGCAAGTTGCCCTGTTGATTATGTACATCTTGCAGAATACTTGATTGGACATGATGAGTACTACTGATGTTATTCACAAAAGAAACATTTAAAAGGAACAATGATCTGGCTCTGTGGAAAGAGCAAATTTAGATACCTTCCTTTAAGATAAATTTATTGAAATGACTTGATCAAAGCTAATGTACACATTTAAAGTAATTGGATATTACAGGATGAACAATAAAAAAAAGGGGGGGGCAAAATATTCAAAGCTTTGGGCAACTGTTGAACCTATTTTACTAGTTGATCTAAAGTCATATGTAGTGGAATCTCAGTTTAGCCATGTGTCAACCACTTTGAACATAAAACATGGTGATTTGAGGTTGAAACTCACTAACCTGCGACTTAATATTTGTGAACTTGTCAGCACCATTAAAAAAAAAAAAATTCAAGGTGTGTTTGCATGTATAGTAAAGTAAAGTTGGCAACCTTTTTTTTTTTTTTTTTTTTTTTTGAGTTTTTGGTATGACTTGACCTGGGATTGAACCCTGGTATTCTAGGCCATTGGCGTACAATACTCATGGCCTCCTCAGGTAAATTGTATTAAACATTGATAAATTAGTCCTGTTTTGTAATTAATTTATTTGGGGAGAAATGGAAATTCAATTTCCAAGTAAAAAGTCTGAATGATCTTATGCTAAAATAATCAGTTATTGAATGCAGATTTCTTCAATAGTAATTGCTTTTAACAGCATGTCAACCTGTTCAGGATTATTTTACGTGTAGAGATTTGAGAATTGCATTCATTGTAACTTTATATTTACTTTTTCACCTAGTTGTTTCTTAAGAGGTATTTTTGCACATGGTCCTTTCAAATACAAATAATTTTTAAACTGATCTATTTGACTTGTAAATGGAACCCAAGGCACTACCACAAGTCATAGTGGACCTGGGAGTAATGGCAATGAATGGGTATTCCATACTTTCCAAAGCTCCAGAACTGGAGCCTCACCAACAGAGGCAGTTTTGTGTCATATCCAGAAAATGCCCCTTTTTTGGTAGGTGAAGAAAGATCTTGCCTTCTAGGTATAAAGTATGCTAATCTAAGCCCTGTGGACAGAGTAATAAAAAGTTGAAGAAGCCCTGCTGATTAATCCAACTGAGGGTAAGTGAAACCACCATGGGTGATTCCCGAGAGGTAAAGACCTTCTGTCTGTCTCAAATGATACCCAAATACAATATGTATACAGATAAAAAGCCTCTACCAACCAGTAACACAGGCAGCTTACTGTGATAAACTTTCCAGCCTGTAATCAAATGCCAATGGGAGGGGGTCAGAATAAGTAGAGAGAGAGAGAGCAAATTGCCCAGCAAGGGTGGAAGTGTGTAGGGTAAGATGAATACTGCTCTAATAATGACCCTCCTCTGCTGTTCTCTTATCCTTCTTGTTAATCTCTGCAGGAAAAAGCAAAAATTTTGATAAGAGAAGCTGACCCAGACCACCCCCCACCTCACCCTACTAAGTCAACATTTTCCCCCCTACTCCTTTGAGTAAAACAAGAAACTCCTCTTTCTGCGTTTGACCTCAGAATCTGCAAAAAAACTGAAGATGTGGGCAGTTGCCATGGAGATAAATGTTTCTCAATACAAAAGATTTATTACCAGAATTTGAAAACCACAGGATTTTGGAGGCCATTTTTGTTTAGCAGATTAAACATGTCTTCAAGTAGTCTATGAGCAGGCATTTATATTAGAATCGACTGATTTTGACATCTAATATCACTATAAACAGAAGAAAAAAATAGCACATCATGAGATTTCTTCTGCAATGACCATACAATTTTTGAGGCTGTTTTTTTCCAGGTTGGTTGGTTGGATTTTATGGCATATCAACCTTTGTAGGTTATTTAACATCAAATCCATTTTTATACAAATAATCAGTTTAGTATCAGGATAGCTTTTGCCCACACATAATTAGATGTCAAAACTTCTATTTCAAACAATTCAATTGAGCATAAGTACACAGTTTAGTTCAATTTGACCCATAGATAGGACCCTACCAGGTGCTACTACTTTGGGCTAGAGTGGACCTGGGAGCGATGGAAATGAAGGAGTATTCCGCATTCCCCAAAGCTCCAGCAATACCGAAACTTCACTACCAGATTGTTTTATGTCATATCCAGGACACTCGGGGAGGAGAGGGGTCCTTACCCCTCTGCAGAGATACAGTCAGTATATTCTACAGCCCCAGCTGACTGGGCAATTTTGTAATTAGGAGATTAAACATATATTCAAATAATCTTTTAACAGACAGCTATATTATGATAGACAGATTTTTGCATCTAATATTACCATATTACATTGTAGGAAAATTTCAGCTAGTGCAGTAATGTTAAAATGTTCTGAGAGAACATTTTAATAACAATGCGAGGATCCGTTGGTGTCCACTGAAAATTTTAATTTAAAGGAGACCACTATTAAATGCTTATTATAGAGTATGTATTTACCCAACCCCTCCGCCATGAACAAGATGCAACAAGGTCAATTAATAAGTGAACTAAAACTAGTTTGAATTCAGAGTTTTCCTTCTAGACTGATTGCCTTACCAAAGCTAAAGAACCCAGTTTACCCAACTATTTACCCATAATCTGGGAGGGGGGCGAAGAACAGAGGGTTCATACCTTTCCCAGGGATATTAGTGCAAAGTGAAATGCAAACAGCCTTTTCCAGGATTTGAATCTCGGTTTGGTTTGGTTTCTTTGTTTAATGGCATATCAACCTCTGTGGGTTATTTAATGCCAAAGCCATTCTCCTAGAAGAATAGTAGTGCCACTATTTAACCCAAAGCTGGGAGGATAAGGGGGTTCATACCTATCCCAAGGGTATTTGCCCAAAAGTGAATGTAATAGCGCGACTGGAGTACGAACTCGCGTACTACGATTCTGCAGTCCATCGCTTTAACCATTACACCACGAGGACACCCCGCCCCAGAATTTCGATTGCAGAGTCCATTTTATAAGTTAACTGTTATGCTAAGCATTTCAAAGGGTTAGACTTGATGACACTAGTTACAGGGATGGAGCAATTTTTGGCCTTTCCCACAAATATTCACATGGGTCTCTATATTAAACTAACCCTATATTGTATACAACCTGCAAGGAGGGAGTAGTTAAATATAGACTTCATTCTATTATAGCATCCAATCCATCTTTTCCCAAAGAGACATGGTCACAAATATCACTAACACAGCATCAGGAATGTAGCATTGGGCTTTATGTAAGTCTAATGATCGATCTTAAAAGGTGTTTAGATGCCTAGTTAATATTGTCAAATTTAGCAACCTTGCAATTACTGAACCAGAGAAAATGTTAGAAAATAAATTTACCTTGAAGCATTATATTTTAGTAGTTCAATTTTTGATTTTACGAATAGTGCAGAAAATAAAATAGTATGTATGTGTGTGTGTGTGTATATATATAATTTAGGTAGGTAGGTAGGTTTGTTTGACGACATATCAACCTTTTCGAGTCATTTAATGCTGAATCAAGTCATTTTAATAAAAGTTTCAAACAATGCAGTTTAGTATACACAAAGTTAAATGTCAAAACAGTTCTATTACAAGCAATTCAGTTTCACACAGGTACAGTTTTTTTATTTTATTTACATACAGTTAAGTTGAAAAGCAGTTAATTTTAAACAATTCAGTTTAGCATAAATACACAGTTTAATTCTGTTTGACCCATAGACAGGACACTATCAGGTGCTACAACTCTGGCCCAGAGTGAACCTGGGAGCAATGGCAATGAAGGAGTACTCCGCATCCCAAAGCACCAGATTTACCGAAGCCTCACCATCAGATTGTTTAGTGTAAAATCTTTGACACTCGTTGAGGGTGTCTTACCCCTCTACAGAGATGCAGTCAGTTATTCAACTGGGCCCTAAAATAATTTAGAATTATTTGCTTGCTTATACTTTTAAATTAGTTGCATTAAAAACAATTTTTAAGTTTCAGAAAATTATAAATATCAAATTTTATGCTAAAATAAATACAGTTTTCTTCAATATTTAATAGCAATTGATTTTAACAGCACATCAACCTATTTGAGGTTATTTTATGCCTAGAAGTCAGAGAATCACATTCACTGTACATCCACGTTTATACTTGTGTAGTTTCTTAAAGTTTTTGGGAGAGTGTCACGTTCCGATTGAATAGAATTTTTAAACAGATCTATTTGACCTAGAGATGGGGACCCTGATAAGTACTACCACTCCAAGTCAGAGTGAAGCTGGAGTATAATCCCAATGAGAAGTACTCCACACGCCCTCGAGCTCCAGAACTAGATCCTCACCACTAGATTCAGTTTAAAGTTAATACTCAGGAGATAGTGGTAGATCCACCAACTAATGGTATAAAACACTAAATGTACTGGACTCTGAGAATTGCTGAACCAGAGGTCCAGAAAAGAAAAATACAAGTTGTATTATGCTTATTGTTTATAATATTGGTGAATGTGTCTGTTGGCTAGAGTTCAAAGATAAATGTCGACTGATAATCACTCTTGACATTTCTCTTATTTTCTCCCATTGTCTTTCTTTTGTCTATATAACAAAAGAGTTTAAATGCCATCAGATAAAGGATGCTGAATGCAAGTCATCTTAGCTGATAAAACCAGCACTGGAAATTGTTCAAGCCCATTTACACACATCACTTAATTCATGAAACATTAAGAACTGGACTCTTCAAGAGTCAGAGAAAGATCAAAGTTAATAGGTTAGTTTTTCCGTTTCCTAAGAAATTTTTAGCATTTTCTTTTGTTATTTTTTTTTTGTTTTTTTTTTTGCTCTTCTGGCATTGTTTATGATATCCAATGAAAGCAAAAGGTTTGATGCAAATGTCATTGAAATCTTTGATTTTTTTCAAGTAGAAACTCTTGTGTGGGAAAAATGATTAAAAATAATATATAGCAATAATGGCTGCCACCTTGAATTCAAATATACCTCTCACTTGATATCATTTTGCATGATATCAAATAATGTGTGTGCCAAGAGATTTTTAGAGTGAGAAGATAAAAAAAAAAAAGAAAAAAAAAAAAGGTCAGTCCCACATACTAAACTTCAATAAAGCAATCCAAAAAGAAGAGCCAGCCAGCCTACCTTAATTATATTTGTGTATAACACACACCTCTAAATTTGAACTATGAAGGGTGGGGGTATTGTCATGTATAATATGCACTGACTTATTAGAATTTGTAGCAGCTAAATTTTACCTAAATTTAACATCTGCTCAACTTTTTCATTCATTCCTACTGACAGAAGAATCTATGGTTCACATTATTACGTGTTTGAACTCAAAATTGACACAGGATTTAGAGCAAATACACAGACATGTTCATACAAAAAATACTTGCAGCAAGAATATGCTCACATTAGGAGAAGTAAAATTATGAGCAAACACTCATTCGAGTGGATATTTCTCTATAACAATGCAAAACATTTTAGTTTGGACGAAAGATATAACTTACTTTCAATCATCCTTTTCTGAATATTGTGAGGCATGTGGCAAGACAAAAAAAAGTTAATTATATAGTTCTTGTGTATAATACAGACCCTTAAGTTTGGACTGAAAAAAATCTAGAAAAAAGGGCATCTTATACACAAATAATTACAGTATATTATTGGATATTTATTGAAGTTGCAGATTTAATATCATAGTGTCCTTTTAGAACATGGGTCAATAACCTTTTCAGTCTTGGAGCCACAAAATTTAAAAAGGACCCAAAGGCTATGATCTTAAAAGTACAGAAAAAAAGTTAAATTGTTAAATTTACAAGAATCATAATTTATCAATGAGATATGTATGTTGCTCACTATCATAAAAACATATAATAGAGTTGAATAAAGAGGTTGACAGTAGGAACATATCAGACAAATGATGATTTGACAGTTGCAAATGCAGCATACTCTTGACGTGCTTGATTTTGGAGAATTGTTCACAGTGCAGTATGTAGTGCCACACAGGCTCACTACTTGCTGGTTGTGGGTGATAAAGTTAGAGAATAGTCCAGATGGAAACACATGGTAAAGAAATCAAGGATGTAGCTAGCAAAAAAAAACTTGGACTTCAAATCTTCTGAAAACTGAAGATCAGAGTGTTCCATAAAAGGTAAAGAGAAAATTTTGAAAGTTGGGTGAAGGGCTGTACATGGCCCACAAGTTGCTTGCTTGCTTGGGTTTTATGGCATATCAATCATTGTAGGCTATTTAATACCAAATCCATTTTTATACAAATTAACAGTTCTATTTCAAACAATTCTGTTTAGCATAAATACACAATTTACTTCTATTTAACCCATAGATTGGACCCTATCAGGTGCTACTACTCTGGGCCAGAGTGGATCTGGGAGTGATGGCACTGAAGGGGTACTGCGCATTCCCAGAAGCTCCACCAATACTGGAACCTCACCATCAGAATGTTTAGTGTCATATCCAAGAGGGGAGAACAGAACAGTGGACTGCAGTTTACCCACCTCTGCTTTAACCAAAGCTAAGAATCTACCAGTGTCTTTCTCCAAGATGGATGACTTATCAATCTTGGGGTTCATTACTTCCAGTATATATATATGAAGATAGATGGATATTATGTCTTGAAAACCTTAACCCAAATTGACTCAAGAAATTAAACTACAATAAAAAAAAAAAAAAAAAAAACACAAATAAATTTACTCTTCAAACACCAACAAATTCATTAACTTCTATATTGAAAATATTAAAAATTCATTACCTTTTATAGACTTATTTTCTTAACATGTTCAAGGAGAAAAAAATGACTTCCTCATTTTCAGTAATTTATAAACACCTGTGGGTTGTCAGGTTCAATTTTTACTCACACATGAACCTAATATTTTGGCATTCATAAACCTTCCCACATGATAGCCTAAGTCATGACGAACAAATTTATATATAAAAAATTTTAAATAACAGATGAATAAACTTATAAAAAATTTTAAAATTCAAATGAATAAATTTATATATAGATTCTCCCCCCCCCAACTCTTTGTGCATTCACACTTTAAGATAACACTTTTTTTCAGTAGGTTTCTTGTTCATTCACTTGCACAATCACTTTATTTATAACCAATGAACTTGCACATTTACTACCTTTGTTCCCTCACTGCACTGGTATACTTACTACACAGATGCAATTACATACAGTTGTATAAACACATAACTTCAAATGCACATCTGTTAATATGAAAACTTACAGGTTTTGTTTGATGAAACAATAATTCATAATCCAATTTTCCAAATCTCATGCAATTACCATTACATGCATTCTAACATAAGTGTTAATATTCTGTGACTTTTCAGTTCATCTTCCTCTTTGATTATACCCAACTTTAGAGCTGACTGACAGCCTAACAAAACAACCTATCAGCTTCATCTCTGGTACTCACATTTTTTACCATGATTTGAATATCCCCAAGAAAAATCAAGACAATTGGTTTGCTACTGTTTGACTCAAGGCCACATAAATTTGGCAAGATCTAGATATTTTAGTATTTTTTTAACAATTTTTCTGATTTTTGGCCATTTGGGGTGTTGTCTCCACTTTTTGGAGATTTGGTTATAAATTCCATACTTTAAAAATAATTAATCTTCAAACTTAGGGATGACCTAGAGACTTCAAGTTAAGCTTTACTATTATTTTAAATTCTGTTTTTTAAACAAAAAGCTCAACTTAGACTTTTTGATTTTCTCAGAGAAGGAAAAAAGATAAAAACAAGCTCCAATGAGGCCTTTCTCCACTAATAAGAACTTTTTCACTGAAATGCAGTCTGCAAAGTGGTCAAAATCGACTCAAAACAAACTTTTGAAAAATAAAAAAAAAATTTTTTTTTAAATCAAGTAAAAATTTTTCCTGATTGATGACATCAGTATGACTTACTGAGGTTTAAAAAATCTTTCATACATCTTAAGCCACAATTTAATCAAATTATCTAAAAGACTTGTGGTCACAAAAGGTTGTAATTTTATAAGATGATACATCACTCAACACTTCCAAGTGTGTGTGTGTGTATATATATATATATATATATATATATATATATATATATATATATGTAGATAGATTGATACACACTCACAATTTAAAGTTTCATATAATCAATTACCAGGTGAGCAGGTAATCCACACATTGGAGATATAGATATATAAGTGCTGTAGCTATGAGATGAAAATGCATTTATTTTGAAAGAATTAAATCAATTCTTTCAAAATAAATGCCAGAGCACTACATATATAGTTATATGAAATAAAATCCCAAGTACCACATTCAAATTCATTTAGGGATCCTATTCATTTAAGAATATTTAATTTTCCCTTTATTGGACCAACAAAAAAAAAAAAAAAAAATCCGAGTACAATCCCAGGTTGAATCATACTAAAAACTCAAGAAATGGTACTTGATGCCTCCTTGCTTAACACTAAGTATTATAATGTAAGGATCAAGGGTAAAGTGGAGCAATCTAGGGAAAAGAGTAGCATCCTCCCCTATACCTCGGTGTAGTAGCTAAAAAAGGAGCCTTTGGGTTGCCCTCAACCATGGTCGCCAACTTATATATATATATATATATATATATATATATATATATATATATATCTCACTCTCACACATCACAATTGGAAAATAAAATTGCAACACTGAAGGACCCAGCAATGTTGGCCTGCACTTTATGAAAACTATTTAGAAATAGTAACCTGCACTTCTGATATTATCCAATAACAAATCTCACTAAATTTTGAAGGGGACCCTCTTAAAGAGCCAACAACCCCTCCCCCAATCTCTTAGGTAAAGAGGACACCCAGTTCATTTTCATGAGCATTAATTTTAATGTCTTCAATTGCTTAAATATATTTTTAGATTATATGAATACTACAAATAATATTGAACAATAACAAAATATATGCAGTTAATCAAAAAAATTCTGAGTGGTTGAACAGAATATCTTTGCTTAGTTTTAAGTATGTAAACAAATTCTTACGATAATGAGGTCTCATAAATATATATAAAGACATATATATAATAGTATGGATGCTTATCGGCGACCCATGATTTCATGTTGTACCATGTAAAGATGGCATGAAAACATAGGTCGCAGATAAGCGTCCATGCTATTAAGTATATAGTGGACATTGGCATAATCGTATTCACTAATGTACCGGGAGACCCGAGTTCAATCCCAGGTCGAGTCATACCAAAGACTCAAAAAATGGTACTTGATGCCACTTTGCTTAACACTCAGCATTATAAGGTACGAATCAACGGTAAAGTGGAGCAATCCAGGGAAAAGAGGCGCCGCCATCCCCTACACCTTGGCATAGTAGCTATTAAAAAGGAAGACTTTAGGTCACCGTCGACTACAGTCGCCAACTTTACTTATATTATATAATAGCTCTATCACAGATATTGAACACACTCCAAATTATACTGCATTTAGTCTGCCACTAAACCACCAAATGAGATAGTGATAACCATATACTGTTTTATATATAATAAAAGATAATATGCAGATAAGCAAAGGGTATAAAAATAAGTGTTCAATGCTACTATGGTAGGGCAGGTTGAAAACTGAAAATTTCCAAATTATGTACTCAAAGTCTGTTACTTAAAAATGGAGGCGTTTTTGGTGTAATAATTATCATTGTAGTTCAAATCCTGGATGAGGCTGTTTGTATTTCATATAGCACTAACACCTTTGAGAAAGGTATGCATCCAAGTATTCTCCTTCCAGCTATAGGTAAATAGTAGGGCAGATTGTGCCCTTTAACCCTGATATGGCAACCAGTCTAGGAAAAATTTACCTTGCGTTGCATCCTGCTTGTGTGGAAAAGTTTGGTAATTACATATCTAAAATTTCATGTGAATCACACAATGATCAGATGGAAATAGAAGAAAAAGTGACTAATCAACCAAATATTTATGGTGTGAATGACCTACATAGAAATAGACACCACAAATGACCAAAGATTGTATAATTATTTTTACATATATCTCAATTTCTTACTATAGTAAATATAAACAAAGTGACAAGTTGTTGCTTTGTAAGGATATTAACAGTGACAAGCTGTTGTTTTTAGAGCTTATAAACACAGTAACAAGCTAGTTTTTAAGGCTATAAACACAGTAACAAGCTGTTGCTTTTAGGGCTATATACACACAGTAACAAGATGTTGCTTTTAGGGCTATACACACAGTAACAAGATGTTGCTTTTAGGGCTATAAACACAATAACAAGATGTTGCTTTTAGGGCTATAAACACAGTAACAAACTGTTGTTTTTAAGGTTTATTTGTCTGCCTCCCACCAGACAGGATCTGACACAAGGTCAATGGCCCAGGGCTGTTTTACTTGGATCCAGGCACATTGCTGTAACATACATGCTTGGCGAACACACACAAATAAAAGAAAAAGCTGTGAGGTGGGATAAGGAAGTTTTTACCTTTCCCAAGGGCATTAGTCTGAAAGTGAATGTAATAACATGACTGGAATTCAAACTTGCTTGCTATGATATCACAGTCCAGAACATCAGCCACTATGCCACTGGGACTCTTCTCTTACCATGATTAAATTATGCAAATATATATTTTAGCATAAATACATTTTATCAGATAGGGAGGGAGTTGCAACAAATTGTTTCTAAACATTGAAGAGAAAAAAAAAAGTTATTTTTTTCTTCCTCCAAACCTGAATGCTTAAAAAAAAATTTATATTTGTCTTTTGATAGAGTTCAAAAACTTACTGGGTTATCCCAGGTTCTCACATTTTTTTTTTTTTGTTAGGTTTCTTTAATGGCATATCAACCTTTGTGAGTTTGTTAATATTCAAGCCTTCATTGTTGAAGAACGGTAGTGGCACTATTTAACCTACAGCGGGGGATATAGGGTGGCGTGTACTTTGTGGGTTTGTTAATGTTCAAGCCTTCATTGTTGAAGAACGGTAGTGGCACTATTTAACCTACAGCGGGGGATATAGGGTGGCGTGTACTTTGTGGGTTTGTTAATGTTCAAGCCTTCATTGTTGAAGAACGGCAGTGGCACTATTTAACCTACAGCGGGGGATATAAGGTGGTGTGTACTTTTCTCATGCATATTAATTCAAAAGTGAGCCAAATATCATGACTGGAGTTTAGACTTCCTAACGACAATGTCGCACACCAGCACATTTTACAAGTACACCGTGGGAACTCCCACCAAAACATTTGGTGGGGATGATATACAGGGTGATTGAAAAGTAATTCAATATTTTAAGATACTTATAAATAAAAATAAGAATTTTAAAATGGAGAATCACTTTTTAATCACATTGTAATTCAAAGCTTTCTGGTGCATCCTTTCTTTTAAAACCTTCTCGGGGTGGAGGAAGAAATACAATTTTCTGAAAGGAAATTACATTCAAAAGGTAATTTCCCATTACTAAGACATGTGTTCCCAAAGTATCAATAAGCATTATTTTCAGTTGAACTAGATCTGTTCATCTGTTGGTATGATCTTGTAAATACAGACAAACAATTCCTGCTTGTTTTCCTGTAATTATTATCATTTGCTCCTATTTAACCTCAGTTTTGGCTCCAGTCAATAAAAAAGCATTCTGTGCCATGAAGTGAAAAATCAATGCTTCAAATTTCTGAATTTCATTCTTGTTGCCCCTTGCCCTCAACTTTGTTTTTGGTGGGAGCTAGTACAGTTAATACAAAAAGGCTAAATGAATTTTATTCATAAAGAGTTTTGTACAGACCTTGCCAAACTATGTTATAACACTTTGGGGTATCATGAATCATTTTCAAGTTTTGCCATGAAATCAAATAAAATCTGATATATCTTGAATTATTTTATCTTTTTTATTGGAATTTCATCCTCTTTCAATTTAGCATAAACAGTTTATGAAAAAAAAAAACATTTATTTTATGCTGTTATTTAACTATTTGAAAAAAGTTTAGAAAGTTCTGACCTAGTAGAAGGTAAAATTTGCAAAGAGCATGTTGCAAGATTGATGGCAAACTGAAGTAGATGTTCACTAATCTGACTACCTGGAATCTACTTTCTTCATTAATTTGGCACTGATTTAAAGTTTCTCTCACCACAGCACCAAGCTGCTGCTGCACATTGTTTTATTTGCACTCAATCTATTCACCTGTCAGTGCACATTTGTAAACACAGGTAAACATTTGTAAATTCCTCTTTGTTTTCTGGCACTTATCTATATCACTTGTTCTTATTTAGCCCCAATTATGGCTCCAGTGAATAAAGGAAGTAAATCCCATGCTGTGAAGTAAAAATACCATACATTATTAATTCAAGATTGAATTCTTGGAAGAAAAAAAACAAAAAAGAGTGGAAAGTGGTGATATAGATTACAAATTTGACTTCTCCTTAGTGTACAACATAAAGAAAAACTGCTGCAGCCTTTATTTTTATCTGTGCCTCGACAAGAGACGACTTCATAAAAGTTTCATTTCATTCTCATCTAATGTTTGTGTTCACTTCTATCTCTGTGTGCACATATTTAGGTGCAGTTTGTTTGTTTATTTTGTTTTACGGCATATCAACCTCATCAGTCATTTAATGTCGAATCAAGTTAAGGAAAATAAGTCTGAAAAGAGCTTCGAATAAGGTCTTAGGAATTGATGATAGTTATTTGTTTTTTATTACAAGTTTATTTGTAGGGAATCATTATCATAAAAAAAAAAAAAAAAAAAAAAGAAAAAGAATTTTTTTAAACTGAACAGGTTAGGGAAGGGATCAGCTTGTTAGAATATATCTAGTGAAGAAAGGGTTTATAGAAGTAACTTGGTCTTATTGTAAATTTCTTTAGATTTTTGTGTATAACTTCACTCTTTTTAGAAATGATATCACATTTATTTCAGTGTTTTGGAACAGTTCCTTCATATTGTTTGCACTAAGGTTTTTCTTATATGGGCTAGGTCGGTACATTCGATGAGAATGTGCTTCACAGTGTATTTGATCTGGCATGCATAACACATTGGCTGCTGTTTTCCTTTGAGTGCAGTAATGCATATAAGTGCAAGCATGTCTATATGATGATGCACACATGCAGGCATAGCATATATGTCTGTATATGGATGCAAGTGTGAGTATCTATACAGGTGTGTATGGGGATAGGTAGTGTGTGTGCATGTGTGTGTATAGCTAAATGAAGTTATGGTAGGCAGATTTTCATAGATGATAAAATTTAAAAAAAAAAAAAAAAAAAAAAAAAAAGATTCTTTGATGGGGATGAAGGAGTTAGTTTTTTTTTAATATTCATAACGAAAGTCTTCAGTGCTAATAAGGTCAGAGGTTAATAGACTAGGATCTTATTTTTTCAAGTACTTAACTCCTGGGGGAGGTAGGGAGAGTGCATGCAAGTGAAGCAGTTTTTTCCAGAAGCTAGGACCCTACATATTCATTTGACTATATATTTACCCAACTCATCCACTAGAGGTCAATATTTAAAAGGAGTAAAGCTAGTTTGAATTCAGAGCTTTCCTTCTCCAAGGTTGATTGCTAACCAAAGGCTAAAGTACCTTATGCTCCACTATTCATCCATAGCTGGAGGGAGAATGTAATTGATTTTTTATTTTAACTGCATATCAACTCATTTAAGGTTATTTTATGTCTAGAGGTTAGGGAATCACATTCATTGTACATCAATATTGGTATTTTTTAATGTAATTTAACGGGTTTTGTTTGGGGTTTTTTGGGCACACAGTCCTATTACATACAAATATTTACATTTTTCGGACTATTGTCCTCATCTTTGTCACCATGTTTATCACAATGTTTCAGCTGTTGTATGCTCCAGCCTTCTTCAGGTGGTTGGAATGTCCAACTTAACCCTTTATTTCGCTTACCAGGGTAGACTGTTCTAGTTCCACAAGCCATGTTTTTTTCGATGACAGTTATCAGTTATCTCCTGTTAATTTCCCCTCTGAAAGTTCTCCACTGCCTTGACTGGGTATTGAACTCACACTCTTTGGGTATGTTCAATACCCGGTGAAGGCAGTGAAGAACTTTCAGAGGGGAAATTAACAGGAGATAACTGATAGCTGACATCCATAAAACATGGCTCGTGGAACTAAAACAGTCTACCCCAGTAAGCAAAATAAGGAGTTAAGTTCGACATTCCAACCACCTGAAGAAGGCCGGAGCGTACAATGGCCAAAAGGTTGTGATAAACATGGCAACAAAGTTGAGAACAATAGTCCGAAAAATGTAAATAATGTACATAATACCTCATCTCAGAAATATAGACAGATACAGATACAAATAATTTTTATTTGTATTTAATTTGACCTATAGATTACATAACAGGTACTACCACTCCAGCTCAGAATGGCAACGAAGAGGTACTCCTAATTCTCTAGACCACAAGAACTGAAGCCTCACAACCAAATGCAGTTTAGTATCATACCCAAAACACCCCCTGCAATTTGCAAGAGTCTTACTCTTTTGCAGAGGATACAGTTAGCATTATTTTAAGCTCTGCCAACAGGATATTAGAGGGACAACAGATGGATTCATGCCTTTCTCAATAGCATGCCTATTGATGGAAGGCAAATAATGAGATTCCTATCTTTTCTAAGGGTATTAGCACAAAGTTTATTACAAACAGCCTTGGTCAGGATTTGAACCCTGGTCACAAATTTCATTTTCTATAATGATAACCATTATGTTAAATATGCCTGCTAAACTGAACTATGTTTAAGACTTCCATATATATTTGACGTGCTTCTCTTGATATGATAAATAGTTTAAATGTTCTTTCTTTCAATTCCAAGAAGATTATCAATAGTAATTAAGTTAAAATACAGAGAGGGAAGAGAAAAAAAAGAAAAAAAATGGTAGATAACGAGAAAAAAAAAATCTCCCTCTTGACATTCCAAAATATTCATAATTTCAAACTTGGAGCGAGGGGAAAATAAAATAAAAAAAAAGTCTGTCACTTATATGATGAGATGCAACTGAAAACGAAGATTAAAATGTTAGGAGTGTATTATAAGGAAAAAAAAAAAAATTGGGCAGAACTGGAATTCACAATCAATAGAGAGGTGGGGGGGGGGATGTCTTAGAGGATTTGGAACAACTCATTTAAATAGCAATTCTTCCTCTCATTCCTACCATTTTTTCTTTTTCAGACATCAACAACTGGAAAAAAGAAGGGGGGGTTACACTTAGTATTAAAGAGGAAGGTGGTGACGAGAGTGTTTATAGTCGATATCTGATATGGTGTTAACCTCAAGGTTTTCTTACTTTCACCACTTTCCTCTTTAGAATTTTCAGGCTAGACCCTCATGGCAGCAATCAGTAAAAGTTTAACTGCTGTCCTCCAACCAAATATGGAACATTCTATTGCTAGGTTTGTAAGAATTCTTGTAAATACCATATTTATTCATGGACACTACATTCTTGGCTATAAATCAATCCATGATTTTTATATTTAAAATGTCTTCCTTTTTTTTCCATAATATAATCCATGTTTTATTATATTTAATAGTGAAAAGATCATTTTCAGGTTAAACAATTCATTTGCATATTTCAAATTACATTTTTTAATGCTAACACAGATTATAAGGCTTCTTTGGTGGAATGTTTTTGTTTTTAGCCCATGAATTAATATTATAAAAATTATATAGTATGGACAGCACATTTTGGAAAGGCTGTAAAACGCACGTCATCCAGTAGGTTGGCAAGGTACTGAAAGGCTTCTTTTGACATCAAAAATTAAACTTTTGATAAAAGTGAAATTGAGAGATAATTTTTCTTAATATTTTTGCATTTTATTGCAAGTTCTATTTTCATATTTTTTTTTATTTTAGTATGTTTTATTTTTTATATATTTTATAATCATTTTTTTTCTGCTTTTTTCATATTTTATTCATTTTTTATTATTCCATTTTTTGTTTCTTTTTTTCATATTTTATTTATTTATTTTTAGCATTTTATTATTTATTTGTTTTATTTCTGTATTTCATAATTTTTTTAATCCATTTTTTCACTTTAGCATTTTTTCATATTTTATTCTTTATAATTTACTTTATAATTTATTTTATTTTTCATTTTAATTTTTTTCTTAGATTTTATCAACATATAAATCTCTACATGATAACTTAAATTTAAGCCAAAAAATGAACACAGTGACCCAAGTTCAAATCCTGGACAAGGTTGTTTATATTTACTTCACACTAATATTCTTGGGAAAGATATGAATCCATCTCTTTCACTCCCTGAGCTACTGATAAATATGGCAGACTGTGTTCTTAACTTAGGTTTGGCAACCAGTCTAGGAGAAGGAAAACTGGATTCAAACCAGCTTTACTCAGCTTAAAATTAGATCTTGTATCATACTCTGCTTGTGGTGGAGGGGTTAGGTAAATACATACTTCAATATTGGGATTTTGAATACAGCTAAAGATCCCTTTCAACATATTCTTAGAAAGATATTTCTTCATAATATCAGAGCTGCCTTTTTAATAAAGTCATAATATTTATTAATTCTCTTTGTAACATTTCAAGACTGAGCTGACAAGGATGGTGAACAGGTGGAGACTGAAATTATCATATTTACCCAACCCCTCCACTCGGGCAGGATATGATACAAGGTCAATTTTTAAGCGGAGTTTAACAGGTTTGAATTCAGAGTTTTCCTTCTCCTAGACTAGTTGCCTCATCAAGGCTGAAGAACCTAGTCTGCTCTACTATTTACCCATAGCTGGAGGGAGAATAATTGGATTCATACCTTTCCCAAGGGTATTAGTGCTATGTGAAATGCAATCAGTCCAGGATTTGAACTCATGTCGCCGTGTCCAATTCCTGCGATGATAACCATTACACCACAAGCACCTCCATTATGGAGACTGGAATTATAATATCATAAAGGTACAGTGGAACCTTGGTTATCGAACATAATTCATTCTAAAATTATCTTTGACTACCAATTTGTTCAAAAACTGAAACAATGCTGCTCAGGTAGATTTTGATGTTTCCCCCGTTATTTCATCAAACATCCATCACTTAATATTTTTCATGAATTTAAAGTCCTGAAGAAGGTTATTACAACCGAAACATTCAATGTTGACTTTCATAAATTCATCAAATTTTGGATTATTTAGTTTTTTTCAACTTTTCTTCACTCTGTCAGATTTATTTCCTTATTTACTATATATATATATATATATATATATATATATATATATATATACACACACACACAATATTTTGATTTAATAAGTTTGCACTTTGGCTCATGATCTGTATTGATTAATCTAACAAAAATCTTATCAAATACTTTGTTCCCACTTGAATTGTTTACAAGCTCATTTTTAATTTAAATAACTAGCAAACAGTAAACGCCAAGATTTTTAGGAATGTTATCAACACTAACTATTGTTTTCTTGCATAACAGGCATAAAATCTTTTGGTTTGGTTTCTTTGTTTAATGGTACATCATATCTCGTATGTCAAAACCATCCTTGTAGAAGAACAATAGTGGTATTATTTAACGCATAGCTGTGGAGATGACAGGGTTCATGCCTTTTCCCAAGGGTATTAGTCCCAAAGTAAACATAATAGCATGACTGGAGTTTGAACTCACTATGATGTCACAGTCCAGTATGTTAGCCATAGGGACTTCCCCAAATTCATTTTTAACTGAAATAATTAGCAGTAAATGTGAAGATTTTTAGGCAAACTATCAACAGACTAACAATTGTTATTTTCTCCTCTTATTACTAAACTTGCTTAACAAGCATAAAATCTTTTGTTTGTCACAGTCTAGCATGTGAGGGACTACACACTAAAATCTTCTGTTGTGAATGCTTACAACATATGGATAAGACATTTGCAATCCTAGATAGGAGATGCAAGGTCTACGAAATAAGGCAATATTTCCATTTACAGTAGCTTTCTGTTTTTATAGACAACTGCAATGTACACACCAACACTTGACAGTAATAATAAAAGTAGACATGATGGCTCTCAATTCTAGCAGAAACATCATAATCTTTTTCTAATTATTACTGGAGACAAAAAGACAGAGATGATGACAAATTCACAGAAGAAATACCATTGATTTTATTAGCATGTTTCAGCTTTCCTCTAGACTAATATTAATTTAAGATTGAGTGATTGATTTTAATAACATATCAATTTGTCTTAGGTTATTTTATGGCAAGAGATCAGGGAATTATGGTTATTACATATTGATATTTAAATTTTTTATGTAGTTATTTTAAAAGTTTTTTTTGCACATAGTCCTATCAAATACTAATGGTTTTTAAATCAATCTATTAGACCAAGAAATGGGATCTAAACAGGTACTACCACTTCTGGTCAGAGTTGAGCTGGAAGTAATGACATTGAAGAGGTGCTTCACTCTCTCCAGATCTCTATCAGATGCAGTTTAGTCTCATATCCAGAACACCCGCTTTATTTGGTGGGGGGATCTTACCCTTCTGCAGGGGATAAGGCTATTAGGAAGTCATAAAGTTGTATTTTTTGAGTCAATAATGGAAAAACTTGTTTGGTAAACTGTAACCCACCCCCAATGGATGGGGGGGGTCCACTAGCTCTTAAATTTAAGTTCTTTACTTGTCTGTTAGTTACTATCTAACAGATTCTTTTCAAAACTTCCCAACTCACAGGTCACCATTTCTAACATTCGCAGTTTCATTGGCATTGCACTTGAATAGAAAATGACACCAGTGTTGCACTTGAACAGCAAAATGCAAAGGGTACTATATTTATATAATACATATATTAGATCAATTCTGTCAGTAATGATTGCCTTAATTTCAAACCATAGACAATCTCTTTCTTCAAGATTTTCAATGCATTTTTAATAATAAAATCAATTTCAATGTGATATGACAGCCCGATTCTGTAAGTATCGTTTACTTCAAGGTACTTGTTGTCCAGAACATCCCACAAAAGATGTCTGTGGTAATATGCAAAAAAGTTACATAGAAATATAAAGCTTATATTCATCATCCAGTCATCAGTTTCATTTTTAACAGTTACATTCGAATCATTCATATATATATATATATATATATATAAAGTACATAAGGAAATTAATCCAACAGTATAAAGAAAAGTTGAAAAAAGTAATAATCCAAAATTTGGTGAATTTATTATGAAAGTCATAATAAATTCAAATTTTGGATTATTATATATATATATATATATATATATATATATATATATATATATATATATACACATACACACATACATACATACATACATACATATATATATATATATATACATACATATATATATATATATATATATATATACACATACATACATATACACACACACATTATTTGTAATATAAATGAAACGTGTTCAGAATATAAATTACCAGACATTTTCTTGATAGGTCAAGAAAATGTCTGGTAATTTATAAAAAAAAAAGAAAAGAAAAAAAAAGTTCTATGAAAATGTAATGCTTACATTCATCATCGAGATAAGAGCAGGTTTCAGTAATTTACTTCATTTTTTTTCTTTTAACTGAACAGTTACACTTTTAGTCCCAAAAATTATATATTAACATTCAACTTTAAATTGTGGTTGGGAGAAGCAAAGACCCAAGAAATATAGTAAGTGGGTGAATTACAACAAGTTAAAGACATGGTTTTTACATGTAAATGTTCAGGAGAAAAAAAATTAAACAGATAAATGAAACTTATTCTTAATCTGGATGGTGAATGTAAGTATTATATTCCAATATAATTTTTTTTGTATATTATCACAAACATTTCCTCAATGGGATATTCTAGACAAGTATCAAAAATTGATTCAACATAATCCAACTAGATTTGGTGGGTATAGAAAGTTCTCTACTCACACAATCCAGTGTTTCACCAAAAACTACTTAAAACCTGAAAAGTTACATTTTGGTTTCAAAAATAATATCAGCAATCTGTCTTAAGCTGCCATCTTAGTGGCTGGGAGAAGGAAAAACTGGAGAAATATAGCAAGTGCGTGAATTGCTGCATGTTTAAGACTTTAAAAAAATAAAAAAAAAATAAAAAAATGAATATTTACATTTTAAAGAAGGAAAAAAAAAAAAAAAAAGCAAAGAAAAAAAAAAAAAAGGAGTAAATGACAGAAACTTACTTTCACCTTCCAGATAAGAGTATTAAATTTCAACTTTTCTCTTTTTTTGTATATTACTGCAGACATTTCCCCAGGGGAATGTTACCTGCCTTAATTTCTGACAACTAACAATCCTTTTCTTTCTGATATTCATTGTACATAGAGACTATCAAATCTTGCAAAATTCTCATGTGAAATATTCTAAATTTCATTTGTGGCTGGGAACAGGTTAAACAGGTTAAAAATATACTATTTTAAAGCTGTTCACTTCAAGCCAGAAATCTCCAAGTTCTAATCAGCCTTCAAAGTTGTCAGGTTATTCTAAATCTTTTTCACATTTAGCTTGAAATGATTGTTTTCTAAGTCTTCATTTAGTTTGGAATGATTGTCAAATGACAATTATGATTTAAACCGCTAAATACTAGGTTAAGTCAAAAGTTTTGCAACATTTTGGTATGTGCTAGAAAGGAGCACACATATCCCGTAACCGAAGTAGTTAAAGTTTTCTAAGGTTAATAGTATTGTGGCCGTTAGTGCACTTGTGTGATTTGAAAGCCACACAAATGAAAGCGCAAAGTAATTTGAGAACTTCTGCTTACAAGTTGTTTATTTTTCTTTTTTAAAGTAGAGGAATTATATTGTGAATTGAATTACCATGAGCAGAAAAACCAGCAAACACCTATGTACGACATATGGAAACACTGGACAGCTGTTTCAACCTTATTAGGTCTTATCAGTAGTGTATACCATGATCTCCACCACTGGAGATCAAACCAGCAAACAGATTGCAGAGCTGAAACTCTACAACTGAGCCAACAGTTCATATCGTACACTAGTGACACCAAATTAACTAGTCATGGTAATTGCGCGGCCAATTAACCTTAATGTGTCTTGGAAGTTACATCTGTACTCTTTACAGAGGACACGGTCCCTCTAGGACTACGTCTTCCCAAGAGGATTAGAAAAATGCATCTGCATAATTATTATGACCTTAAGGGCAAGGATATAGATGTTTATTTTTCTTTTTTAAACAGAGAAATTATATTGTAAATTGAATTACCATGACCATGGTAATTCAATTCACATTATGCTTACAAGTTTGATCTAAGCAATAACGCCATGGAATTCTGACTAAAAAGATGTTATACAAAAGGCGAAGGCACTGTTAATCTCAGTACAGCAACCAGATAGCTGAAGAAATTTTGCAGGGATAGCCAGACCCACAATGATCAGGCAATGTCAGGTTGGCTTAAAACTGTTGATTCCAAAAATGATAAGACTCAAATCTGATGGGTAGCAATTGGCAAGTTCAGCATTTCACAGTCCAGTATGGATTATCACCTTCAAAACCACAGCAAAGGCATCTGGAGCCCAATTGTGCTTCAAATTTTTAAAATATTGAACTTAATTTTTTCACATACTTGGCTGAATTAAGTGAAAAAAATAGATAACCCAAACTGCAGACAACAAATTCAAAATAATATTTTGTCTTTATTTCAAAAAGACTTCATCAGACTGTGGGTTTTTTGTTTTGGTTTGTTTTTTCTCTTAAAGTTTTTAGCATAGGAGGAAATGGATAATAAAGAGAGGTGAGGTCATAGGAAGTGACAGAACAGAAAGAAAGAGAAAAAGATCTTTATCTTTCCATTTCTTTCTTTTCTTTCTCTCCACCTTAGGACCACCCCTCTCTTTATTATTCATTTCCTGGTATGCTAAACTTTAAGAAAAAAAAAACACATTCTGATGAAGTCTTTTTGGTTGGTTGGGTTTTATGACATATCAACCTTTATTGGTTATTTAACACCAAATCCACTTTTTATGCAAATAGTTCTATTTCAAACAATTCAGATTAGCATGAGTACACAGTTCAATTGTCAAAATCATTTCTATTTCAAGCTATTCAGTTTATCCAAACAGTTCTAATTCAGCTAATTCGGTTTAGTATAAGTACATATTTTGTTTCCACAGTTAAATATTAAAATAGTTCTATATTAAACAATTCAGTTTAGTGTAAATACAGTTTCAATGTTAAAAACACTTCCATTTCAAACAATTCAATTTAGCATAAGCATGCAGTCTAAATGTAAGTACAGTTTCATTATGAAAAACATTTCTATTTCAAGCTGTTCAGTTTAGTTGGTTGGTTGGTTGAAGTCTTTTTGAAATAAGGACAAAATATTATTTTGAATCCGTTGTATGTGTTTTCCACTTATTCTTTTTCCCAATTTTGTATTTACCAAATCTACCACTTCTCCATCAGCCTAGTATATAAAAATAAAAATCCCACACCTACACAAATGTTATTATACAAATTGATGTATTAAGACGAGTCTCCTTATCTTGGTTTGGTTTGGTTTGTTGGGTTTTATGGCATATCAACCTTTGTAGGTTACTTAACGCCAAATCCATTTTTATGTAAATCTGTTCTATTTAAAACAATTCAGTTTAGAATAAGTACGGTTTAATTGTCAAAAACATTTCTATTTCAAGCTATTCAGTATACTCAAACAATTCAGTTTAGCATAAGAATGCTGTTAGTTCTATTTAACCCATAGATAGGGTCCTCTCAGGTGCTACCACTCCGGGCCAGAGTGGACCTGGGAGCAATGGCAATGAAGGGGTACTCCGCATTCCCCAAAGCTCCAGCATTGCTGTAACCTCACAATCAGATTGTTTAGTGTCATATCCAGGACACTCGTTGGGGGGGGGGGTCTTACCCCTCTGCAGAGAAGCAGTCGGTGTATTCTACAGCCCCAGCCAACTGGGCAATCTCCTTATCTTGATTGTATTTAAAGTCAATGTTTCAGCTGATGCACTTTTTGCCTTTATAAAAGGAAGGACAAAAAGCATTATGATTGAAACATTGTGACCATCAGAGTCAGTAAGCAGAAAATTTCAAAGTGAACCCTTTATTCAACTCAATATGGTAGTTATATTATCACTATTCAAACTGACAGATATTGGAGAAATCAAACTGTTAAAATTTAATATGCTGTGGGGGGGGTCAGTTTGTTTTCTAACATTTGCTCTGGTTCAGCAACAGCCAGGTCCCAGGATTTCCCAATTACATATACAATTGAACTAAATAGACATTTTTGTTTTAATGGCATATCAACCTTTGTGGGTTATTTAATGTCAAATCCATCCTTCTTGAAGAACAGAAATGGTACTATTTAACCCATAGCTAGGAGGATAATGGAGTTCATGACTTTCCTAATTAAGTCAGTTTGATAAAAGTTTGTATGTTTCAAGATCTTCCTATCTTCAAAAATGCACAGTTTTTGTGTACACACAGTTAAATGTCAAAACAGTTCTATTTCAAACAATTCAGTTTAGTATAAGCACACAGTTTAGTTCTATCTAACCCATAGATAGGAACCTATTAAGCACTATCACTCTGGGCCAGAGTGGACCTGGGAGTGATGGCAATGAAGGGGGACTCAGCATTCCCCAAAGCTCCAGCATTACTGGAGCCTTACCATCAGATTGTTTAGTATCATATCCAGGGTACTCATTGGGGGAGTCTTACACCTCAGCAGAGATACAGTTAGAAATACAGCTGACTGGGCCAGGGGTTGGCTAAGTACACACTGACAGGATATTTTCTCAATACATAGAAATGCAACAGCAAGTAGCCTAAGACCGCAGGAAGCCAATTAAGAATTTTGTGAATTCTTTGAAATAGTAATGTGACAGATTTTAGAGTAGAAAAATAATTTATGTAATAATTATAAAGAAAAGGAAAAAAAGGACTTATCCTGTAACATGGCTTGGTCTTTAAGGTACTACTCATGTAGTATACCGGCCATTGGCCTAACGAGTAGAGTGTTCACCAATGATCCAGGAGACTGAGGTTCAATCCTAAGTCAAGTCAAACCAAAGACTCAAAAAAATGGTACAAGATACCACCTTGCTTAATACTCAGCATTATAAGGTAAGGATCAAAGTTAAAGTGGAGCAATCCAGGGAATGGAGAAGCATCCTCCCCTACACCTTGGTGTTATAGCTATTGAAAATGAAGCCTTCGGGTCCCCTTGACTAAGGTCACCAACTTTACTTACATGTAGCATATCTTGGACAAGAACAGCCTAGTAGAGCCCATCCCTCTCCAGGTCTGGTTTTAATTCAGAGTTTTCATTCTCTTAGACCAGTTGCCATACCAAGATTAAAGAACCCCCTCTGCTTTATAGTTTACCATTACTGAAGGAAGAATACTTAGATTCATACCTTTCCCAGGGGTATTATGTATAGCACTAGAGGAAATACAAACAGCCTTGTTCAGGTTTAGAACTCGAGTAGCCTAGTCCACTTCCGATGACAATAACCATTAGACTATGGGTGCCTCTTTAATTCAATTTAATTCTATTAAAATAAATTTAAAAAAAAAAAAAATTTTTTTAAACCCATCATTCAAAAAACAAAAAATATGACGAGATCTCCTTGTTGATTAAAACAATTTTTTTTGCCTTCTCAATTTGACAGCATTTCTACCATTTGTGAGTTATCTAATGGTAAAACAGTTTGTTGGTAAATAAAGTTTTTCATTTTTTTTCTTTCAAGTAATAAATTTGATTAAATTTAGAGACAGACAGAGAGTGAGTGAATGTGTATATAAATATAAAATCATTTCTAAACAATTAAACCTTCAAATTAATAACTATTATTGATTGTTATTCATGGCACATCGACCCTTGCATTTATTTCATGCCAAATCTTGTTTATGCATATATATTAAATATGATTTGTAAACAAATAATTTTCAAATGAGCCAGAGCTCATTTGTATGCACAGAGTTAAATGGTTTCAAGTATTTCTATTTAACACTACCATTTTGCTTTAAAGTGAATCAGGAAATAATAGCGATGAAGGGGTACTCCACATTCCCCAAAGCTCCAGGAGTGGAGCCTCACTATCAGATGCAGTTTAATGTCATATCCTGGACACTCATTAGGCAGGTCTTATCCTACTGCGGAGATGCAGTCGGCATATTCTACACCCCCAGCTGCATAGGTTTAACTACTCTTAATACAAATGATTAGCACAGATATACAATTTCTGGTATTTCTATTTAATACGAATAAATTTATTTGACCCATAGATCAGACTCCAACAGACACTACCAATACAAGCCAGAAGGGACCAAAGAGTACTGTCAATAAAAGAGGAACAGCACACAACCCATAGCTTCAGAACTGGAACCTCACCTTCATATACAGTTTAGTATCATACTTAGAACAACCATTTTTAGAAGATCATATTCTTTTGCAGAAAAGACAGCATATTCTAAGCCTCACAAACAAGATGGCTGTCTAAATAAGTCAGTGTTACTTCTTGAAACTTTTTGATCAACAGCTTTTGGCAAAACACAGGACTGTACAATTATTTATTTCTTCAAGTACTTTCTGCTCGACTTTGGGCAGAAAGTACTTGGGGAAATAAATAATTATGGAAGATACATCAACCAATTCCTGCCAAATATTATAAAATCAATATGGTAATATGAAAGGATCAACAAAACAAATATGTAGACAAAAAATGTCCATTATGTTCAACAAAATATGTATTAATGAAGAAATGCTGCCAAAATATACATATATGATTTCTAAACATTTTGTAGATAACATTTTTAAACAAGCCTGAGCTCTTTTTTTTTTTTTGGTGGGGGGATAGATATCATGTCACTCATTGGATGGGTGCGGGAATCTTATGCCACTACAGAGATGCAGTCTGTATATTCTACAGCCCCAGCTGACTAGGCCATAGAAGAACAAAAGTGATACTATTTAATCTATAGTGGACAGGGATAAGGGGTTCACATACTTTGTCCAAAGGTCTAAGTCCAAAAGTGAATGTAATAAAATGATGGGAATTGAAACCCACCTACTACTCCCCTCACTAGAATATGTGTCAGGATGATCACCTTTTTTGAGGAGGAGGAGGAGGAGATTTTATTCTTCTGCAGAGGAATTTAGTCTGCATATTCTATGCCTGTAAATAGGGCAGATAAAATTTGGTTGTTCTTCTTGTGTAATATTCTTGTTTTTAAATCTCAAAACACAGGCATCTAGATGCAAAGTTTAGCACTTGTGCCCCAACTTGTTTTCATCAAGAGTTTGGTACTGTCCCCAGTTTTAAGCATATGCTTTTGAAACAAATCTTCCTAAAAATAAGAGTGGGAGTATTACTGTAATCAACAAAAATATACTCAGCCCAAGGGAAACGGTTTTAAGGAAGTAGTTTGTATTGTTTGTGAAAGGGTCCTTTAAGTGTATACTACTTCAATACAAGATATTAATTGGCCAACAAAATTTGGGAACAAAGAGCACTTCATTAATCAAAAAATAAATAAAAGGAAACAGCAAATTCAAAAAGAGATCATTTTTATATATATACAGTAGCGTCCAAAACTAAGGGAAAAAATTTTAAAACCTAATATTTGTTAGAAATAACAACTGTGAAAAGCTGAAATTTTAACAACTGGTAGTCGTTATCATCCATAATAACATACTAAAATTTGAATCATTTGCAAAGGATAGAAAAAGAATTATAACAATTATTTATTTTCAAAATAGGATCATCCAAAAGTAAGGGACAAAATTGAGAAAAACAATGTAAACAATATTCTATATTCAAATTTTTTTGATTTCCTCTAAAGAATAAGTCTTGCTTAGTCATTTGTAAACATTGCATCAGCCGGCACCATGGCGAAACGCCAAAAACTTGATTACTCTGTGAGACAAGCTATTGTGAAGCTACACAAGGAAAAACACACATTTAGAGAGATTTCAGAGAAAGTGAAACTTTCCAAGAGTGTTGTAGGCAGGGTTGTTAAATCCTACAATGATACTGGCAAAAATAGTGCTTTTAAAACTGGCAGACCCCGCAAAACTTCAGCAAGAGAAGATCGAATAATGCAGCATATGTTATTAAAGGACCATTTTAAGTCTTGCACAGAAATTAAAAGGGTTATGAATAGTACCTCATGTGTTAATGTGTCAAGACAGACTGTTTCTAGACGACTGCAAGAAATAGGGCTGTTTAATCGAACCCCAAGGAAGAAACCACTTCTTAGTTCGAAGAATAAGAAGAGGAGATTAAAGTTTGCAAACAGGTATGTAATTTGGACATATGAAAATTGGGCAAAAGTATTTTTCAGTGATGAAAGCAAGTTTAATTTATTTGGAAATGATGGAAAAAACAATGTAAAGAGACGTATTGGTGAAAGACTAAGTGAAAAGTGTACTAAGAAAACTGTCATGGTATTTGGAATGTTTTCTAGTCAGGTTACAACGCCTCTTGTCCAGTTACAAACTCGTGTAAATGCGCAGATCTATAAAAACATTGTTCAAGATCATGTTGTGCCAATCATACAGAATTCAGGTTTCAATAGGGCTACCTTTATGCAAGATAATGCCCCATGTCACAAGGCAAATGTGGTAATGAGTTACCTTAGCAAGCAAGATTTCAAAATTATGGATTGGCCACTGCAAAGTCCTGACTTAAATCCAATGGAAGACCTTTGGAGTGAAAGTTATGGAAAGAAATCCCACTAACACGGCGGAGTTGTGGGTGAAGCTTCAAGAAGAATGGTCTAAAATTAGTATCAAAGATTGTCAAGAACTGATTCGTTCTTGGAGTCGAAAATGTGCAGCTGTCATTGAGAGCAAGGGCTCATTTACTAAATATTGATTGTACATGTATTTTTATTGTTTCTTGGCTGTTTACATTGTTTTTCCTCAATTTTGTCCCTTACTTTTGGACATTCCAAATTTGAAAATAAATGAATAATTGTTATAATTCTTTTTCTATCCTTTGCAAATGGTTCAAATTTTAGCATGTTATTATGGATGATAACGACTACCAGTTGTCAAAATTTCAGCTTTTCACAGTTGTTATTTCTAACAAATATTAGGTTTTAAAATTTTTTCCCTTAGTTTTGGATGCTACTGGATATATATTTTAAATTCTTAAATTTTACAGTCATCACATACACAATACAATGAATAGAACAGCACCAACTAACAACCTCATAAATGTGGTACCAACAAACAATTTCATAGACATGGTATCAATGATCTCATAAACATGGGACCAACAAACAACCTCATAAAAACAGTACAAACTAAAGACTTCATGATATTAATTCAATAATTTTCAGTTTAAGAAATTTTAGTAAGAAAATATCTCAAAGACTTAATGTCACAACATATTCACATATGAATTTAAAAAAACTGTATCACTATCTTTTTCAGAGTTTCAAAACCTTTCCAGTTGTGTTTCAAAATGCTCATATAATGAAGAACAAAGTATTACATTGGAAATTAAAGAATTTTAACACCAAGATCAAATTTTCAAGTCATATATATATATATATATATATATATATATATATATATATGTGTGTGTGTGTGTGTAAGATGAACAAAACTGATATGACAAACAAGAATGATATTTCCTTGTAACTACTTATTTATAAATGGTTTCAAACTGTTTTTATGAATTTATGAATTAAAAAAAAAGTTCCTTTAAAGAGATGTGGTGTCACGAAATAAGTAATGAAAAATGAACCACTACCAGTAGCAAATCCATTTGTTAAATGAGGATTATGTTTTAGTATCCAAATGTTTTCAGCTGAACATTTTATGATGCTGAGAGAGCACAGTATGAAAATTAAATGGTATTACCATTGTAACTAGGAGAAAAAAAAAAAAAAGCCCTCAATACTAATTAAGTAAATATAACAATATTTAAAATGTTATTTAAAGAATTACAAGCTTTTTCTTACTATTCATATTACATTAAGGTATGCAATTAAAATGTGCATGTACATATGCTTGGTAACAGTCATTTGTAACTGCAAATGAGAAAAGCAGAAGCTGGAGTTTCTAAAATGGTCTAAAATTGTGTTCAACCTCATTCTGGTAACTCCTGCAGTGAAATTGACAATGTTCTATAGCATCCTCGGACAACATCAGTGTCAAGGAAAAGGGGAGACCTGCAGTGTGTGCAACTAACAGTTTTCCATACACCCTTGCCCAGTCCAAGATTCAGGTGCAGATCTATAATCTACAAGACTGATTTGGTTTGGTTTCTTTGTTTAACGGCATACCAACCTTCATTGGTTATTTAATGCCAAAGTCAACCTTGTAAAAAAAAACAAAAAAAAAAAAACAGTAATGTTACTTTTTAACCCATGGCTGAAAGGGATAAGGTATCTTGTACCTTTCCAAAGGTTATTAGTCTGAAAATGAACATAATAGTTCAAACTCACTACGTAGCAGTCCAGCATGTTAACCACTAAACCACAGAGACCCTGCCCCACCTCGTGTGTGTGTGTGTATCAGTGCCAACATTTTACATCACCCCAGGACAAGTTTCAGTCAGATAACTATGAAGGTGGACAAATTTTTTATTTAATCAAATAATTGATGTATAATAAATACAAGCCAGGGGAATGCTGTTGTGAGCCCAGTCAATGCCTGTCTTAGAAGTGATAAAAATCAACTGAAATTAAGATGAAAGAAATACTAATCAATTGAAAAGAAACCATTAAAATCTAAAATCACAAAAGGATGAAGACCCTAGAATTATCAGCATCCCTAGTAGGTAAGACTAGAAAGTTGATCTTTTGTCAAAATTCATTCAATGCATTGAAACACTAAGTCTTAATTGCTACATTTTTTTTTTAAGTAATCGTTTTTATAAGTTATTGAATTCTCCACTACAAATCATTTGTACACAGCCGGTCAGATATAACAAAATGGATCTTTATATTGTCAAAGATTTAAAGATTCAGATCCAGTAAAAAAAAAAAAAAAAAAAAAGTCATATCTTGCTGAGAAAATTTAAAATAGTGAATTAAAAGAATTTCTTGAAGATGATTCTTCACCTATTTTAAATTTTAATTTCTCAAGTTTGATAAATTCATTTGAAAAATGTCTGAATAATTCAATTTGTGGTGCACAAGCCCTCAACAGGCTTTTGAGGGAAACTTTTAGGCAAAATACAGTTTTTTTTTTTTTTTAAATCTACCAAAATAAGCTACTCATCAGATTTCAATGAAATTAATTTTGGCAAGGGGAGGGGGTAATTAGATAATAGGGAGGATTAAAAAAATAATTTTTAATAAAATAAGTTTATAACAAAAATTTTTTTTTGATATTTTTAAAAATTAAAAGAGGATCTTTTCATTAATTTAAAAAAAAAAAAAAAAAAGATGCACACACACACACAGAGTAAATCAAATATTTTTTTAATTAGACATTTCAAATTGGGTTATTTTTTAAATTTTTTCCAAGTTTAATTATTTCTAAATATTCACCTTTTTCAATATTCAATTTCTGAAACAAAATGTTTAAAAAAAATTACCCTGAATATAAGAACATATGGTACTTATTTAGAACATAGAATAATTTTCAAAAACATTACAGAAATTATATATAATATATATTTATATTCAAAATCCAGCCGATAAATTTCAGCAATTAAATTTATAAATTTTTTTTTGGTGGGGGGGGAGTAAAAGTGGTCATAATGTTTTTTTCAAAAGACAAGGTAATCGCCATCCCTAGACCAGAAAGCTGTAATTTTAATTCTAAATGGTGAGTTGGTTAGAGATAATTACCAAATTTTTATTTTGGAGGTGGAAGTGGCTTCCCATGGGACAACAGTTTCCAGGTTTGATTAGCAGACCATTGTCAGTGAGTTTGAGTCTCACTGGGAAACCTTTTATTTAGTAAATAAACAAATCTCTATTAAAAAAAAAAAAAAAAAAAATTCTTTTAAAACTTTCCTGATGAAATTTCATAATGGTTAGCTATGGGGGTGGAAAAAAAAAAATCAATCTGGCTTCCTTTTGAGCTAAGACATTATTATTTTGCATAAAAGTTCATGAAAAAAAATTACTGAAACTATTATCTCAATTAAATATTACATTTGTGCGTATGTATTTTTTTAAAAATATTATATATATATATATATATCACCAAATCTATTTTCCTAGTGTACCATTCCAAATAAGTACCAAAAGATTTTAAAGAAAAAAATTATTGCACAAACACAGAAAAGGTGGGGTTGGAGTAAAGTGAGATATTTGGCTTTTTTTTTAAACCACAATATTCATTGAAATAAAATGAGCAAATATCCAGTTAAATTTTGAAAGTCACATTTGGACTACAGATTTCTAGTCAGCATATTTCAAAGTAATCAGGGTGGGTGTTGACTAAAGTTAATGGGCGGAGAGATGCAGGGTAGATCTAAACAACAATCTGAGAAGGAATGTAGAATGCAAAATATTCAGAATGGGCAAAATGTGTGTGTGTGAGAGAGAGAGAGAAATACAGACCAATCCCTCTTGGGCTATGCACTATAAAGTATGGCTGGAGGCTAAAAGAAATGGGGGTAGAGGGAAGAATAACAGACAGATTCATTGTGAGAAGGAAACAGTTTTGTCAGAGAGAGAGAGAAAAACATGACTTAATCCAACCAAGATATTGTAATTGGAGTATCCAAGCTTCCTGGGTCCCCTGGGACAACAAGGCACAGAAGAGAGGATGTCTCTAAGCAGTGTGGGTGCTGATGGTGGGTGACCAAAGAGAAGTGGGAGAAAAAGAGAGTAGTTGGGGTAAGGCAGATAAAAATGCCAAGTTAGGAAATTGGATATTTCAATTCCAGACCCATATATCCATGGAATCAGAAACACTATCTCACAACTTGTCACTAAAGAATTTACAGAACATATTCCTGTATAAGTTGAATTTTAAAAACCTAATTTTAGTAGAGAAAAAAAAGATCTTTCTCAATTGATTTTAAGAACATGTCAGCTGGTCTAGAGCTTTTTTATACCAAGAGGTTAGGGAATCACATTCACTGTACATTTATATTTACAGTTTTTGCGTAGTTGTTACAGATTTTTTTTTTTTTTGGCACACACTAAAATGATATCAAGTATTCCAATCTAATATAAATAATTTGCACACAATTGTATGGTTTCAAGTATTCCTATTTAATACTAATAATTTAACCTATAGCTGGAGGGATAAGGTTTCATTTCTTTGTTTTAATAGCATATTGAATGCCAAAGTTATCCTTTTCAACATTCCATTGTGACTAACACTGATATGCTAATTCAGAATTTTCAACAATTTCTTGCTTTTCATAATGGTTAAAGTGTTCACCAATAATCCAGGAAACCAGGATTCAATCCCAAGTCCAGTTATAACAATGACTCAAAAAATGGTATTTGATGCCTCCTTGCTTAACATTCAGTTTTATAAGGTATAGGTCAAGGGTTAAGTGGAACAATTCAGGGAAAGGAGTAGCACCCTCCCCTACACCTCAGTGTAGTAGCTATTAAAAAAGGGAGCCTTTTGGTTCACCCTTGACTATGGTCGCCAACTTATTTTACATATAATTCTGGCATTGTCTAAGTTTTATTAGCCAAATCAAATAACTGTTCATAAAAAGAAATATTTGTAAAAATTAATCAGAACTGATTTACAGGATACACATATTATTGACATTCTAAGATATTTGACAAAAGCAAAGCTTTCAAAACTAACAATCATACACAAACTGACAGGTATCAAATAATAATGGCAAATAGCTTATATACAAGCCAACAAGGTCTCAACATCGGAGCTTTGTAAATGGCACAAATCAACGCTTGTTACTCGAGTATGGGGGAAGCTAGGATAACTTAGTCAAAAAGACATAAGTGTTATTTTTTAAATCACAAACTGCACTCAGAAAATGAAGATTAATGTCCAATATAGTCTCTGCATTTAATTGATCTGGTGTGTGTGTATATATATATATATATATATATATATGTGTGTGATTCTCTTAATACCCTGTCCGGTGGCAAAAGCTGCTTGGTAGCGCCAGGAGTGGCAGTACTGCCTTGAGCTACCGAAACTGTTATCACCCCTGGATGGTGGCTGATGAGGACATGGTATCACACGTGCTTTCACACGTATGATGAAAAAAAATTTTAAAAAATATAGAAACTCTGGTACAAACCTCTCCAAATTGTGTTGTAACACTTTGGGACATCTTCTCCAGATTTGTCATTAAATTAAGTAAAATCTGGTTAATTTTTATGAATTATCATTTTCTTTTTAACTGAAAGCTTGTTCTCTTTCAGTGAAGCATGAACAGTGAACAAAAACACTTATTTAATTCCTGCTGTACAGCTATATGCAAAACATAAAGCACTGGCCTAACTTGCAAAGAGTATATTGTAAGATCGACAAGACGCTGAAGGTGATATAGTTAGACCTTCAATCATCTGATAACCAGGAATCCGCTTCTTTCATTAATTCGGCACTGATTTAAAGTTTCACTCACCCCTGTACAAGGTTGCTGCAGACTGTTTTTAGATCTATTCACCTGTTGGTTTAGTTTTATGGCATATCAATCATTCTTGGTTATTTAATGCCAAATCCTGTTATTACAAATATATTAAATATATGATTTGTAAACACATTTTGTAGATACACAGTTAAATGATCAAACAGTTCTATTTCTAACAATTCACTTAAGCATAAACCAATAAAATTAAATGGTTCAAAGTACTGCTATGTATTACAAACAATTAAATATCAGTTATTTGTTTACACACAGTTAAATGATCAAACAATCAATTTAGCATAAGTCATTTGTTTGCACTCAGTTTAAATATCAAACCGTTCTATTTAAACCCATAGAGAGGACCCTATGAGGTGCTACCAGTTCGAACTACAGTGAACCTAGGAGCAATGGCAATGAAGGGTTACTCCACATTCCCTAAAGCTCCAGCATTACTAGAGCCTCATAATCAGTGTTTAATGTCATATCTAAGACACTCATGTGTGGTGCAGGTGGCGGGGGGGGGCTTACCCCTCTGCAGAGATGTAGTTGGTGTATTCTACAGCCCCAGTCAACTGGGCAGTGTTCACCTGTTGATTCACTATTATAAACACAGAAAAACAATTCCTGTTCATTTTTCTGTAATTATTAATATCATTTGCTCTTATTTAACTCCAGTTTTGGCTCCAGTCAATAAGGAAATGCATCCTGTCCTGTGAAGTGAAAATAAATCAGTGCTTCAAATTTCTTAGTCTCATATTTGTTGCTCTTTTAGGGACAGGGAAGTTAGTAATTTTATTTATAAAGAGTCTTGAACACGCCTCTCCTGTGTTGTAAAAGTTTGGTGTATCACAAATAATCTCCAGATTTGTCATGAAATGGAGTAAAATCTAATTAATCTTTCTAAATATTGTTTTGTTTTTTTTTACTAAAAGCTTATCCAACATTAAAGACAAGTGAATCCCATGCTATAAAGTGAAAATGCAGCACATTGATTAAAGTCTGAACTCTTTAAGGGGGGGGGAGAAAAAAGTAGGAAGTTATTAAAAAAAAAAAAAAAAAAAAAAAAAAAAATTACAAATTGACTCCTCCTCAATATACTATATCAACAAAGAAAAACTGCTGCACCCTTTATTTTGTCTGTACCTCGACAGGACATTTTAATTGTTATCTAACATTTCTGTTCCCTAATCAAATTCTAGACAAGGTTATTTGCATTTTCCTTGATGCTAATACTCTTGAGAACAGGAATCTCTTCTATTTTCTTTTCATCTATGGGTAAATGGAATATATTGAGCTCTCTAGCCTTTGAAAAGACAGCTGGTCTAGGAGGAAAAAAAAATTAATTCAAACCCTACTAGCATGACAGGCTAACTTGCAACAGTGGAATGGCAAAACCAGAGACTCAAGTTTCTAAGGTAGTCTGAAATTATGTTTAACCTCGATAGCAGATAGAACAGTAGTGGTACTACTTAACTGATAGCTGGAAAGGAGAAGGAAATTTATTTTCCCCAAGTATATTAGTCTGAAAACTAATATAAAATTTTAACTGAAGTTCAAACCTGCTTACTATGATGTCCCTGTCAAGCATGTTATCCACTACACTATGGGGACTTTCTCACCACCCTCTTACAAGATGGTTGGTTGGTTGATTTTATTGAGTATCAAACCTTTTCGGCTCATTTAACACCAAGTTAAATTTCAAACAATTTAGGTTAGTGTAGTTTTTTTGTTTACAAGTAGTTAAATGTCAAAACAGTTCTATTTCAAACAATTCAGTTTAGTTTGTTTGATGTTTCTAATGGATTTATTTTTGTGGCATGTCAACCTATCTAAGGTTATTTAATGCCAAAAGGTCAAGGAATCATGTTCATTTTGTGCCCACATTTATATTTTTTGTGTAGTTGTTTCTTAAGGTCTGTTTTTTTTGCATACAGTCCTAATAAAAATGAATTTCTAAACAGATACTTAACCCACAGAAGGGATCATAACAGGTACTCCTAATTCAGATCAGAGTGGACCTGGGAGTGATGGTAATGAAGGCGTACACTCCCTAGATCTCCATAACTGGAACCACAAAATCAAATGCAGTTCAAGTGTCAAACCTTGTCATAGTTTAGTGTCATATCCTGGACATTTCAATGTTTCCATTCCCTTATCTATCTTTTACTGGTTTTATACATTTTATAAGCACGATGAGGGACTTAGCTATTGTTTAGAGGTAATCCTTCTTGGACTTAGCATTTTCGCTAATCCAAGCCCTCAAATGCCCTAATTAGAGTTGGGCAGTTTGGCAATTTGTTTCGGCATCGGTTTCTGTTTTCTCCCTTGATACAGTGGTTTTTGATTCAGTTTTTAATTTAGTATTTTTGCTCGCTAAAGAAGCTATTCATTTTCTTGTGTAATGATAGCATTTCCAGTCGATATTTGGTTTTGTTTGAGATTGACATATTGGTAACAGTCTGTTCAATTAACAATTTCTCGTGTATTTCTGGTCCAATCTTAAAAATATTTATATGGCCGGAAAGAGAAAAATCTTTCTAAATAATATAAAATCAAACATTATGGCGAAACTGGAAACAATTTATTTTTACTCACTATTTTGTTATTAAATCAATTTTACTACAAAAAGTGTTTCTTTTTAAATGAAACAAATAGATTTCAGACATAGTATTTTCTTTTTTTATCTTCTATTTGAAAACATTCTATGATATGAAAGATTACTCCAAGTGTCATATCCGTCATATTTCCATTTTTTTTCATTTCCTTTATAAACAAATAGATTTCACATTTATTTCCTAAAACTAGTCAAATGTTTTTATCATTTTGTTCAATCTTTTCCTCTTATATTGATAAAATCTAATTTTATTAAAATCTGAAAGTCTTTTTCAACAGTGCTTCCTTGAATATGGTCACTCAGAAGTGATAACACTAAACCAAATGATTTCGGTTTCTTAAAAATATTTAATGCGGTTTCACGGTGTAAAGATGAAGCTGAAAAAAGTCTTTTTCCCAGTTAAACTGCCCATCTCTAGTCCTAATGTTACCAGATGAGTGAAAATCTCCGAGTACAACACAAAAAATAAAAGGTTACAAAGACCAAGAATATTTCTTTTAATATGTTTTTGAATATTCTAAAATATAAACAAATTTTTACAAAAATCAAAAGAATTCTATAACTAGCACTTAACAGTTGTCTCCCTTGATCAAGTGCAAAGTCTCCCACAAATTAGACTAGAAACTGCTTCATTTTCTAAGCATAATAGCATCAAAATGCTCTAACAAAAACCTCCCAGCTATGTGCCATTTTTACAGTGTTACAGTAATGTAGAAAGATTTTTTTTTTTAAATTGGATCATTATAACATAGCTATATATTTGTTCATTTATATAATTTGCTCCTATCAAACCTCAGTTTTAGCCCCAGTCAATAAAAGTGCATCCTGTGTTGTGAAGTGAAAAATCAATGCTTCAAATTTCTGAGTTTCATTCTAGTAGCCCTCGCCCTGTGCATTTTTTTTTTCTTTCTGATTGGAAGCTAGTACAACTAATTCAAAAAGGTAAAATGAATTTTATTCATAAAGAGTTTTGTACAGACCTCTCCAAATTGTGTTGTAACACTTTGGTGTATCACAAATCATGTTAACATTTTGTCATGAAATCAAATAAAATCTGATATTTCTTTGATTATTTTATCTTTTTTATGGGAGTCTTCTCTTTCAGTCAAGTATAATCACAACAGCATTAAAATGCTCTAACAAAAATCTCACTACCATGTGCCATTTTTGCAGTGAGAGAGTAATGTAGAAAGATAAGAAAAATTGGATCATTATGATATAGCTATATATTTGCAATATGAGGTCAGGTAAAATATCAAATAACAGAATTGTTTACAAGCATTAGAATGTTACCATCAATAATAGCATTGACATTTTCTGTGGATTCAAACAGTCATGGGACATATATATGGCTGTCTAAACTTATTTTTGCAGTCGAGATTCAACAATACACTTTATCATAAATAGTCACATATCAAGTTGTTTCTGCATCTTTAACAAAGAAAACAAAAACTTGATAGCCAGAAATCAGAAAGAAGAGAATAAGCTTGAAGCAATAGAGATACCTTGTTCTAAGTCTACAGGACATCATTTTCCTCTAAAACTACTTCTCTTAATATCACTATTCAAAAGACAATAATGAAAGAAAAAAGAGAGAAAAAAAATGGTATATAAAAAGAAATAGATTACAAAGGCTACAAAATCAATATTAGCAACATTTAGGGTAGGGGGTTGTTAGTGAGTGGGTGTAAACACACACACACATTTTTTATATTATATATATATTATATATATATATATATATATATATATATATATATATATATAGGACAATTTGATGGAGACTCAAACTCTGTTAAGTAGTCATAATAAATTTATTTCGGCAGAGAATATTACTATATTCTCCGTCTCATCAGATGACTATTTACATGCTTCTCTCTAGCCACAGAGTAGTAAATGTGGAGTTACAGTTCGTATTCAGAAGATAAAATAAAAATATATATTCTATGTAAAGAATAATCCACACCCACTGTCTTTGGACACTGACTGGATATTTTAAAGATATATATGTATGTGTGTGAGGCCTAACAGTTATCATCAGAAGAAAATAGACTTGATGTGCAGAGTTTAAATCTTGAGCTGTTTGTTTTTTCACTTCAGACTAATGTCCTTAGGAAAAGCATGAATCAATCTTGTCTCTTTCCAGCTATGTATAAATAGTAGGGCAGAATGGGCTCTCAAGCCTTAGTCAGGCAACTTATCTTAGAGAAAAAAAAACTGAATACTTCACCACTATAAACAAATCACTTGTTTTAGTACTTCATCGGTTCACATATTTAAGTGAATTGTAGGGCCATCATACAACAGGAGAGTCTAGCACACACACACATATATATGTCATCCACAGACAGACTGTTTCATTCTATCAGAACTCTTCAGTGTGGCTAGACACATAGGACGCTCAAAGCCGGGATCAAAACCCATCCAACTTTACGTTAGACTATATATATATATATATATATATATATATATATATATGAGAGAGAGAGACATTGAAAAACAAAGTAATCCAAAGTGATGAATTTATTGCAAAAGAAAGTTGATGCTAAAAGACGGTTTTAATTTTAATGGCATATCCACCTTCTTGGTTATTTAATGCCAAATTCATCCTTCTAGAAGAACAATAGTGCTGATACTATCAACCCATAGCTGCAAGGATATGGGCGTTTATACCTTTCCCAAGGGTATTTGATCAAAAGTAAACAATAGTACAGTTGGAGTTTTAACTCATTTACTACAATTCTGCAGTCCAGCATTTTAACCATCACGCCACAAAGACATCCCCCCCCCATCATCAGGAATTTAAAAATGATACCAAGTGTTATTAGATCAATGCATCATTTATAAAGTGCTAATGATGGTTTATCAAAACCAAAACATTAGTGTCAACTTTGGATTACTTTATATATTACACACATACAAATTTAAGATGACAGATAAGGAGTTAAGTTTTGGGGGGGGGGGTTATGAGCATTTTCTTGTTCGTAAGTGAAATGTTGAAAATGAGGATGAAGGCTGTTTAATGATTGCCCAAAATTTCTGATCTTGAACAGCCTTTATCTTCATTTGTGACATCTCATTGAACAAGAAAAGGCTAACAAAACAAAAATTCCAAATCTTTGTCACCTTTAATAAAACATCCCTACAAGGAAATCAGCTGCTTAAATACAAACTATATATTCATCACTTTAGATTACTTTATTTTTCAATTTCTCTCTCTCTCTCTCTATATATATATATATATAAGGTTTATAAAGCACAAAACCAGCAATATATTGTAATGGCTATAGTAAACAACTGTCCATCAGCAGATATTTAACAAGCAAAACGCTGTACAAAACTCCCATTAATGTAAAAATGACTAACCCAATGAAAAAGAAAAAAAAAACCTACATAAGATCAATAGAATGAGGTATTCTTAGCATAACAGTTGTCATAGGAAATGGAATTAGCCACCAGAGTTCTGCACAATATGATTTCCGTTTTACATAGTAAAAAAGGCATGAATCCATCTCTTCTCCTGGCAGTCTCTCTCACACATACACAATAGTAAGGAGGTGTAAAAAAAAAAAAATCAGATCAATAAAATTGATTATTTTATTATGAAGGATAAAAATACTCAGTAAAAACAGATTAAAAAAAAAAAAAAGCTATATTTAAAAACAAAAACACCTAAATATATATTTATCCAACCTCTTTAAACAACCAGGATGCAATACAAGGTCAATTTTGAAGCCGAGTTTAACAAGTTCGAATTTACAGTTTCCCTTTCTCCTAGATTGGTTGCCATACCAAAATTAAAGAGTCCAGTCTATTTTCCAATAACCAGGGAGAGAATAATCAGATTCCTACCTTTTTTAAGTGTATTAGAGCAATGTGAAATGCAAATGCTCTTGGCCAGAATTTGAAGTTGGGTCAACCTGTTGATTTCCTACGACAGTAACCATTATGATAAGACTCTCCCATCAACAATGATGGAAGAGGGTTCAGTAACTTCGCCATGTTTCTTTTCATGATAAACAAGAGCCACTTTACTGAAAGCAACAAAGTCACAATGATAGCAGTGATGCCTCTTTGCTGCTGGAACAAGAACTTTTAAGTTTCAGGCTTGTACGTAAGTGACCATGGTGTTTCAAACTTTTTTCCTCAAAGGTTTTCATTTTTATAAAACCATTTCTGCCAGTTTTCCACCCCTTGTCTCAATGTCAAAATTGCATTGCGGTTAAAGGTTATCTCTAACTTCATGCTTAACTCAAAATAAAGAACAACCCACAGGACAGGGGCTGTTCTTAAGTTGTTTTGGAAGCCTTTTATCTTCATCTGTATCAGGTACCCACCTCAGCTGAATCTTAATTAGGAATATTTCTGTCTGAAATGTTGCAATTAGTAAGAATATTGCTGCTCCTGATTGTCATTCCTCTATATATATATATATATATATATATATATATATATATATATAAGTCATCCACAGAGATCTGTTTCGTTCTATCAGAACTCATCAGTGTGGCTAAATATACTAGCTTCCCGTAGCTGGGATGGAAACCCGGTTGACGCCAATCCAAGCCTCTAACCCTCAGCCACGAAGAACCAGTAGCAGCGAAGTAAATTTTAAACAGTTATGAATCACAATTACTATTGTTTACATACATCTGTTTAACGGCTATATATATATATATATATAAAGTTTGTTTATATGCTTATAATAACGTGTCTAACACTATAGTGGATAAGGGTGAGGACAATAGATTTATATATGTCAATCTCAACTTTAAGAGATACATCATTTATACTCCACAAGTGATAGTAAATGCTTCCAAAGGCTGATTTGGTTTTGTCAATACAAGTTTGTATGCCATGACAAGTTAATTTGGCATCACTTGTGTGCAATGTAGGCCAGTGGCTCAGCGGTAGAGTTTCAGCTCTGTATTCTGTAGTCACTAGAGGAGATCATGATATTCACTATTGAAGAAACCTAATAAAGTCAAAACAACTGTCCAGTGTTTCTGTATGTCACACGCAAGTGTTTGCCAGATTTTCTGGTCATGGTAATTCAATTTACAAGTTTCTATTTCTTGATCCATTCTGGCATCATCTGTTACAGTATATAAAAACATCCACTGTTCTTAGGGGCTGTACATCTAGAAATATGGTTGGTTCATTTATATTTAGGTCATGACATTTGAGTTGAGAGCATATCTTGGTTTTCTTTATAGTGATTGTGAGGTGAAGGTCATTTGAGGCTTCAGAAAAACAATATCAAGGATTTCTTTTGAATCTATGAGATTATGTGCAACAAGCACATCATTGTCCACATAAAGAAGATCACAAGCAAGCTGCAGTTTTATCAATCAACCATTGTTGGTTATTTAATGCCAAATCCTATTCACACATTAAATATGTGATTTGTAACCTTATTTCCTCGATATACACTGTTAAATGATCAAACAGTTCTATTTCTAACAATTCAATTTAGCATGTTACTTGTTTGCACACAGTTTAAATGTCAAACAGTTCTATTTGAGCCAGAGTGAACATGGGAGTAATGGCAATGAAGGGGTACTTCACATTCTCCAAAGCTCCAGTATTACTGGAGCCTCACCATCAGATAGATTAATGTCATATCCAGACACTTGTTGGGGGGGGGAGCTCTTATCCCTCTGCAGAGATGCAGTTGGTGTATTCTACAGTTCACCCCTTAGCCAACTGGACTAACTTACTACTTGAACAAAACTAAACATCAACACTAAGACTGGATTTAAAATGTACCCTATGTATTTTTTATCTTAGAGGTCAAATAAAACAAGTTGACCTGACCTTAAACTTTGACCTTCATTTTCTCAAAAATCGTTTTTGTTTTGATATGTATAAAAAAAATTCATGGTAGGAAACTCTGCGGAAATTTTGCTATAAGTGTTTTACTAAAATGAAACAATTCAAAATGATGGATTTGGGCATCTGTCATTATATGTCCAAATTTTGATATCTCACAATATGGTTAAGTTGTATATCTTTAGAAAGCTCTTTTAATGCTGAATAATATTTACATAAGTACCATGGTCATAAAATCAACAGATTTTTTATTATTCGTAGTTAAATGATTATCAAATAGGTTTTTGGAAGAAAAAACCCAGACATTTTTTGTTTTTGTTGACATTTTTTAATATAAACAAATTGTATTATAAATAAAAGTGATATAATGAAAATAAATATTTAAAAAGTGATTTAAAATCAAGTTAACATTTTATCAGGCATTAACTTCGAAAGAATGTGCAACATTGTATGTCAGTGGTCAACATAATTCAGTTGATTTTAAGTACATTAAATCCTCAAAATGATCATTTTTATTAAATTGTTTGAATAAAAATTGTTTATCACAACAAAGAGTTGTTATATTTGTTTTGTTCTCGTTTAAGATGGAAGTCAAAATCCACAAAAAAATGTAAATGTGTGTCAGTTGGAACAAATTTTAAAACAGAAAATCAAAATTTGAAGCAAACACCCACCACTGTGTGTGTGTATAGAGGCGCCTCTGGTGGTGTAATGGTTAGCAAGCTCGACTAGCAAACCTACACGAGTGAGTTCGAGTCTCATTGGGTGCCCCTTTCATATGGCCTTGTGCCACATCTAAGCAAAAAGCTTAGTAAATTTCCACTGTGTGTGTGTGTATATATATATATATAAAATTTAATATAACTAATTTTCTTTGCATTTTCCATTTCAATTTTTGAAAGTTTATAAGTTCTTGCAGTGTCTGTTATTGGATCAACTAAGCTACATCAGAATATTTTAAAACTAAAATATCTGGATGCGATGGATAATAGAAAGATGGATACAGCCCTTTTGGTGTAAAAATACAAAAACTTAGGGAAAATTTGTATACAAATTATACAAATTTTCCTTACGTTTTTGTATTTTTAAGCATTCATCGTCAATTTAATATCACTAATATCGTCCCTCAGTCCTGATGATAGTTCATTAGAACTGAAATGCTATAGTATCGACTTGGCTTCTCAATAAATCTCTCCTACTTGGATTACCTTGTTATCAATCAATCTCTCTCTCTCTATATATATATATATATATATATATATATAAAATACAAACATTGATCAAAAAAGAATATAAACAAGTAGGTGCATTTAGTGCACTTATGATCTAAAGAAATGGAATTGGTGACCAGAGTTCAAATCCTGGACAATGCCTTTTGTATTTCACTTTGTGCTAATGCCCTTAGGAAAGGCGTGAATCCTTTTCTCCCTTCACATATAGGTAGATACCAAAGCAAACTGAGTTCTTTACTTTTGGTAAGACAACCAGTCTAGGAAAAGGAAAACTGAATGCAAGTCAGTTTTACTCAGCTTAAAAATTGACTTCATGTCACATCCTAGGTTGGGTTGGGTAAATATATACATTAGATCAATAAAAAAAGATTATGAGAGGGTGGGGAGATTGTGTATAGGATACACTATTTTTCAGCTCAAAAGTTGCCTGTGTGCATGATATATTAGAGCTACATAATTAACTTTTTTTCCAGTCACAGGACATGACATATTCAAGAGAAGGTGAGCAAAACTGACTTGTGGGCTTATTTTTGCTGCAAGCTCATTGCATTTTTATGTAACCATGTCAGTGTGCTCACCCTAAATACTGCATAAATCTTCTTTTGGTTAGATTTAACTGCTACAAATTCTATGAAAGTCCCTACGTATTATACATGAGAATTTTTTTTTTTAACTCAAAAGTTAAGGGTGCATATTAAACATGAATGTGGGTGTGTTATACAAAAATAGTTACATTAATCACAAGACTTAGGGATAAATCATATTATTATTATTAAAGTATTAAGTTGTTACCTATTTAAAAACGAAAGAGGAAACTCGTATGTTTCCTGAAATAAAATGGCAGATAAAGGAACAAGTACCTAAAAGTCATTGAGAAGGTTCATTGAAGAAAATGATTCTGCTTATTTGGAAATTAGAAGAGTGGGAGCAACTCTTCAAAAAATCTTGCTTTTACATGTTAGTCTGTGAACTGGTCGGTTGGTTGTTTTTTTGTTTAATAGTATACCAACATTTGTGATTTAATGCTAAAGCTATCCTTGTAGAACAGTAGTGGTACTAGCTGGAGGGAGGGGTTCATACCTTTCTCAAGAGTATTAGTCTGAAAGTGAACGTAATAGTGCAATGGTTGTTTGAAATGGCTTACAACAAAGTCACAGTTTGGTATGTTAGCCACTACGCCACAGGAACTCTCCTGTGAGATGTTTGGAATAGAATTAAATGATTTCAGAGTGGGGGGGGTCTGCAATAAACAGAACTGTTAGTCATTGCTCGTCTGGTTATTTTATCTTGTCCTAACCCACTCACTCTAAAGTAACTCACCAGTAGAATTAAAAACATTCACATGTCATTGTTATGACCTTTTTAACCAATGAAAAGAAAAATAAAAAATGAAAGGAAATTGTCTCCAGTGAACAACTCAAGAAAAAAAAATTTTTTTATGTGTTACAGGCATGACATACAAGAGCTTAACAGTTCACATAACACTGAACTGCCATACTGTTTACACCAATGATTTATTAATAGTGGTGAAAGCCTGTGTAGAACCAGCCACACTTTTTGAATGAGCTAATAAAAGAATGAAATACCACTGTACAATAGATTATCAGAACACTCAACAGGTTTTAAAGTCAGGTATTTTCCTTATGAACTAGTTATCCTGCAAAGACTAGAGAGCCCAATTTGCCCAATGATTTTATACATAGCTGGATTCATACCTTTTTCAAGGGCATTAGTATGAAGTGAATACAAATAGCCTTGTCTAGAATATTAATTTGGCTGGTCCATTTTCTCACAATGGTAACCTTACGCCACACACACACACACCTGTTATCATCACACAAATGCCACACTAAAAGAAATAGCATTGAATGCTATAAGAGTATTGGTCAGAGAATAAAGAAATTATCCTAGATTATCAGTACTTAACAATATTACATACTGCAAAATGGTAAAATCTCCAACTCCAAATTAAGTGTCCTGAGTACAACACTAAACTGTGGTAAGACTCAAGCTCTGGGAAGTGTGAAGCACTCCCTCATTGCTATGACACCCAGGTCCACTCTGATCAATACTGGTAGCACTTGTTAAGGTCCCATCTACAGCTCAAATAGATCCATTTAAAAACTATTTGAATTAGATAAGGTATACTTGAAATTATAATTGCGTGCAAATTATTTGGTATTTATGCTTAATGGCATATCAACTTCATTGGGTTATCTAGAGCTGAAATTTGAATAATTTATGTTTATATGTTCAATTGCAATAATTTTTTACTTTTTTTGTTTAAATTCTTTTTTGGTCTATAGTAATCATTTGTTTGAACAGTTATATAGTTTCAAGTATTCCTATCCAATACTAATACTTTTCTAACATGTTTGACTTATTAAGGGTTTTCAGATTGTCTTCATCTTTATTGTTATTTCCACAACATTTCAGCCAATATGTCCTCCAGCTTTCTTCAGGTGTTTGTCAAACTCGGGAACCTACATGGAACTTCAAACTACGTCCTTTATTGAATCCATGGGGGTTGCCTGTTCTGATTCCGTTAGCCATAACTGGGTACAAGTGTTAAGTATCTCTGTATTGTTACTTGCCTGTAGTCGAAGTTCCATGTAGGTTTCCAAGTTCAACAAACACCTGAAGAAGGCAGGAGGACACATAAGCCGAAATGTTGTGGAAATAATAAAGATGAAGGCAATAGTCCAAATCCCTTAATGATAAAAATCATCAAGCTTCATCTCAAAAATTCAGACAACTAATATTTGACTCATAGATGAGACCCTAACAGACACTACTTTTAGTAGAATCTTAGAAATATATAGATGATAGCTCGAATAAGATCACAAAGAAAATTATTTTGGAAGTCAGCATTATTGTTGAAATATTTTTTTTTTATATAAAATCAAAAGTTTTGCAATATTTTGATAACATGAGGTACAATTCAACTGGTTGAGATGCTTTTGCCAAAGTTGCAAAAAGTGACAAACCACACTGAACTGTGAGATGCAGAGTTCACCTGATACTCTTTCCAAATGCTACTGGCCAGATTTGCTTCTAACTCTGAACATGGTCTTAGGAGCCACAATTTAAGGCCTACAAGACTTTGCCCAATTGTTGAAATTTCTTTACTGTAATATGATCAACCACCCCTTCACCTTTTGCTCAGCAAATATTTCAGGTTTCTTTTGCAGCATTATGGCCTGGTTCAAACCCATAAAGCCTAAGTTCCCAAATTAGACGACACAATATTCATCTGTGGGGTTTTCAAATCACATATATCAAATCTCCTCATTTTAAAATAAGTTGCATGATTTAAAATTTTATTATGTCCCGTGGTCTACCACTGAGAGGAGAGAAATAAGGAATTCCCCAACCCCTCCATGTTTGAATTAACAGGCCACCAAAGACTGACCGACCGTTAAAAAGAGGAATAGGAATGTAGGTCAATTCCTCGCTGCGAAGTAACAAATCCAGTTCAGAATGAAAGCCAACAGATGTTTGCACTCTGTGGCCGGGTGAAAGAGATAGTAGTCCGAACAAATCGCCTGACAGAAGAAAGAGGCTAAATGATTGGCCAGAATCCTAAAGCGGAAGTAGCACCCTTTTTCGTTGGTGGAAATAGGGATAAGGAAATCAGTTTAGAGGACAAAGGTCGCTGTGAGAGGATGTGGGATCTGATGCCAAACTCCGGGTGAAGAAGCGAAATAGAGCTCTGGATAAGAATAGCAGACGCCTTAAGACGAGCTCCATAGAATCCCGCTAGCCCGTTAAAGAAAATATTCTCAGAAGGAACCCGTCAAAAAGCTAAGTAAACATTAAGACTGTTTCTCCCTACACCCTAAGTACTACTCTCTCTCTCAATTTAAAGAAAGAAGAAAGAAAATGAAAAAAAAGGAAGAAAGACATTTATATTTATGTATTATCCGCTGATAATATAGCCGACACATTAAATATGTGTGTCCGCGTGTATATTAAAAACCTTGTTATATTTTAATGTCCCCACGTGTTGAAGTTTATTCATTGTGTTGTCTGCCTATCAAGTTGTCTTTTGCATGTTCCTTTTCAGCTTCGTTCGCCTCATGTTATTCTCGCTAAATTGTCCTATTCACCTTTAAAAATATGACATGGGAAATTGGAGTTGTCGACTACGATAAATAGTATCATTATATCTAAACTTAGAGCCCCATATCTTCCATTATCCTAGGAGTAAGAAGAGGTAGTGGTCTGGTGGGTGTGTGTGTAACGTGAAATTTGGAAACCCCTTGCCAGTGGCGGTCAGTCTAGCTCCAAATTAACCCAACATAATCTGCCAGTTTCCCTACGCCCAAAAAGGGAATCTTAACTGGAACTTATTCTGCGGGGAATCAAATGCCAGGCTGCCCCGTCTTCACACGTGCGAAAGATAAACTCCCATCTTGGGAATAATATATCGCGTCACAATTACTTGTGGGGTGAGTCAAAAGTCGGCGCACCAACCACAGCAGGTGCCTTTCATGATTTTAACTGTTTTGGTTCAGTTTCTCTATTTAATAGCATGTCAACCTTCCTGGTTTGTTTAATGGCAAAACATTCTTGTCGAAGAATAGTCATGTTACTATTTAACCCATAGCTAGGGAGCAGAATATGAGGGTTCATACCTTTCCCAAAGGTATTAGTCCAAAAGTGAACGGAATAGCCTGACTGGAGTTTGAACTAGTTTACTATGATGTTGCAGTTCAGTACATTAGCCACTACACATCACAAAGACTTTCACACGATTTGAACTGCTTCAGTCACATGATATATGCATCGCAAAGAAGCATATAGCAAAATATAGTAAAACTATTGACTCGCCTCACAAGTAATAAAATTTTAAATCATTCAACATATTTCAAGATTAAGAGATTTTAAAAATCTATTCAAGTCATAAACACAGGTTAAGAATATTACATTTTAAAATATCTGAATCAAATACTTTGTGAGCACGGCCAGCTTTAGTAGGTGCAGGATCCAATTGCAACCATACTGCAATGTGTTATTGTACATACACGATAAGGCAAGAATAGATTATATTCTGGCTTGGGGCCAAATTGAGAACAATTACTTTATGAATGATAAGTGACAGGTCAAATCTTATACATATGGCATAATGAAAGAGACTTGGTTTGAACTGGGAAAGGTATGAATCCAATAATTCTCCCTCCAGCTATGGGTAAATAGTAGGACAGACAAGGTTCTTCAACCTTGGTGAGGCAACTAGTCTAGGAGAAGGAAAACTGAATTGAAACCTGTTAAACTCCGCTTAAAAATTGACCTTGTGTCATATCCTGCCCGAGCGGAGGGGTTGGTAAATATGGTTTGAACTGGTGTTTAACATTCTATGACCAAACATATGTTAAGTCTTAGGTTTGGTTTTATGGCATATCAACCATTGTAGGTTATTTAATGCCAAATCTTTAATACATATGTATTAAATATGACATCTTAACACATTTTGTAGGTAACATTTTTAAACAAACCTGAGCTCATTTTTTTTTCACACAGTTAAATGGTTTCCCTTATTCCTATGTAATAAGAATAATTCTATTATTAATCATTTGTTTGCACAGTTAAATGTTTTCAAGTATTGCTATGTATCACTAACAATTCAAATAAAACATCAATTTGTTAATACACAGTTGAATGATCAGACAGTTCTATTTCAAATAATTCAGTTTAGCTTAAGTCAACAAAATTAAATGGTTCTATGTATCATCAAGAATTCAATTAAACATCAGTCATAGATATGTTAAATGTTTAGTCAGAAGTCGAGAGGAGCAATAGGTAACCTGTAGCTTAGAACTAGAGACTCAAATATGACCATTTTTAACTTTCTGTATCGCATAGATAGTTTCATGATTACACCAATATAACTTAAAATTTTGTTTCTTTCATTTCAAATATGCCCATTCATTTAGGCTTTCTCTCAATTGAGATTTAGTGAATAAGAATCGTCAGTGTTTGTTCAGAATAGTTCACCCATGAAAATATATATTAATTTTGTTTTTAGATGTACAAAAAATTGCAATTAGGTTCAAAAATTACAAATCAATCATCAGCCATAACTAGACACCTTAGTGACTGGGGAAGAAAAAGCCTAAAAGATATTGCCAGTGATTGAATTGTAGCTTGTGGAAGATGTAATTTGGGGACTTAACTGTTCAGTTAAAAAAAAAAAAAAAAAAAAGATTAAAATAATTGACATTTACTTAGCTGGACTGGTCCATTGGCTTAATGAGTAGAGTGTTCACCAATGGTCCGGAAGACCAGGGTTCAATTCCAAGTTGAGTCATACCAAAGACTCAAAAAGTGGTACTTGATACCTCCTTGCTTAACACTCAGCATTATAAGGTGAGGATCAAGGGTAAAGTAGAACAATTCAGGGAATGGAGTAACACCCTCCCCTACACCACGGTGTAGTAGCTATTGAAAAAGGAGTCTTCCGGTCACTCTCAACTATGGTCGCCAACTTTACTTTTATTTTTTACTTAGCTGGAGAGTAAATGTATGCATACGTATATAAATAAATAATGGAATAAACATATTCTAAAAACAGTTTTTCATAAATCAAATAAGGGGTCAATACAAGCCAGTAGAGCAGGATAAAACCTAAAATGAATGATGTGTATTCATCCTTCTGTGTCAGTCTCATGATTGTGAGATCTGATGATTACATTTTATTTTTAACCCAAAGTACATGAAACTGGCAGTAATGAGACTGCCAGACAGTGGTGAGTAAACATTCATGCATTATATATATATATATATATATATATATATATATATAACCTAAAATGAATAAATGTTTACTCACTCCTCTGCATCAGACTCATTACTGTGTGTGTGTGTGTGTGTGTGTGTGTGTGTGTGTGTGTGTGTGTGTGTGTGTGTGTGTGTGTTAGAAGAAAACTCAAACCAGGTTAAATTGTCATTATGACAATTCAACCAGGTTTGAGTTTTCTTCTAATTACATTGTTTACACTCTGTATGCGAGTTTTATTATATAAACCTGGAAAGGGAATATATAACAATAGCCATACATCAAGCAGTCCCATAGATTTATATGAAATTCCTCATATGTTCTATACACAAATAATCCACACCCACTGTCTTCGGACGCTGACTGGATATTACTGATATAAAATTTATCTACTTGAACACTAAAGCAAAACTAATGTAAAATTTAATGAGTGGGCTAATCTGTACAAAAACTGAATTTTCTTTTAAAATACCATATATATATATTTCATTCATATATAGATTGAATATGAAGACCTAATTTTTAGGCAAAAGATTTGTGGGTAGTCATCTCTAGACTTTTTTTTTCCCTTTTAACACTCAAAATTACTCTAAACTAGGTCAGTTGACCACTTTAAGCAAAGTGTTACAAAATGACGAATGAAGGGTAAAGATATAACAATAGTATTGTTACAAAGAGAGCAACAAAGCAGAAATCTCAGGCAAGACATTTATTAACCCTGAACTTAAAAACCCAAGGTCATACCTAATAGGAAAAATATTCATGAATGATTTAGTTGTGTTTTATATTTAAGTTATTTAATACCAGAACATATGATTTGTAAATGAATAGTTACTTAATGGCATATTCTGTTTAAACAAATGATTTTTTAAGTAAATAGTTTGTAGATAACATTAATTTTTAGAGGAGCTAGAGCTTATTTGTTTGCACACAGTTAAATAGTTTTAAGTATTGCTATCTTGCACTAATAGTTCTATTTGCACACAAATGGTTTCAAGTATTGCTATCTAACACTAATAATTCTATTTAATATTAATCATTTGTTTGTACACAGTTAAAAAGTTTGAAGTATTGTTATTTATTGTTTGCACACAGTCAAATAGTTGCATGTACTTAATACTAATAATAATTCCTAGTAAAAGATTTCAAGTATTGCAATTTAACACAAATAATTTTATTCAACATTATTCTTTAAAATGTTCAGTTCCTTTTTTTCAATGGTATATCAAACTTTGTTATTCAATGCCAAAGCCATCTTTGTAAAAGAATAGTAGTAGTACTGCTATGTAACCTATCGTTGACGAGATAAAGAGGTGCATATCTTTCCCAAGGGTGTTAGGTATGAAAAGGAACGTAATAGGATAAGAGGAGTTAGAACTCACTTATTACAATGTTACAGTCCCAAAACCCCAGGAGATTTCTCCTCAACATTATTCACTCATTTGCACACAGGGAAATGGGTTCAAGTATAGTAAATAATTATATAGTTCTATTTATCCCACAGATAGGACCCTAACAAGTATTACCACTCCAAGTGAAACTGGACCTGGGAATAATGGCAATGAAGATTTTGGCTTGATTTTATGGCACATCAACCACTGTTGGTCATTAATGCTAAATCAATTTTTATAGATATAAACAGTTCTATTACAAACAGTTTAGTATGAGTGTAGTTTTTTTTTTGTTTACAAAGTTAAATGTCAAAACAATTCTGTTTCAAACAATACAGTTTAGTTCTATTTGACCAATAGATAGGACCTTATTAGGTAATACCACTCTGGGCCAGAGTGGACCTGGGAGCCATGGCAATGAAGGGGTACTCCACATTACTGGAACTTCACCATCAGATTGTTTAGTGTCACATCAGGACACTCGTTTGTGGGGGGGGATCTTACCCTTCTGCAGAAGAGCAGTCGGTGTATTCTACAGCCCCAGTCGATTGGGCAAAGCAATGAAGGGGTACTCCACATTTCTCTAAGGTCCAGGACTGATGGTTTAGTGTCATATCCAGGACTCTTAGTCGGTGGCAAGGGTCATCTTGCCACCGACTAAGAGTCCTGGATATGATACTTATTTCTTGGCAGAGATGCACTTGGTATATTTAACAACCCCAGCCAACTGGGCTGAAACATTAAAGAGTTAGATCCACAGAGCAAATCTTTTTTGAAAGAAAAAAGGTTTCATATTAGAATATACATGTAATGTGAGGTAAAACTGAAACATCATGGCAAGACTTTAAACAAACCTTTCAAAAATCCATTCTATATAACTTAATACAATTTTTGCGTGAGTGAGGGGGGGGTACCAGTGGCATATTGGCTAGCAAGCAAGACTGACATCATAGTAAGCAAGTTCCAATTTCAGTTGTTCTATTACCTTCAGTTTCACAAAAGGTATGAACTCCCTCATTCCCTTCCAGCTATGGGTTAAATAGCACCATCACTGTTCTTCAAGGATGAATTTGCCATAAAATAGTCCATGAAGGTTGATATGCCATTAAACAAGGAAAACTAACTTTTTGGTCTGGTGCACTTTGCCACAAATTTAATGTATGGAATGCATTTTTGAGCATAAAATAAAAAAGCTTGCAGATTAAAAAAATTATTAGTTTCTCAATTGCAATACTCTATTAGCTTCAGGGTGTATTGCACAAATATTTTTTTAAGAGAAATGTTTATTTACTGATACTTCTAAAAAGGATTGATTTACTAAATTTTAAAAATAAAGTTTGTTTTTTTATTTTAATTAATTTTAAGGTCCAGAGTATATTAAACAAGAGACACTTTTAGGGGGTCTATCACCAAAGATCCACCATTTTTAAGTAATATCTAAAGTTGTAATCTCGCCCTCACATATTGAGTATATTTGGGTGACTTGGATTGTTCTCTGCAACAAAGGCGTTACCTGTAAGAATAGTTGTTTTTTTACTAAAGTTTTAGAACTTTTTTTTAATTTTAGGCCCAAATTACAGGAGGCACTTTTGGAGGCATATAACAAAAAAAAAAAAAAAAAAAAAAATCACAAATTTCTAATTAAAATGAACTCAAGTTGCATGTCACCTTCATACATTAAGTATATTTGGCCAACTTGAGTCGCTCTCCATAACAAAAAAAGGTAAGGTAACTGTGTCAATTTGTCAATTGACAGGTTATAGATCATATGAAGTCTAATTAATCTGATAAAATAAAATAGGATTTTTTTCCAAGCTGTATCAATACTACCCTATGGATGCACCACATGGACACTAACAAAATGTGTGGGGAAAAGCTAGATGGAAACTGCAAAAGAATGCTACATGCTGTTTTGAACAAATCCTGGAAGCAGCATCCCACAAAACAGCAGCTGTACAGCCACTTGAATGATTTTTGAAATGGGAGGCAAGACGAACAAGACATGGAGGATACTGCTGGAGAACTAAAAACAAACTCATAACCAACATTCTTCTATGGACACACCGGTGTTGGCCAACTAGCAAGATCTTATGCCAGCTCTGTGCAGATACCGAATGTAGTTTGGAAAATTTGCCAAGAGCAATGGATGACAGGGACAGCAAGAGAGAGTCTGGGAAATCCATGCTGTCAGCACAACTTTATGATGTTCATTTGACCTATACACAAGATCAACTTGTACATGCAGAGATATCCTTAGTGTAGAAGTCAAATGACTCACCTTCTAACATGGCTGCCTTCTTGAATCTTCATGGCAAAAGCAAGCCAGCTAAGCTTACCTCATTTTATAGGAGAGCACCTAATGCAGCAGGTGGGTTGTATCTGAGGTGCCAGAATGACATGCCCAACATATTTGCATGAGTGATGTCTATTCACCCATATATTCATCCAGTATGTGTATCTTTTGACTACTTGTGTGTCCGAATGGCAGACTTGGGGCCTTTTAGGCACCTAGTTTCGACTAGGCTACCCTCGGGTGGGTGAGCTGCACTTTTGTCTCCTTTGTAACCCATGTATGGCACTAGACCTTGCGTCTAGTTTAAGCCATAAACTGACATACGTGCCCGGACCCACATTTGGGTTCGTGAAACTGCTTGCCTCATCAGGCTCACATTGCACTAAGTGAGCCGATGAGCAGCATATAGACCAGCAGGGTTCGAGTCTCGGCTCGTTCCCGACCTCCCCCTCCCTTTATCCCCACTTTAATCGGCTTTTGGGCTTTTGACCTTGTGTCAAGTCATGTCTGGTGGGAGGCAGCGACAAATATCTGACTACTTGTGTGTCAGACCACTCTCAAGTCAACCAATATTCTTCACTTAGGAAGTGCAGTGCCCAATTGAGAACGTATATATTAAATTGTGTTGTTATGTATACTTGATAAGCCATGAGTAGATTACATGCAAGTACAGGGTGCAAATGGTCCAATTTACACAAATATGCACAGTACTCTTATTCTGACCTGATTCAGGACAGAATTCCAGCTATTTACTCTTCACCTTTTGTTTTTGAATTTATCAGCTGAGTGAGTGGCAGATGGTGGGGATTAATTCAGTTCAGGTCAGTTTTCACAGATTTTTCTAATCTATAACCCCACATTGCATACTTGAAATTAGTTCTCTTTTCAATCTTTTTCTTGTCGCCAAACAATGAGCTGTAGTTTTGTAGTTGATGACTAAGTAACAAATGCCAAATTTTGCTTTTACTAAGAAAGATGACCTTTTGGATACTGAGAAAATACAGCATGTGAACAGGCTGTTTTATGCTAAAACAGCTTCATACTGAATAAACAAGGGCTGTTGATCTTTTTCCTCCATAAGAAACAGCTGATACCTATGTAACACAAAGTACTGTTGAATGTTTCTATAGCATGTTAACACCTATTGGGTCATTTAATGCCAAAACAAGTAACCCGACCCCTCCATCACAGGCAGGATGTGACACAAGGTCAATTTTTAAGCAAAGTAAAGCTGATTTGAATTTAGAGTTTTTCTTCTCCTAGATCTGTTGCCTTACCAAGGTTAAAGAACCTAGTCTGCCCTACTATTTTACCTATAGTTGAGAAAATGAAAATCTGTAGGTGCTCAAACTTGTGAATATGGGGTGTGGAAAAACATCCCATTAGGTTTGTTCGGCCATAGTCATTAAAAAGGAAGAATTTTTTAATAAATTTGGACTTATTACTTTCTGAACACCCCAATAATTAGAAGCCTTTACAACTTACTAACTAGATGTATCACAAATGTGGCTGGGAACCACCTTCGGAAACTAATTCTTGAGAAATTCCACATATGAACACACATGCTGAGCTGGCTTTACCCACATCAGGCAAATGCTATTACACTCTCACACACGAGAAACATCAATATCATGAACTTATATTAGCAAAAAAACCCAATGGGTTCAGAGGTAATCTTGTAAATTCTATAAATAAAAACTGACTTGGCTTTTAGTTTAATAGCAAACTAAAGTAAGTGAGAATGACATCTAAATTATCTTTTATCAGTCAAGATTTTTTCTTCTTCTGACTGAAGTTGATCTTCTCATATACCTGTTGGCAATCCTGTGAATTTGACTCTAGGGATTGAGATTACACCTTGGGCTGTATGCTTATCTCACTTAAGATTAAAGTATCTGGCTTCTCAGAAGAAAAAAAAAAATTTTTTTTTTTTTTTAAATGTATAAATGGTTCAGACAATCCTGCACCCCCAGTATCTCTTCTGATAGTATCAAAAAGGCATTTCAGATATATATAGTTTTCTTTTTTGACTTACTTTATATGGATATAAAGTTAGATTTATCTGATCAGTCAACTAAATAAGTTGAATATTAAGAACTTTATTCTTGGGAAACTAGTCACCTGCCCTGCTTGTTTTAGGTCAGATTCTGAAAAAAAAAAAAAAAAAAAAAAAAAAATTAACTGGAAGTTAGTTTTCCTTGTTTTCAATATTTTCCCCTTGAATACCAGGACACTTTATATGTCTGAGAGATTACCCCTCAACCTTTCCACACCATGTGCTTGGTTTCAGACTTTCACTGTAAACTTTTCTGACCAATTTATTTTAACATGTCAACTCATCTAGGGTTATTTTATATCCCAAGGTTAGGGAATCATGTTCATAAGACATTTATATTCACACTTTTTTTATGTAGTTGTTTCTTGGGTTGGTTTTTTTTAATTGCATATGGTCCTATTGAAAACAATTTTTAAACAGATTTATTTAACCAATAGATGGGACACTAACAGGTTCCACCACTTTAAGTCAGAGTAAACCTGTACATTTCCAGTTTATGATTATTTTAGTTATGTAATGGTTAGTTAGTCTAACAGGCCACTGTTAGTGACATTGATTCTTACAGGGTTCCCTTACTTCTAGTCTTATGCCAAACTAAGCTAAACTTTGTGAATAACTAGTTACATTAAGGCTTTCATAAAGTTTATTACTCAAATATATATATATATATATATATATATATATATATATATATATTAAAATAAATAGGCCCACAAAGACATTTATTTTTTAGATTATTTTACTTCTACACGTGTTTCTATCCTACATGTCTTATCTCTATGGTCAGGAAGAGTTTAAGGACTTCTGGCTGTGTAACCTTTTATTTATATATATCTATATACTGGCCAGCACTTTGATAAGGTTGCTGTCCCTTTTCAGTCCTGTGATAGATTTTCATTGGTATTGGTTCTCTTTCTTTTAACAAGAGTGTATTCTGTTTTTGTGTGGGTGTACTTCTCTTACCCTTAATTAAACTATGATAGATTATATGCCATAAAGTTTATTAATCTTCTTCACAAACTCTATCAAAGCAGTGGCCACTACATAAATCAAAGGCAAGAAACACATGTAGGAGTAAAAAAAAAAATATATATATATTTGTGGAATTATTTTTAAATATTTACTTGTTTCTCTTTTTGGATCTATACAAACACACACACAAAAAAAAGAAAAAAAAAAAAAAGGAAAAATTACATAGAATTTTGCAAAATGGAATGAGCTGATAAAAAAAAAAATAGAGGTTACAATTATCTAAGACCTCTCATTTATTTTTAAACTGGTAAGTTTTATGACATGCCAACCCTTGCTGGCTTATTTCATATGAATTTTTTTCTTCTTCTCAGCAATTATATGGTTTGGTTTTATGGCATATCAACCATTATAGGTTATTTAATGCCAAATCCAGTTTATGCATATACATTGATATATATAATTTGTACACATAAGTCAACAAACTTGAATGGTTCCAAGTTTTGCTATGTATCACTAACTAAACAATTCAATTTAGCATAAGTTATTTGTCTGCACTTAGTTTAAATGTTAAACAGTTGACCCATAGATAGTACCTTATAAGGAGGTACCACTCTGAGGCAGAGTGAACTGAGGAACAACAGCAATGAAGGGATACACTGCATTCCCCAAAGCTCCAGCATTATTGCATCCTCACCATCAGACTTTTGTGTCATATTTAGGACACTCGTTGGGGGTGTCTTACTCCTCTGCAGAGATGCAGTCAGCATATTCTGCAACTCCAGCTGACTGGGCTAGCAATTATATGGTTTTGAGTAACTAATAAACACTACTAAACAATTATAACTTCAATTAGTAATTTCTTAATACAGTAAGTACCAAAATCCTCACATACATGCAATGAATTTTTAGTTTAGGAAACAAAAGTTACAGAGAGGTAGGTCAAGTGTGTAGGAGGAGGGGAGCTGTACTTACATAATACTGTGTTTTCTATTCAAAATGTATCAAGACTGACTTTACAACTTTCGTTTCCAAATTGGCACTGATATCATTAATATATTTTATGTTGCTCAGCTGTATATATCTTTGTTTAAATTTTAAAGCTTCAGTTTCAATATATATATATATATATATATATATATATATATATATATATATAATGTAAGCTATGATCAAAAAGGGATAAGACAAATAAGAATATTTCTTTGGTGTTATTTGTTTGTTATTGTTCTCAACTAGCTTCAACCTTGAGGTCAGGTCATCATCAGAAAAGCTTTTTGGGGAAGTTTTTAAAAGAATTGATATGCGATAAAAAAAATTTTTTTTAAAGCAATGAAAAATGATTTGGAGAAACAGCATATCCATTCATTACATGAAAATTACTGCGTGTGTAACACAGCAAAAATGGCACATCATAGCAAGATTCTTGTTAGAGCAATATATTTAAAATACCTATGAAATGGTGATTAGAATGCTTTACTCCTTCCAAAATAGAGGCATCAATATCATCACTGATTGCTGTTACAACAGGGACCTAATGGGTTCACAGGTAGTCTAGTAAATTCTAGGAACATTTACATTAACGAAAAGAAATAGGGGGGGAAAAAAAGTGTTGCTGAATGCAACTGATCAACGAGTTAGCATTACCCAACTCGGCCCAGCACTAGCCTTTTTTTTTCTCTTCCCTCCCTCTCTTCTAAGAAGTGAAAGACAGTTTTCCGTGTTCATTATCCAATTCCTTCTCAAGCTGAATCTCTGCCAACTGATCAATAAACTCTCTCTCCCTGATTAAAAAGAAGGGGTGGGTGAATAGAAGTTTCTTTCAAACAGCCGATAATTCATTTGAGCCAGAACTAGCAGACCAAAATTAGGCAACAATCTTCCTTTTCTCAGGAATCAGCTTACAATAAACTCATTCCAATGCAATGTATATATTTATGTACAAGTCAAATTTCAGAGACATATTTAAAAGGGAAAAAAGTACCGAAATTTCATATTATATATATATATATATATTTATATATAATGTGTGTGTGTGTGTTGAAATTAAATGGGAAGGACTAGGAATATCTTTGGCTTCAAGAATTAATTTTATAAATTAATGATCTTGTGAATATAAAACAAAGGTCGACCTTGTAACTCAAGAAATGCTGGTCATCATTAGTTTATTGACTGCAAGAAAATACAGGAAAAAAGGGTTGAGAGAAAAGGGTTTGGTAAATTTTTATGGCATATCAACCCTTGTAGGTTGATTAATGCCAAATCCTCTTTATACATACATTAAACATATGATTTGTAAACAAACAGTTTGTTGGAAAAATTTTTAAACAAGCCAAAGATCATTTGTTGGCACAGTTAAATAGTTACAAGTATGGCTATTTAAAAGTAACAATTTAACATCACACAGTCCAATGGTCACACACATGATTTATATGAGAATAGTTTGTAGGTAATCTTAATTTTAGAAGAATTAGAGCTAATTTGTTTGTACACAAGTATTTCTATTGTTTGCACACAGTTAAATGATTTCAAGTATTACTATATAACTGTCACAGACGTGACAGTCTAGAACTTGAATCTGATAAAGACAGAAATGTCTTACCTTATCGGCGCCATAAAAGAGCTTGTCTTTGTTTGGTGTGTAGAGCTTTAATGTAAGGAGAAAACAAGTATGCACTGGAATCACAATATTTATGCATATTGACCACATGTGACCAGCATGCTTTGCCAACTATAGAAGGGCATAGTGAGGGTTGGCAGAAGACTCTTTGCATTCATGGTATAGAGAGTACTATCAAAACCAGTGTCAGCAGTAAATAATATGAAAGACAATTGGATATGGTGTCACCCGGAGGAGGGTTCAGCCAGTAATTGAGTTCCAGTCACGGATCACCTCTCTTTGGTGTTGCTCTGTTGGTTTTTGGTGTTCATTTTTTTTTTCTCTTTCTCTTCATTCTTCAATAATACTAATAATTAAAATTTAACATCATTTGTTTGCACAGTTAAATTGTTTCAAGTCTTGCTATTTAACACTAATATTTCTATTCAATACTATTCATTCATTTGCATACTGTTTAATGGTTCCAAGTATTCCTATCTAACACAATTCCATTTTGTATAAATTATTTATTTGCACACATTCAAATGGCTTCAAGTATTGCTATTTAATACCAATAGTTTTATTTGCACACAATTAAATGGTTTCAAGTATTGCTATGTAATGCGATTCCTTTTAACAATCATTTGTTTCCACAGGGTTAAATGGTCCAACAGTTCAATTTGACCCATAGATGAGACCCTATCAGGTACTAACACTCTGGGTCTGTAGTAGTAATGTCACAAACGATCTTACCTCGAAGAAACAGAAGGTGTGCTCTCTCTGCTACTGGCATGCGGAAACCAGAAGAAGAAAAGGATGCAAGAGGTGTGACTTATTTTATGGAGGAGAACGAGATAAACCTACGTGAAGTGGCGAGATTTGATGAACATAAAAGAGACTAAGTTTGAAGTGGAAAAGAGCAGCATTTTGCTGATGTCTGATTGGTGAACATCCATCAGTTCATTTTGCAAGTTAAGTGAGTTGACGAGCTCCCAGTAGGTTGATTCCTTTTCAACTAGACTTCTGAAACCAACTAGAATAAATTATTTGTTTACACACAATTAAATGGTTTCAAGTATTGCTATTTAATAGCAATAGTTTTATTTGCACACAATTCAATGGTTTCAAGTATTGCTATGTAACGCAATTCATTTTAACATCAATCATTTATTTCCACAGGGTTAAATAGTCCAACAGTTCAATTTGTCCCATAGATGAGACCCTATCAGGTACTAACACTCTGGGTCAGAGTGGACCTGGAAGTAATGGCAATGGAATGGTACTCTACATTCTCCGAAGTTCCAGAATTATTAGAGCCTCCCCATCATGGTTTCGTGTCATATCCAGGACACTTGTTAAGGGAGTTTTACCCCTCTGCAGAGATGCAGTCAGTGTATTCTCCAGTCCTAGCCAACTGGGCTGTGAACATCAGTCATTTGTTCTCACACAGTTAAATGGATATACATGTGATCTGTAAGTTGATAGTTTGTCAGTAATTCTATTTTTAACAAAAAGTATGGCTGTCGCTTCTCCTCCAGTCCCAGAAAAAAAAAACTTTTTTCTCAAGAGTATCAGGGGAGGTAACTTGCATGATTTAACACAAAAGTTCTGGGAAGGATTAGAATCAACCCTTGGTGATTTTGTAGCTCGAGTCAAAAGTTAACCTATACATGAATATATACGGTAACCAATACAAAAATGAATCAATTGTTCTGTAACCTGAAACAGATTAACTGAATTTTGATCTTGGAATGGCCCCCATGAGCCTTGGGGGGAAAAAAAGAAAAAAGAAACAGGAGATCAAATGAAGAATAAAGAGCATCCTGATTTCAGCACAGTGAAAATCAGCAAGAATATTTGGAAGAGTCTTGGAAAACTGAAAAGACTTGCTGTCACTCAGAATTAAGAGGAAAAACCACTAGTTAGAGTTGATATAAGAAACAAGAATTTAAATAGGCCATTAGATGACACTTTGATCATAGCAGAAAACCACTAGGCATATTTTAACCCTTTTGACTCAGAGTGCAACTAGAGTTTTCTAAATATGAGGATGAGATGCAACTTTAGTCCACATTACTTTAAGAAAAAAAAAAAAAAAAAAAAAGAATCTTTGGATCTTGTGCAGTATATTTTAAAAAATACAGTGTATGGGAGTAAAATTAGGAATATTCTAGTATAATCATAATAATAAATGACTAATATAAAACAAGATTCATTCTAATTTTGAAAAATAAACGACAAAATAAAATAAACACAAAACAATAAATTTACTCATATAGCCACCATTTTTTTTTTTTAATTATTGTATCAACATGCCCCCGAAATGATTTGCATGCCTTTAAAATAAATTCTTCAGACATTTTATTCCATTCTTCCTCAATAGCAGTCTAAAGCAAACCAATATTTGGATGGGAAGTTACATTTGTTTTGTTTTCTAAAACGCCCAACATAGCGTAATCAAGGGGTTTATGATCTGAGCTTAAATCTTGTTTAATTGCTGTCCTCCCAGTTTTTTCATTAGCATGCTTTCTTATTGACGTGGAGGGATCTTTCTTAATCACCACAGCAAGAGTGGTTAAAAAGCCTTTCCTTTTTTCATTCAATCCTCCACTTCCCTTTTCCTTAAAAAAAACTTTTTCTATAAAAAAAAAAATAAAATAAAATAAATTAAATTTCTTTGCTTTGTATACAGTAGACAAAAAAAACAAAACTGGCTTGATTTCAGTATTAAGCAAATCATAGATTCTTTATTTCTTTTCTTGCTCACTCATATTGGGCTGAATTTTAATGAAAAAGTGCTTGAATAATAGTAAAGTAAAGTTGGCGACCATAGTCGAGGGTAACCCGAAGGCTCCCTTTTCGATAGCTACTACACCAAGATGTAGGGGAGGGCGCTACTCCTTCCCTGGATGGTTCTACTTTACCCTTGATCCGCACCTTATAATGCTGAGTGTTAAGCAAGGAGGCATCAAGTACCATTTTTTGAGTCTTTGGTATGACTCGACCTGGGATTGAACCCCAGGTCTCCCGGGCCATTGGCGAACACTCTAACCGCTAGGCCAATGTCCGGTACTATTGAATAATAGAGCTAATCATAAAAATTTAGATTTATCACATTTTTTTTCTAAAATCAGACAAATCAGACAAGAAATAAAAAAAGTTTTTAGAATTATTCCATATTTTGTTTCCACACCCTCATGTACTTTATTACTTCTAAAACTTTAGTAAAACTCATTTTTACAAATATTCATCAATAAATATTCTCTTATAAACACATTTGTGCAATATAACCTGACACCAATGGCGTATTCTAATTGTGTAACTCCAGTTAATTTTTTTTAGTTGGAAGCTTATTTTTATGGCCAAAAGTGCATTCAATCCATTAAATTTGTTAAGTTTATATTTACATCTTTGTGTAATTGTTTAAGAGTTTCTTCAATTTTTTTATAAAGTTATGATTATGTCAAAATCCTCTGGCATAGTTTCTCAATAATTACTTTGTATGGTATTGATCCTGTTTATAATTTTTGGTCTAATTTTATTTCTCACAAGAAGCATGAAATGTCATCAATGTTGACATTTTCAAATAGGACTGTCATTGTTTGCACTGAAAAAAAAAAAAAAAAAAAAAAAAAAATTAAGAGTTAAATTTCCACATTCTATGAGAAAATGTTCAATAGTGTAGGGTGTTTGACATGCACTATGGTTATTGAGTACATGTCTTGTGTGACCAATGCACAATCAGAGAGTATATATATATATATATATATATATATATATATATGTGTGTGTGTGTGTGTGTGTGTGTGTGTGTGTGTGTGTAAGGAGTAGAATCAACATTTATCATGACTTTCTTCATTGCTCAGAAAGAATTAAAGTAAGACAAAAAAGGAAAAGGTAACTCAGTACAACCTGTAACTTTAAGAGGGACACTGCCAAATAACCCTATTGCCTTTAATGACCAATTTTAACATGTCAACAATTATAGGATTATTTTATGCCCAGAGGTTAGAGAATTGCGTTCATTGTACCTTCATAATTACATTTTTTTTGTGGAGTTGTTTAAGATTGCAGAGGGATGGACTCTATCTAGCTTTCCTGCCTAAGATATACTACATGATGATGACAACTACGATAACCAAGATAGATGGTCGGTGATTGTCAGAATCAGTAGTGGTTCCTCTACGACCCGATCTGGACTCGCAAGACTGATGATGATTCTTAAGTTGACAGTATCCAACAATCTGAGAGACTTTTGTAAGAAATTTAACTTTACTAAATTTAATCCTCTAGAAGTGATAAAAGGGAGAGCAGGGTATCAGTAAATTTTGAAGACTAATTTTCTGTTATTTTTCAATACAAAATTTTTTTCATCCTCAAAAATAAAACTATTTCTTGAAACTAACAAAAATAGATATTGCATCTGGATCTTAGCAAGCAAAAAATAAATGAAAGGGTTTAATGTATACTATGCCTTGTTTCAAACTCCTCAAGTTATAATAAGTAGTATACAATGTTAGAGAATAGTACCACAAGAAAGATTCAGATTCCTATCTCATATACTAATATGGTAACAAGCAGTGTTGTATGGGCTTCTTATAAAACTTAAGCTCTTTCTCTCTCTCGGACATCTGCTAAACCATTTCTTATTTTAATGTAACCCAATAATGTTCAAAGAACTATGATAGAAAGAAAAAGTTTATACACATGGACATGTATCTAATCAATCACTGTCAGAAACACAAGGATATATAATCATACACAGACAATATATATCACAAAGTATTACATTTCACTCCACCCAAACTTATCAAATTTTAAAGGATACTAAAATCATGAAATAAAAATGAAAGGAATTTACTGAATTTCAAAATGACCCTATGGTGAAAAGGGGTATGACTCCCACACAATTTTTGTACATAAGAGAGAGAAAGAAGGAAGTTATCATGGTGAAAGGCATGCATTGGACTATTCTCTCTCCAGCTTTGGGTAAATTGTAAGGCAGACTGGGCTCTTTCATCTTGGTATGGCAACAAGTCTGGGAGAAGGAAAACTGAATTCAAACCTGTTAAACTTAAAAATTGACCTCGTGTCACATCCTGCTCATGTATTTATCCAACATCTCAGCATAAGTGAGACAAAAAAATTTTTTTAAAAAAGATGAAAAGAAAGATAAACATTTGAGCCACTCTCTGATGCAGACTACAAAGTAAATTGTTGGAACTAAAAACATTAAGAGGAAAGAAAGTCAATTCTAACATCTATAGAATAATAATAAACAGCACTCACCTTTACAAGCCAAAAGTAACATGGTTGCCTCCTTTGAAAAGCTAGCCAGCTAAAGCTCACCTCTTTTGTTGAAGAAATTTTAAGAGGAAAACTGTCAATTGCAGCAAGTTAAACAAGATCTTTCAGTACATTTTTAGATGAAATATTGTCAACCATTATTAGGAAGCTTAGTTATCCATACCAGCTGCTTTGCTACTCAACTATAAGATCTAATGGTACTGCAGAAGCCTAAATCAGACATTATTTTGTCAATCTGTTGGCATGATCCCCCCCCCAACCATACTTGTAGTATTAAGAGTGTCATCATTAACTTTGAATTATTATCCATCATTTTAATTTTTTTAACTTTATTTCAACTCACTCAAATCAGCAATAAACAGCACATGCTGTCTGGTTAGTTTCTTTGTTTAATGACATATCAACCTTTGTGGGTTATTTAATACCAAAGCCATCCTTATAGAAGAATAGCAATGGTGTGTTCACTTTTGGCTGAATACCATTAAGAAAGGTATAAACCCCCTCAACTCTCTCTCCCAGTTATAGGTTAAGTAGTACCATTACTGATCTTTTAGAAGGATGGCTTTGGTATTAAATAACCCACAAAGGTTGATATGTCAAGAACACAATTGGGATTTAAACTCACTATGGTGTCACAATTCAACATGTTAACTACTGTGACACAGGGACTCTTAAACATGCCCACTTGATTGCATATACTAGAAATAATAAAGACATCTTACTATCAGAATATTTAAATTAGGGACCCCAGACAAACACTTTTTAACAACCATTATAGAACATCCAAAACCATTTCAACTGTCTTAAGATGGTTTAGTTTATTAAACTCCTTCTGGGTTATTTAATGCCAAAATTTGATTCAGATGAACATGTTTTATTCATTATAATCATTTAAACAATCACTTTTATCTGTAATAATAATTTGTTTGCACAGTTCTATGGTTTCAAGTATTCCTATCTAATACTAAAAATTCACACACAATATTATGGCTTCAAGTGACTATTCCCATTCAATAACAATCATTTGTTTGCACAGTTCCATGAATTTAAGCATTCCTATTTAATACAAAATAATTTTGAAACATTTGATCCACAGATAGGACCAGAACAGATAATACCACTTCAGATCAGAGTGAACCTGGGAGTAATGGTCATGAAGGAGTAACTAGACACTCCACAACTGTTACTTCTTACTCTTTTCTGATTAATGCAAGTTATGGTACCCTAAAATGACTACATTCATCGGTACCATAACTCCCACTATATATTGAATAAAACTTTCATTTTCTATAGAATATTTAACAAAAATGTTCAAAGAATATCAGATATTACTTATCAGGAAAGCCATATTTAATACCTATCAAAGGTTAAGTTGTCAGTAGTAACAAAAGATTAGTTAAATAAGGAAAAGCCAAAGTTTAGCTATAATTTTATGAACAATAAGGTCTAAAGAATAAAATAAAATTTCATTATCAGCACAATGAAAATATATAATTTAAAACAAAACATTACAATAGTGTAAAAACACTATTGTAATGTTTTGTTTTAAAAAATAATTGTATTTCATATCTTTTTAATCCCTTCTTTTATATTCAGCACCAAAAGACATGAACATTTTTGCTACAGTACCAGTAAAATGATAAATAATATTAACAACATCCCTTTCTTTAAATTTAAGCCTTGTGCTCCTTTTATCCTCTACACATTGCTATAATTCAGACATGATTTCCATCAAAGCTATTTAACCTCAAGAGAATCCCTATTGTTCTAGAGTCCTGGGCATGACGTGACACTGCATCTGATAATGGAGGTTCAGGATGTGTGCTGTACTCTTTTATTGCCATTCCTCCAAGGTCCATCCTGACCCAGAGTGGTAGTACCTGTGAGGGTCCTATCAAAAAGATCTTTTTGGAAATTATCAGCCTTATTAAATATGAATAGTTACTTAAAACCAGATAATTTGTTTGGTTTCTTTGTTTAATGGCATATCAACTTTCATGGTTTATTTAATGTTAGAGCCATCATTGCAGAAATTGAGAAGTGGTACTATTTAACCCATACTTGGAATAGGTAAAAGAGTTCATGCCTCCCCAGGAGTATTAGTCTAAAAGTGAATGTAATGGCTCAACTGGAATTTGAACCCTCTTAGTAAGATGTTGCAATCCAGCATGTTAGCCACTACATCACAGGGATTCCCCAAACCATATAATTATTTGAATAATCAGTATTCAGTAGGAATATTTTATCGCATATAACTGCTTCTCTTCTTGACCAATGCACAACAATTGGAGGTAGCTGTGGTGCAATAGTTATCATTGTAGGAAATGGACATGGCGCCAAGTTCAAATCCTAGACGAGACTCCATTTCACATAGCAGTAATGCCCTTGGAAAAGGTATGAATCCATTTAATCACCCTCCAGCTGTGGGTAAACAGTAGGGAAGGTTAGGTTTTTTAGGTTTGGTTAGGCAACCAGTCTAGAAGGATAATACTGAATTCAAAGCTGTTAAACTTTGCTTAAAAAAAAAAATGACCTTGTGTCAGGTCCTGGCTGTGTGTAGGGGTTGGTAAATGCATACACACAAAAATTTATGCTAAAGACATTGATAAAATTAGCTCATTTATATCATGGCTTCCATTTTTTTATGACATTTTAAGATTTAATTGTTTATTCTAATTTCTGAGTGATTAGACCTATTCAAAAAACAAAAGATACAATTGTTAAGTTGAGAAACTAATCCCAGGGAGTCGTGATTATCCAAATAAATCTTATTTTCTATACAGATGGGAGATTAAAATCTGCCAAATATAGGATAAAAATCAAATGAAGAAATCAGACAATAGAAATATGAGTCAGACTTGATTAAGTAAAGGGACTCTGAAATTCTCATCTTATAAAAGATTATAATTCAATTAATTTCTATTTATACCAAATAAATTTGAAAACGAACAATTTACAGCTGAACTGCTATTTTACAATGTAAACATTGATTTGGTCGTTTTGTTTTTATGGCATATCAACCTTTGTAGGTTATTTAATGCCAAATACATTTTTAAACAAATAATCAGTTCTATTTCATACAATTCAGTTTAGCATGAGTACACAGTTTGTCAAAAACATTTCTATTTCAAGCTATTCAGTTTAGTATAAGTATAGATTTTCTTTACACACCGTTAAATGTCAAAAGTTATATATTAAACAATTCAGTTTAGCGTAAGTACATTTTCAATGTCAAAAACAGTTCCATTTCAAACAATTCAGTTTAGCATAAGTACACAGTTTAATTGTCAAAAACATTTTTATTTCAACCTATTCAGTTTAGTCAAACAGTTCTAATTTAAACAATCCAGTTTGGCATAAGTAAGCAGTTTAGTTCTATTTAACCCATAGATAGGGCTCTATCAGGTGCTACCATTCTGGGCCAAAGTGGACCTCAGAGCAATGGCAATGAAGGGGTTCTCCATATTCCCCAAAGCCCCAGCATCACTGGAACCTCATGATCAGATTGTTTAGTGTCATATCAAGGACACTCATGGTGGGGCGTCTTAACCCTCTGTAGAGGTGTAATTGGTGTATTCTGCAGCCCCAGCCGACTGGGCAATGTGAACATTGAATTTTAATCACTGAAAACCAGCATAATGAAAGAGCAATATATTTAAAAGGCTCTAAACTAAGAGAATAAAGAAATTTCTATTCTATTTTCTAACTCAATTTACTCTGAATATATATTTTTTCTTTAAATCATCCAAATTCTCAGTATATCAGTGTGTTGTATCGTGGTAAGGAAACAATACACAGTGAAACAGAGTTAATTATTTATTAACTCAAGTGGTACAGACTGACTAGTATTATAAGTGTCTCACTGTAGGTGTTATGTCCAAAGTTGGTCTTCTACTGACCGACGTCCTTCAGAGCTCTTCTATCTCTGCTTCTCTATCTCGCTTCTGTCTCTGGCTTAAGAGATACAGCGTCTTTTATACTTCTGCAATACTGGAATTAACATGGTACGAGCACAGAGATAATTATAAAATGCTATACAGCACAGAGATAATTATAAAATGCGAATTAGAAATCTCCGCTCTTTCCTAAAACAAAGCATCAATATCATCATGGACCACTGTTAACTGTGTAATGTCAATTAGAATCCTTTGTGTCTTCCAAAACAGAAACATCAATATCATCATGGACAGCAGTTACAAAACTGACTTAATGGGTTTGTGGATCATCTAGTGTACAAGTCAAACAAAAATGTTTCAAAGGATGATAATAAATTTAATATTTAGATCAAACAATGATGCTTTTTAAAAAAGAAAAAAAGGTTTTATGAATTTCTTCAAGTAAAAATATTCTTGGCATTTTCGTTTACTATATATATTGCTACACTAAAGTTCGAAGAACTTAGAATGCAAAATGATTTCTCAAAGACAAAGGCTCTTTATTTCTTGGACATGTGATCATAGGAGATATATGAATTATATGTCAAGACACAGAAAATTCTGGCTAACTTTAGAGATGGCTGACCCCTGTTAACAACTAAGCTCAAGCACATTGCCACACACTCCCCCAAATAATTAGACTGGAGCGATGAGGTAATTCTCAAACTAGTCTTGAACTCCAGTCAGATTTAGAATACATTGACTGTCTGTTCTACAGAAGACTAAGACCCCTTCTCCAAAAATGGGTGTCCTGTGTATGACACTAAACTGCATCTGATGGGGACACTCCAGTTCTAAAGATCTGGAATGTGTGGAGTACTCTTCATTACCATTACTCCCAAGTCTACTCTGATCTGGAGTGGCAGTATTTGTTAGGGTCCTATCTGTGGGTCAAAGTAGATCTGTTTCAAAATTATTTGCATTTGACAGGACCAAATAAAAAAAAATTAAAAAATACAAAAAAATTTCAATATAAACATACAATAAACAATTCCCTAACCTCTAAGCATAAAATAACTAGGACAAGTTGACAGTTAAAATATATATAATCAATTAGATTTGAGTTCCTTGACACTCCCCCAACTAGGCTCAAAATCTTTCACACTCTTCTCTTAGTAAACTCAAAACCTGGATCAATGAGTTATAAACAGTAAGCCTTGTTAATAGATTTCATTACATTCTAACCAACAAGAATTTTAAAAAAAAATCACATTGATCTGATGAGTTCATTCTATCTGATTAAGTCAACTTCAAAACAATAAGAATGACTCATTTTAACCAAATAAAGATAACTGAATTGAATCTTTTATATTTGCAAAAGTATAACAATAAAAATTGATACTTTGCTTGAATTATATTTTCAGAACAATAGCAATTAATTACCTGAAATAAAAAACACATCAACTCTTGATCCAAATGTTTATGGTAACAGTATAGTTTCTCAATTATACTGTGATAAGTATCTGATGTTTTAAGTCACTTCATGTCATTCTAACCCAGGTGACAATATTCAGTTGAGATAAAAATAAAATAAAACTGATAAATATAATTATCAGAGAGAGAGAGAGAGAGAGAGATAGATGCACATCACTACTGAATATCATTTATTTAAAACCCTTGTGTTGGCAGGTTTTACATGTCAACTCTTATTGGATAATTTGATTTAAAAAAAAAAAAAAAAAAAAAAAAAATCAGTGTATATATAAGTTGGCGACCATAGTCGAGGGTGACCCAAAGGCTCCCTTTTCGATAGCTACGACACCAAGCTGTAGGTGCGGGTGCTACTCTTTTCCTTGGATTTCTCCACTTTACCCTTGATCCATACCTTATAATGCTGAGTGTTAAGCAAGGAGGCATCAAGTACTATTTTTAAAGTCTTTGGTATGACTTGACCTGGGATTGAACCCAGGTCTCCCTGGCCATTGGCAAACACTAACCATTATAGTGTGTGTATGTGTATATATATTTTTGCAAGCAATTATTTGATTTCAACAACCAGTTGCCAATAATCATAACTTCAAGTAACTATTCTGAATTTCAAATAATTTGCATGCAATCATATGGTTTCAATCATTCAAGTAACTATTCTTATCTGATGATAATAACTATGCTTCATTAGTTATGTGGTTTTAAGTATTCTTATCTAATACTAACAATTCTCAAACAAATCTATTTGAACTATAGATATTACCCAAATAGATACGATCACCCTGGGTCAAAAAAAAGTAATAGCAATGAAGGGGCACTTCAGACTATCCAGAACTGAAGCCTTGGCATGGGATGCAGTTTAGTGTCATATACAAGACACATTTTTTTTGGGGGGGAAACTCATATTCTAAGCCTCACCAACAAAGTAGTTGATATTGGTTTGGTTTGCATAGCATATCAATCATTGTAGGTTATTTAATACCAAACCCTCTTTATACATATTTATTAAATATGATTTGAAAACATTTTGTAGGTAACATTATTAGAAAAGCCAGAGTGTTTTTTTTTGCCCACAGTTAAATGGTTTCTAGCATTTCTATCTAACACAAATAATGCTATTTATTATTAATTATTTATTTGCACACAGTGAAATAGTTACAAGTATTGCTATTTAACACTAATTATTCTATTGAATACTATTCATTCATTTGCCCACAGTTAAATGGTTCCAAGTATCACTAACAATTCAATTAAACATCAGTCATTTGTTTGCACACAGCTGAAATGTCAAACAGTTCTATTTGATCCACAGATAAGACTATCACGTGCTACCACTTTGGGTCAGAGTGGACCTAGGACCAATGGCAATGAAGGGGGTACTCCATATTCTCACCATCAGATGGTTTAATGCAATGTTTTACCCCTCTGCAGAGAAGCAGTCAGTGTATTCTACAGCCCCAGCCAACTGGGCTGCAGTTGTTATTGGACATTAAATGTATACCAACTGATATACTCAATATGGAAGGAACAGGTGAATTAAAGTTAATATACCAAGTCTTCTATAAATATATTCTTATGGTTCCATTGCAAATCATATTTGTTTTGGATCACACTTTTTTGTATATAGTAATCATTTGTTTACACAGGTATAGAATGGTATCAAGTATTCTTATCTAATACAAATAATTTATACACAATTATATTGTTTCAAGTATTCCTACCTAATACTAATAATTTATACACAATTGTTTCAAGTATTCCTACCTAATAAAAATAATTTATACACGGTTTCAAATAAATATTCCAATTCAATAATGATAATTATTTTGCAGAGTTATATGCATTTACCCGAATCGTCCACACAATCAGAATGTGACATGAATTTTTCAGCGAATTCAGATCTGAATTTTGAGTTTTCCTTCTTCTAGACCAGTTGCCATACAAAGTTTAAAGAACCTAGTCTACCCTACTATTTACCCTTAGCTGGAGGGAGAAAAGTTGGATTCATACATTTGCACAGTTATAGGGTTTCAAGCATTCCTATTCAATACTAATAATTTCTACACAGGTCTGACCAATACATAGGATCCTGACTGGTACAACCATACCAGCAATGAAGAGGTCCTCCCCATTCTCCAGAACTGGAGCCTCACCCACCAGATGCAATTTAATGTCATATCTAGGATGCCCAGAGGGAAGCTCTGCTTACAGGGTGATAAGGTAAATCAAATCAATCTAAATATGACATGACCTGAAATTTTTATTTACATATCTCACAAACCATGCAATTTATAAGCCAGATATTAGACTTGAGGTAAATTTAGATTTTGTTACTAAATTACAGAATTTAAGATAATCCAGTTTCTGTAGCCATGTTTACAGGGGAGTGTTTATTTTAAAAAAATGTCTACACTCAACTCCATTCAAAATGTCTACACTCAACTCATACACAGCAAAAGTAAAATTGGCGATCTTAGTCGAGGGTGACCCAAAGGCTCCCTTTTCAATAGCTACCACACCATGGTGTAGGGGTTGACACTACTCCATTTCCGAAGGGTATTAGTGCTTTGTGAAATGCAACCAGTCTCGTTGGCCAAGTAGTCTAAGGCTCCTTTTTCAATAGCTACAACACTAAAGTGTAGGAGAGAGTGCTACTTCTTTCCCTGGATTGATCCACTTATCCTTGATCCATATCTTATAATGCTGAGTGTTAAGCAAGGTGGTATCCAGTACTTTTTTTTTTTTAGTCTTTGGTATGACTCCACCTGGGATTGATCCCAAGTCTCGTGGACCATTAGCGAACACTCTACTCATTAGACCAATACACCAAATTTAAACTCGTATCTAAAAATAGACACTTCTAACAAAATAACAAAAGGAAAGTTGCTGACTGTAATAAAATGCCTAGAGAAAAACTATGGCTAACATGCTGAACTGTGACATTGTAATAAACAAGTTTGAACTCCAGTCACACTATGTTCTTTTTCAGAGTTCCTTAGGAAAACCTCTCCCCCTTATCAACCAACCTATGAATTAAATAGTACCACTACTTTTTCTTTTACAAAAATTCTTTTGGTACTAAACAACCTGCAAAGATGGATATGGCATTAAACAAAGAAACCAAAACAACGCAGCCTGTCCTACTATTTACCCATGACTGGGGAGAGAAGAGATAGATTTATGCTTTTCCCAAAGGCATTAGTAGTAAGTGAATCACAGTCAGCTCCATTAAGGATTTGAACTTAGATCACCAATTCCATATCCTATAACTTAGTCTAAGCCTGCCTTCTACATGATGTTAAAGTCGATATGTCCTTAAACCAAAAAACAAAATTCAAATAACAGAAAAGATCCATAACAAGAGAAATATTTACTTAAAGACAGAAAATATTCACTTTGAATCATAATATCTAATTCGAAGACCAGAATTATTCATATGTCCAGACTGATGAAAAAATATTACAAGTGTTCACTTCTCTGACTAATAGAATACTGGTCAGTCTGTCTGGACACAGTCAATACCAGAGACAGAGGACTTTTTCAGAGTTGATTGATTTTAATAGCATATCATTTTATATCTAGGAGTTAGGAAATTGCATTCATTATATATTTGCATTTGATTTGAAAGAACAAAGTTCCATAAAAATATAAAAACATAACATTTTATATTTATAACTATAACATTTTTAAGGTCAGAAGGATTTACTGTTTTTTAATCTATAAAATATTTTTAAGAAAATTAACCAATTTCTCATTCTACTTGAATATTTCCAGATAAAGACTGAAAGTTGGTCAATATTAAATTAGATTATTAAAGCCTCAAAACAAACATCTTTCTTTATCTACTTCAAATAAAAAGAGGAGAAAAGAAAGAAAAGCTAAAAATATGATTGTTTGCATATAATAAAAGAAAAAAAAAATCTAAAAAGTGCTCCTATAACAGATGCTTTCTTTAAATTATAAGCAGCATTATCTTGTATGCAGAACCTGTTTATTTTCATTAAAAACATAAGAATAGCATTTTAGCTCTATCCAGTTCCAAAAATAAATCTCTAAGTTCACAATAATTACCAGAGCTCATAATAAAAGGTAGTTATTTTGAATGATTTATACTAACAGTCCACAACAACATCAAGGCCTATTTCATATTTTACCCAGTAAGTTTTGACTGCCCAGCGGCTAGAGTGTTCGCCAATCGCCCGGGAGACCTGGGTTCAATCCCAGGTCGAGTCATACCAAAGACTTTAAAAATGGTACTTGATACCACCTTGCTTAACACTCAGCATTATAAGGTACGGTTCAAGGGTAAAGTGGAGCAATCCTGGGAATGGAGTAGCGCCCTCCCCTACACCTTGGTGTAGTAGCTATCGAAAAGGGAGCCTTCGGGTCACCCTCGACTATGGTCGCTAACTTTACTTATATCATTGAATGAACTTGCAAAGGCATGGTTGGTTGATTTCTTTGTTTAATGGCATATCAACCTTCTTGGGTTATTTAATGCCAAAGCCACCCTTCTAGAGGAACAGAAGTAATGCTATTTAACCTTTCCCAAGGGTATTTGTCTTAAAGTGAATGTAATAGCACGACTGGAGTTTGAACTTGCTTACTACGATTATGCAGTCCATCGCTTTAACCATTACACCACAAGGACACCCCCGCAAAGGCATGGACAGCTATCAATAGGCTATCAGTTATATGGAGGTCACACCAGTGCAATAAAATAAAATGCAATTTTTTCCAGGGAGCAGTCATGTCTATACTACAATATGGATGCACCACATGGACATGACTAAACGTAAAGAGAAAAAGCTAGATGGCAATTGTACAAGAATGTTGCAAGCTGTAATGAACAAATCCTGGAAGCAACATCCCACAAAACAGCAGCTGTAAGGCCACCTACCTCCCATCTCTTAATCCATCCAAATAAGACGGATAAAATATGCTGGACATTGTTGGAGAAGTAAGAACAAACTCATAAGCGACATGCTCCTCTGGACAACTTCACACGGACGAGCAAGTGTTGGATGACTAGCTAGAACTTATCAACAGCAGCTCTGTGCGGATACAGGATGTAGCCTAGAAGACTTGCCAAAAGTGATGGACAATAGAGATGAGTGGCAAGAGAGAGTCAGGGAAATCCGTGCTAGAGGCATTGAAGTGTTTCTTTTGCACAAAAATAAAACTATAGTTAATTCTTCTCATCAAAGCTATATTTATCACTCAATAACATCAAAAAGCTATATTTATCTTTCAATAAGATATTAAAAAAAAGTCTTAAGGGTGTTGGGGGACTGTAAAAACATTAGCACATATGGAGGTTCTTGTGGTGTTCAAATCCTGGCATCTCATTTAGTGCAAATACCCTTGGTAAAGGTATGCAATCCAACTACTCTCCCTCCAGCTATGAGTAAATAGTTGGGCAGACTGGGCTCTTTAACCATGGTACGGCAACAAGTCCAGAAGGAAAACTTAATTAAACCTGTAAAAAAATTGACCTGGTGTCATTCCTGCCTGTGTGGAAGGTTGGTAAATACATACACGAGAAACATTTTCAGATAGAACTGCTATATAAAATAAAGAAAGCAATTATTCCCTTTTCACTGGCTTCCAAAACAGTTAACTTGAGATTTGGGTTGGTTTTACAGTATATCAACTTTTTATGGATTATCTAATGCCAAAATTTTGTTCATTAGGAAATGTTTGATTATAATCCTAACTATATTTTTAATGTTCAAAAGCAGTCACATTTTTTTTAAATGACCATTTGTTTGCACACAGTTATATTGTAGCAAGTATTCTTATCTAATATTAATAATTTACACATGATTATACAGTTTCAAGCAAGTATTCCCATTTAATAACCATTTGTTTGCACACAGGGTATCAAGTATTCCTATTGAATACAAATAATTGCAAACAGATCTATTAGACCCTAACAGGTACTACTAAACCAAGTCAGAGTGGACCTAAGAGTAATGGCATTGAAAGGGTAGTCTAAACTCCCCAGAACTGAAGCTTTACCACCAGATGCAGTTTAGTGTCATACCCAGAACACCCATTTTTTTTTCTTTTTTGGAGGGGAGGGTATTTAACACCCCCAGCAGAGGATGTAGTCAGTGTATTCTAAGCGTTACTGATGGGGCAATGCATATTTGCAAGGTCAAATGTGGAGAAGCATTTTGCCATTACTTTTACCAGACACTTTTAAGGTCAACTATGGAGTAGCTTTGAGCAATTATTTTTATTACTCTATATTGAAGTTGGTTAGGAAATAACTTTCCAAGATTATTGTCTCAGCAAATAAGATAGTCATTACAGCCTCTCTTTCAAACATCAAAACAACATGCCAATAATGAAACATCTGGTCATATTTACCAACCCCTCTGCTCGGGCAGGATATGACAAGGTCAATTTTTAAGCGGAGTTTAACAGGTTTGAATTCAGAGTTTTCCATCTCCTAGACTAGTTGCCTCACCAAGGCTGAAGAAACCAGTCTGCCTTACTATTTATCCATAGCTGAAGGGAAAATAATTGGATTCATACCTTTCCCAAGGGTATTAGTGCTATGTGAAATGCAATCAGTCCAGGATTTGAACTCGTGTCCATTTCCTACGACAATAACCATTACACCATGGGTACCTGGTGTAATGAAACATCTTGTAAATGATGTCTAGCAATGGAACAGCAAACAGGAAAGAATGGATTCATGCCTCTCAGTGAAGGGTATTATTTTGAAGTCAGCCACAAAACTATGTCAAGAGGAAAGCCTCTTTGTAATAGAGTTATGTTTTCTTCCTATATTGAGTGAAACCTCTAAGAGAAATAAGAATGAGAGATATCCAACTGTTAGGGAGGAAATCTGTGTTTGGGAGGGTGGGGTAGCATGAAAAAAAAAAAAACACAAAAAAAAAAAACACACACAACTTCACCCTAACAACCAAAAAAGGGATGGGAGGAATTCATAGCCTAAATATTTCAAGTATTAGTGTTATTTTACATGATATTTAAAAAAAAAAAAAAAAAAAAAAGGTAGAGACGGTAAGGAGATGAAAAATGAAAAGTCATGAGAGAGTGTGGAAAAAATAAACACAGGGATTATTTGATTATCTAATACAAAAGTTCCAATAACTCTTTGTAGTTACTCATACACCCACCACACCAATCCTTCAAGATTTACTACAAAGTAACTTACTGACTGATTTTAATGGCATGTCAACCCATCTGGGGTTATTTTATGGTTAGAGGTTTAAAAAAAAAAAAAAAATCACATTCACTATACTTTTATATTGACATTTTTTATGTAGTTTAAGAGTTTCATGCACATAGTTATATGCTATCAAGTATTCCTATCTAATACAAATAATTTACACAGTTGTATGGTTTCAGATATTGATATTCCTATCGAGTATTAATAATTTGTATACAATTATATGGTTTAAAATAACTATTCCTATTTAATAACCAAGTAACTAATAATAATCCTTAGTAAGCAATTATAACTTCAAATAACTATTCTTAGTAGAAATAATTTAAAGTTATATATAAAGTATTCCTATCTAATACAAATATATAGGTATATATTGTTTAAAGCATTCCCATCTAATATTATTAATTATAGGACTCCAAGTAATCATTTCTTATTTGATGATAATTTGTTTGCACACTCATTGGCCTAGTAGGTAGTGTTCATCAATGATCCGGGAGACCAGGGTTCAAACCCAGGTCAAGTCATACTAAAGACTTTAAAAAAATGGTACTCGATACCTCCTTGCTTAACACTCAGCCTTATAAGGTACATATCAAAAGTGGAGCAATCCAGGGAAAAGAGTAGTGCCTTCCCTTACACCTCGGTGGAGTAGCTATTGAAAAGGGAGCCTTCAGGTCGCGCTCAACTACACTCGCCAACTTTACTTATATGGTTGTAAATAACTAATAATAATTCTTAAGAAACAATTATAAATTCAAGTAACTTGTTTGTTTGTTGGGTTTTATGGCATATCAACTTTTATAGGTTATTTAACGCCAAATCCATTTTTATGTAAATAATCTGTCCTATTTAAAACAATTCAGTTTAGCATAAGTACAAAGTTTAATTATCAAAAACATTTCCATTTCAAACTATTCAAGCAGTTATATGTAACAATTCAGTTAAGTGTAAATACAGTTTTAATGTCAAAAACAGTTCTATTTCAAATAATTCAGTTAAGCATAATCATGTAGTTTAAATGTAAGTACAGTTTAATTGTCAAAAACATTTCTATTTCAAGCTATTCAGTTTACTCAAAACAATTCATTTTAGCATAAGTATGCTGTTAGTTCTATTTAACCCATAGATAGGGCCCTATCAGGTGTTACCACTCCAGGCTAGAGTGGACCTGGGAGCAATAGCAATGAAGGGGTACTCTGCATCCCCCAAAGCTCCAGCACTGCTGGAACCTCACCATCAGATTGTTTAGTGTCATATCCAGGACACTCATTGGGGTGGGTCTTACCCCTCTGCAGAGGTGCAGTCAGTGTAATCTACAGCCCCAGCTGACTGGGCAATTCAAGTAACTATTCTTACTACAAATAATTATGGTTACATAGCATCAACTATTCCAATAGAATACAAAATTTTTAAACAGATTTATTTGATCCATAAATGGGACCCTAACAAGTACTACTACTTCATGTCAGACTTGAGAGTAATGGCAATGAAGAGGTACTCCACCCCAGAGATCAAAAACTGGAGCCTCACCATCAGATACAATTAAGTATCATATATCTAGGACATGTTTTTGAAGAAGGGTTTTACTCCATTGCAGAGGATAGAGACAATATTCTAAGCCTGCTTTGTTGGTACTAACTTTTTACTCTTATGGTTCCCTTCTAGGTTAAAATTTACTACAGACCACCTTAGTGCCAGCCCATCTTTATTGCCAATGATGGAGTAACCTTCTGGTATTACTCTTATAGCCATCCTTCACCCTTCACTCCCTACATCAACAACAAAAAAATAAAAATTCACCCTAACAACCAAAAAAGGGATGAAAGGAATTCCTCGTCTACATATTTGAAGTGTTACTGTTATTTTATATGGTATTAAAAAAAAGTTAGAGGCAAGAGATGAGGGGTGAAATGTCATGAAAGGGGAAAAGGAGGGTGGCGACAGTGAGTCAACTTGAGTATCTAATACTAATCAGCCTTAACAGTAGCCAAGCTCTAAAGAAGTTGCAATCTCACACCATAACACTGAATGATTTACCACTACCCATTACAGACTCTAGCAAGTTACAAAATACTATAATACTAACACAGCTGGCATTGCATTTTTAATATGTACTCCACAAAACTGACAAATTACTGCTGAACTTTGACTTTTGAGGGTTTACTTTTTTGTAAATTTCATTTGTCAAAAGTTCAGCATCAATAATTAAGTAGAAATATTTGTGGGGGTTTTCACAGTCTACTGCAGAAAATCTGATTTAAAAAAAAAAAAAAAAAAAAAAAAAAAACCTTATAAGTCAAATTTTTTTAATTGATTTTCTATTCTATAGACAAAAAGAATTACCTTTTTATGATAAAATTCTTTGGGTAATATAGCAAAAACTGGCACTCATAATATTTATACCCCTCCAGTTCTGCAAGTCCAAATTTAATTAGATGAGGGGCACCCATTTGTGTATTTACCCAACCCAATGACTCCACCACAGAATGCAAAATGAGGTCAATTTTTAAGCAGAGTAATGTAGGTTTAAATTCAGTTTTCCTGCTCCTAGACTAGTTACTTAATCAAGGTTAAAGAACCCAGTCTCTCCTACTATTGTCCCATAGAACAGGAAATTCATGTTTTTAAGGGAAAACTTTGGTTAGGGTTCTTTTTAATGGCATATCAACCTTCATGGGTTATATAATGCCAAAGACATCCTTGTAGAACAGTAGTTTTATTTATTTAACCCATAGCTTGAGGGATAAGGGGGGGGGATATACCTTTCCCAAGAGTATTAATCTGAAAGTGAACATAATAGCACGACTGGAATTCAAATTTGCCAACTATGAAGTCACAGTCAAGCATGTTAACCACAAAGCCATGGTTTTTCTCAGGATATTTTGTTTAAGTCCATGTGGTGCAACTATACAATAGTACTGACATAGCTACAGATTGGAAGAAACCAACCAAATAAGATGAGTAAGACATACTAGGCACTGCTAGAAAAGCAAGGATGAAATCATAAGAAACGTTCTATGGACTCCTATACATGGACACACCAGTTGTGGCTGATGAGCAAAAACTTAAATTCATCCGCTTTGAGCAGACAGTGGATGCCAACTAGAGGACTTACCAAGAGTGATGGCTGATAGGGATGGATGGTGAAAGAGAGTCAAGAGAATACATGCTATCAACACACCTTGATGATGAATTTGACAGGAGAGAAGAGTTTCTCCAAGAACAAACATCTAAAGAATCCATCCAAGACAAACAGTTTAATTCTCATGGCAATTGAAAACAATGTTCCCAACAACTAATTATTTAATTATGTTATGGGAAAATTTGTTTCAAAGTTATTATGAAAAACAAACATTTGAATTTTAATTGTGATTAAACTTATGAAAAATAAATTTAATATTCCCTTTTGAAAACGTCAAAGGAAAAGTCTGGGAAGGACAAACACTTTAGCATGAAACACAGTCAATTTAATAAGGGGTCTTCCAAAATTATCCTTGGTCCCTAACTCACATTCCTCCACACATCTGTCTATTTCTGACCTGAAAGATAATAACAGAAGAGGGAATGGAACAGATACATTTTAATCCCAGTCCGAAAGCCAGAACAAAATTGGTTGTCTAATTACTTACTAAGCTTAACTAAGATGTGACACAAGGCCAAAAGAATTAAATACCCAGTGAGAATCAAACTCACTCAAAATGGTCTGCTAGATTCATTGATCAATTTTAACATCACAAACCATCAAGATTATTTTATATCTAGAGGTTAGGGAATTGTATTCATTTTACATTTATATCTATATTTTTTCTTTTTCTTTTTAACAAATCTATTTAACTGATTGATGGGACCCTAACAAATACTACCATTTTGAATCAGAGTAGACCTGGAAGTAATGACAATGGAGAGGTACTCTACATTTCTGAGACTACCAGAACTGGAGCTTCACCATCAAATACAGTTTCCTGTCATATACAGGATACCCTCTTTTGGTAGGAGCCTACCCTTCAGCAAGAGATACAGTCAGCATATTCTAAGCCCCACCAACAGGGCACATGATCTGCTAGCCTTGCTTCGTAACCATTACACCAAAGGCTCTTTTTTATCATGTTAGAGAATACTTCTTGCACTCCTGTAATTGTTTTTCCAGACAAACATGGTTAAAAGCAACTTTTTTTTTTCTTTTTAACAGATATTCCCTTTCTTTTAAATAGGTGATATGTATTTACCAAACTCCTTCATATACACCAGATGCAAAACAAAATCCATTTTTCTTAAGCAGAGTTTAACAGGTTTGAATTCAGAGTTTTCTTAACTGGTTGATATACCAAAGAGCCTGCCCTACTATTTACTCATAGCTGGATGAATACCTTTCCCAAAGGCAATTAGTGGTTATATGAAATCCAAACAGCCTCAGTCCAGGATTTGAATTTGGTTTATCATGTCAATTTCTGACAAAGATAACCATTAAACTACAAGTGCCTCTTTTAAACACATGATTTTCATTTATGATAAAAAAAAATTAAAAAAAAGGCTAAAATCTCAGCTAACTCCACTTTCAGGCTTGTACTCTGCCACTGGACTATCTAGAAAAACAGTTAAGTGAAGCATAAAATGAAATGAAAAAAAAAAAAAGAAAATGGGGGGAAAAAACAAAACAAAAAAAATAACACCTACAGAGAGCAGCTATGTATGCAGCCTCTCTAGCCCACCCCAAAAGCTGACCAAGTTCATTTCAAAATCTTCCCTCAAATATGTAGACAACAAAAAAATAAATAAAAATTGTTGACAGGCAGGAGTGGAGAATGAAATTACTAAAGATTCTCTACCTTCAATAAAGCTTTAACTGATAGTAGTACCCACCCAGCCTGACTGATGACACATACAGACAACAGGTTCCTTTATTCATCACCAGCCATAGGAAACATTCATAAACATACTAAACACTAGAGGCTGTTTAAGAGAAATTAATGTATACACATGTTCAAACCTCACTGGGTGGGTGTGTGTCTGTGTGAGAGAGTATAAGTATGTATATATATATATATATATATATATATATATATATATATATATATATATATATATATGTTGGCCAAGTAATCTAAGGCTCCCTTTTCAATAGCTACAACACTAAAGTGTAGGAGAGAGTGCTACTCCTTTCCTTGGATTGATCCACTTACCCTTGATCCATACCTTATAATGCTTTGTTAAGCAAGGAGGCATCAAGTACCATTTTTGAGTCTTTGGTGTAACTCAACCTGGGATTGAACCCAGGTCTCCAGGAACATGAGCGAACACTAACCATTATACCAATGATACATACATACATACAAGCCATCCACACAAGAAGAACGTGACAAGAAGTCAACTCTTAAGCAGAGTTTAACAAGTATGAATTCAGAATTTTCTTTCTCCAAGACTGGTTGCCATACCAAGGTGAAAGATCCCTGTCTGCCCTACTATTTACCCATAACTGGAGGAAGATCAGTCGGATTTGTACCTTTCTCAACAGTAGTAGCACTATGGGAAATACAAACAGCCCTATCCAAGATTTGAATTCAGGTTGATATGTCCATTTCCTACAACTTTAAGCATTACACAAGTACCTCCAATATATACATATATATATATATATATATATATATATATGTAAAACTCTTAAGATGCATAGGGGATCAACAATTCAGTCAAAAATGTGAACTACCATTCAAACAGAGGACTTGCTTATAGTAGCAAAGGATTGCATAGAATGAGCCATACTTTTTAGATGAGCTGGTAACAGAAGAATGGTACACAAGTGTACCACAAAATTTCTAAACCATATTCCTCAGGCTTTGAATTCTGAGTCTTTCTTTCTCCTTGATTGGTTGCCTTAATATATATTCAGGTGGTGCACTTAACAGAACAATTATTGTCATAGGAAATAGAATTGGTGATCAGAGTTCAAATCTTGAACAAGGCTGGGTTTCACATTGTGTTACTGCCCTAGAGAAAGGCATGAATCAATCTCTTCTTCACCTGGCAATGGGTAAATACTATGTTGGGAGACTAAACAGTGATCTCTTTTGTCACAGTGATCTCCCATGTCATGAGTCCCATTTGTTCATGTAACAAGGTGAACTGGGAAATCCACCTCTTTCACAAACAGGACTTAAGTGTAGAAGGGGTGGTTCATTCCTCCCGGCAGGTACACCGGGCTCCCATCCTTTTTATTCCAGACCTGAGAAGAATAAGTGGTTTCCACCTTTTTTGTTGTATGGACTTTTCTGTTTCTTGAATGCATGTGACTCTTATATAGCCTAGAGCAGGAACTGAGTTTCTACTCGTATTGTGAACAGTTAAATGTCTTATTATATTAATTGATATGTTCTGTTTCCAACTGAATATTCTGTGTTAGGTTACTCTCTTTGGAATAACCTAATGCGTTATAAGGAACGTGCTGTTATCCACGAAATAACACCTTGTTAAAATCTTACAAGTAGATCAAACTGGGTTCTGTAGCCTTGGTAAGGCAAACAGTCTAGGAGAAGGAAAACTTTGGATTCAAACCAGCTTTATTCCATTTAAAAATTGACCTTGTTCACACTCCCTGCTTCTGGCAGAAGGGATTAATGTGGATTAATGGTTATTAAATGAAATTAGACTTGATGAGATGAATTTAAATTCTGGATGGGGCTGTTTGCATTTTAAATTGTGCTAATACCCTTGGGAAACGCATGAATCTTCTCCCCACCTCCAGTTATAATAGGGCAGACTAGGCTGTCTAGACTTAGTAATTATATAGAAAATGAAAGTATTACATTCATCAAGGTAACAGTAAGTTTCAGTCATCAATTTTTTTTTAACCAAATAATTAAGTTCCAAAATGATGTATTTAATTAGCTACAATTTGGCTATCTGCCATATTTCTCTACTCTTTCTCTCCTCCAACCTTTAAAAAGATGTTGAATTTTTCTAGGTGAGCTATTCTGTACAAGCCACAAACATTTTAATCATATGTTAATGATATCATGCATAAATGCCTTCAAACTGTAATAGTTTGGTTTCTTGGTGGTGGGGGTACCCCTGATCAGGGAATACAGTCAGTGTATACTAAACTCTGAAAATAAGGCAGTTTATCTTTCCTTTGTTAAATCAAACTGTTCCCTTTCCAGGCTACCAATATCAATCCACTGATGCATTAACAAGATATTAAGCATGTGTTTCTCTCAAGTTGGTTGGTTGGTTGGTTTTATGGCATGACAATCATTTTTGAAGCAATTATATGGTTTCAAGTAACTAATGATAATGATTTGCAAACAATTATAGCTTCTAATATTATCAATAATTGATATACACATGGTTTGTTTGGTTTGTTTAATGGTATATCAATCTTTATCAGTCATCCTTGAAAAGTGGGGAGAATCTCCAAGGTGTAATAATTAACATGCTGCACTGTAAGTGTGTACAAACTCCAGTCACATAATTACATTCACTTTCAGACTAATACTATGAGAAAAATATAACTCTCTTATCCTCGCCACCAATAGGTTAAATAGTACCACTACTGTTCTTCTACAAAAATGGCTTTGACATTAAATAACCCACAAAGTTTTATATGCCATTAAACAAAGAAACCAAACCATTCTGAAAAAGAGCAGTAGTAGTATTATTTAACCCATAGCAGAGAGGATAAGGGGGTGTCATACCTTTCCCTAACTATGATGACAATCCAGCAAGTCACTACCCCATAGCAACTCCCCCCAACCAAACCCAAAAAGCTCAGTTTAATGGAGAGGGGGGAAGCACAATGATATACCACCTTTTTGATAATGACTAATGATGATCAAAAGTATTTGAACTACAACTAAAACAAGCTTCAGCCATTTTTATTTTTTTTTATTGCCAGGAATATCTACTACGTTTGTGGCATCTTTACATGTTAGTAAGAAAAACTTAAAAATGAACAAACAATCTGTCATTTACATGAAGAATGTACTTCAGATTTTAAGCTGTGTCTATGGGTGTGTTAAATATACAACTTTTTTTCCTTCCACTTATAATTTTTGTAAAATTAAAAAATATTTTATTCCTATTAGCACACAGCTAGTCTGGCCATCAAACAAGTTTGCTTTGGGTTTGGGTTTTTTTTTAATAGCATACCAACCTTCACAGGTTATTTAATGCCAAAGCCATCTTCCAGCTATGGGTAAAATAGTATCACGACTGTCCTTTTACAAGGATGGATCTGGCATTAAATAAACCATGAAAGTCGATATGTCATTAAATAAAGAAACCAAACCATATATAAATATATAGTATTGGATGATTGTGAATAATTAAAGTTTGTTTACTGATATATCAATGTTTGTGGGTTATTTAATGCCAAAACCATCCTTGAAGAATAACAGCCGTGATAGTATTTAACCCATAGCTAGGGGGATTATATCATTCCAAAGAGTATTAGTCTGAAAGTGAACCTAATAGTGCAACCGGAGTTTGAACTGGCTTACTTTGAGACCACAGTCCAACACTTTAGCAATCATGCTACGAGGATTCTCCCATCATCAGATGTTTGCACTAAATTCCTCTTCATTTTATTCAGTAAGTCTTTTATGACTAGAATCTCATGACTTCACAGAGAGAGTCGAATTGAGTGATATCTAACAAATTAGAATTTCATTTTTTTAAATTTTTTTTTAATTTCCTCAATGAATCATTGTCAATTATTAATTTTTTTCTTCAAACTAATATCACTTTAATCTTAGTTTCAGGTCCTTTTTATAACAAATCTCAGACTTTTACCAAAAATAACTCAATATTACTCAGTTATGCTAAAGAGCTTGTGACAACCATGATCTTGAAAGTATTTAAAAGGCTATTTTGATCATCAGTTTGCATTCAAATATATATTTATATGCGAGTGTTTCTCAAAATCCTTTGCAATAGGCAGAAAGTGACACAATGTCAATTTTTAAGCAAGGTACAATAAGTTCAAATTCAGAGTTTTCATTCTCCTAGACTAATTGCCTTATCAAAACAAAAGAACAGTGCCTGCCCTACTATTTACCCATAGCCAGAGAGAACAGTGGATTCATGTGGAACACATAGTAATGGCACAGAAGAAGTACTTTACATTCCTCAAAATTCCAGAACTGGAGCTTCACCACTGAATTGAGTTTGCAAAGGATACAGTTTGCGTATTCTAAGCTGTGACAAGAAAAAATTAAGGCATGGCAGAGTAGAAACTCCAGACTCATGTCTTTGAGAAAAGCAGAAACCCATCTCTTCTGTCATCATCAATGAATAAATAGTAGGTCAGACAGAACTTCCAAGCTTTGGTAGGATAACCAAACAAAGATAACTAAATTCAAAACCAACATAGGACAGTATGGGAGAGTAAGACTCATTACACTCTTATATCTTAAAGACCTTGGGGAAGGCCTATGTCTTGCAGCAGACTGGGAAAAAGGATATGGTATGAGATAGTCTATTATATTATTTATAACTCAACTCAAACAAAAAAATTTTTTACTTCTCTCAAATAAGCATGTGATTTTTCAGGCCTGGATGCAAGCAAGTTCATGTTACTCGTAATAATTACTGCTTCACCCAGACATTTTTAGATCTAAAAAATCACAGAAATAATTTCTCTGCTTAGAAACAAGTTACTAAATTACAGCACAGTTAATGTCAAATGAACACTGATATTGAAGAGAAAGCAAAAAAAAAAAAGTTATTTCTAAATTTGACTAATTTTAAGATCAATTTTAATAGCCAATCAATCCATCTCGGGTTATTTTATTCTTATAGGTTAGAGAATAATATGAATTATGTTTATATTTACTTTTTTTCGCACAATTGTTATTGAGATTTTTGCACAAAGTTATCTGATATGAAGTATTCCTATCTAATATGGGAGATTATATATGATGTAGTGGCTAACATGTTGGTTGGTTGGGTTTTATGGCATATAAACCTTTGTAGGTTATTTAACGCCAAATCCATTTTTATGTAAATAATCAGTTCTATTTCAAACAATTCAGTTTAGCATGAATACACAGAAATGTTTTTGACTGTGTACTCATGCTAAACAGAGTTGTTTGAAATAGAACTGTTTGAATAAACTGAATAGTTAGAAATAAAAATGTTTTTGACAAACTATTTCAAACTATTCAGTTTATTCAAACAGTTCTAATTCAGCTAATTCAGTTTAGCATAAGTACAGATTTTTTTTACACAGTAAAATGTCAAAACCATTGTATATATAACAATTCAGTTTAGTGTAAGTAGAGATTCAAAGTCAAAAACAGTTCAATTTCAAACAATTCAGGTTAGCATAAGTACACAATTCAAATGTAAGTACGGTTTAATTGTCAAAAACATTTCTATTTCAAGCTATTCAGTTTAGCAGAAGTATGCCGGGCCAGAGTGGACCTGGGAGTGATGGCAATAAAGAGGTACTCCGCATTCCCCAAAGCTCCAGCATTACTGGAACCTCACCATCAGATTGTTTAGTGTCATATCCAGGATACTTATGGGGAGGGGGTCTTACCCCTCTGCAGAGAAGCAGTCAGTGTATTCAACAGCCCCAGCTGACTGGGCAAATAACATGCTGGACTTCAACATCTTAGTAAGTTAGTTATAACTAGTTATGCTATTACCTTCACTTTTGGACTAATACCCTTGGGAAAGGTATGAACTCCCTTACCTCTTCAGCTATGAGTTAAATAGTACAAATTCTCTTCTACAAAGATGATATGCCATTCGAGAAATCAAACCTAATACAAATAATTTTCACATAGTCATATGGTTTCAAGTATTCCTATCTAATACTAATAATTCATACACAAGTTTATGGTTTCAAGTAACTATTTCTATTCAACAATTTTGTTTGCACATAGTTAAATATAGTTTCAAGTAACTATTCTTAATACAAATAATTTGCATACCATTGTATGCTTTCAAGTGTTCCTTTCAACAAATTCTTATAATGGTAGTTCTTCATAATATCAGTTCTGCTTTTCTAATCAAGCGCTAATATTTCTTAATCAATTGTAGAAGCTAACAAGAATGGTTAACAAGAGAAGACTGAAATCATAATATCATGAAGGTACTACTATAAAAAAAAGATTGATTGACTCATGGCCTGTCGGCCCAAGATTAGAGAATTGTATAAAATGCAGATTCATATTTACAATTATTCAAGAGATTTTTGCAGTTATATATCAGTATCCCTAATACAAAATTTTAATTGTCTGGTTTTAAGTATTCCTATTTAATACCCATAATTTAAACAAAATTTTATGGTTTCAAATATCCACAACCACAGTTACAATATCTCATGTGACAACAAGAAAAGGTGAATAAAAAGCTAAACACTAATTCCTTTTCAATAAAATATGCCTACAAGAAAATCTGCTGCCTGAATACACACACACACACACACATACATAGATATATATAATTATGAATACTAAAAATCCATCATTTGAAATTTCAGGGGAGGAGTTGCTAGACTATGGCCTCAAAACAAGCAAATTCAAATTTCAGTCATGGGAAAAATATAAACCACTTTATTGCTCCAACTATGGGTTAAATAGTATTGCTGCTGTTTCATAAGGAGGACTTTAGCATTAAATAACTCACAAAAGTTGATATGTCATTAAACAAAGAAACCAAACCTTTAAATATCATGCAGCGTTCACAATCATCAGATACTGTGCATATATATATATATATATATATATATATATATATGTATGTATATTTAGGCAGCATTTCTTCGTTAATGCAAATTTCATTAAACATAATAGACATTTTATGCCTACATATTTTCTTTTGGATCCGTTCGAATTCCCGTATTACTTTTATCGTATTTGGGGGAATTGATTTAGGTATTGTCCATAGTTGTATGTATCCCTAGTACTTTCTGCTCAACTTTGGGCCATCATCAGGGGAGAATCTGTTACAAAAGTGATGTAACTTTTGTTTTAGCAAATTACTACTGTGTAATGTACTTAAATGTCTTTAGCTACTGGCACTATTTACAGAATTACATTTAAAAGCAAGCGCCATAATCTCCAACAGCAAAGATGTCCTTACACAGTAGTAATTTGCTAAAACAAAAGTTACATCACTTTTGTAACAGATTCTCCCCTGATGATGGCCCAAAGCCGGGCAGAAAGTACTAGGGATACATACAACTATGGACAATACCTAAATCAATTCCCCCCGAATATGATAAAAGTAATACAGGAATTCGAACGGATCCAAAAGAAAATATGTAGGCATAAAATGTCTATTATGTTTAATGAAATTTGCATATATATATATATATATATATATATATATATATATATGTGTGTGTGTGTGTGGTTTAGTTTAGTTTATTTAATGACATATCAACTTTCATGGTTTATTTAATGCCAAAGCCATCCTTGTAGAAAGACAGTAGTGATACTATATAATTCATAGCTGAAGTGAGGTAAGAGAGTTGACACCTTTCCCAAAAGTATTTGTGCAAACCTGAATATAATAGCACAACTGGAGTTCAAACTCTTCAATTACAATGTTATGGTCCATCCCATGAACCACAAGAACACCCCTATATATATATATATATATATATATATATATATATATATATAAACTGATAACAACGATCCAAGTGGAAGGAATGATTTATTAACGGGTTGACACTATAGCGTTTCGGTTCTACTGAACCAATATCAGGACCATGAGGGGTGATATTGATAATTTTAAGTTAACGATGGATGTTTAGAAATGTGAAAGACAAAAACCTAGGGGAGAATATGTATCATGGTCCTGATGATGGTTCAGTAGAACTGAAACGCTATAGTGTTGACCGGTTAATAAATTATTCCTTCCATTTGGATTGTTGTTATTAGTTTTTCTACATATTGTCGGATTACAATCCTTTATTTACTCTTCATATATTTTTTTTCCTCATATGAAGGTCATGGACACTTGTATCTTATACACCACACTATGAATACGACTGATTTGCTACTTTTCTTAAATTGCTGTCTGCTGAGTGTGTATACCACATGAAACTTCCAGGATTGACATATATATATATATATATATATATATGTATGTATAAAGTATTGAACATCAAATTTTCTTGGTTTATATATATATATATATATATATATATATATATATAGCGTTGAGCATTTATGTAAAACTGGCTAGCATTTTTTAAAAATCTGAGAACTTTTCAGCACTCCCCCTTCAACAAAAAAATTGGACGATATAAAGCAGATTGCTGAAAAACAACATTGATTTAGCACAGTCATCTACAAAGGGTGATTTGTTGGATGGTGATACTGTGATAACTGGTTGGCTCAAAATATCGTCAACTGATAACATCAGATATGAGAGACTTACTCGTCATTTTTTTTTTTTTTTTTTTTGTTATGCACAAAAGCTGATAGGCTGGACATTCAAAAACAGATTTCATCTGTTTTTATTTTGTTTTTCCACCCTCAATCATAGCCTTCCTACAAGGATGGCTTTGGCATTAAATAACCCACAAAGGTTGGTATGCCATTAAACAAAAAACCAAACCACACACTGAAGTTTATTGCTAAGGCATTATTTTGCTGGTTTCTTATTTCTTTTTGTAATTCTAGTTTACTGGAGAATTGGATGGAAGAGTATCTTTTAAGATAAGGCCACACTTGTTCAAGTACTTAAATTTTTTTATTTCATTTTTTATATTAAATAAAAACTTTCTTCATATAAGTCCATCAGAAAAAATGCTAAAAGAAGAATCTTCAAAAATATTGATAGAAAATACAAATGGCAACTTCACTTTTCAATCCATAAAACTGTTCAATTAACAGGAGTCATTTATTTAGAAGCTCAACTTAGTTTGGCACAAGCCCAAAAGAATGAATTTGATTGGTTGTGTTTTATTACATATCAACCCTTGTGGGTTATTTAATGCCAAATCCTGTTTATACGATTTGTAAGCGAATAGTTAACATCTTTAAATGAGCTTGAGCTCATTTGTTTGTAATTGGTTAAATAGTTTAAAGCATTGCTATCTAATACCAATGATACAATTTTATATCGATCATTTGTTTGCATAGTTAAATGGTTTCAAGTATTCCTATCAAACATTGATAATTCAATTTGATATCAATCATTTGTTTGCACACTGTTAAATAGTTTCAAGTATAGGTTTGGTTTGGTTTCTTTGTTTAATGGCATATCAACTCTTTAGGTTATTTAATGCCAAAGCCATTCTCCTAGAAGAACAGTAGCGGTGCTATTTAACCGATAGGTAGGAGGATAAGGGGGTTCATACCTTTCCCAAGAGTATTAGCCCGAAAGTGAATGCAATAGCGCGACTGGAGTACGAACTCGCGTACTACGATTCCGCAGTCCATCGCTTTAACCATTACACCACGAGGAACCCCCCCCCCGTTTCAAGTATAGTAAAGGATTAAATAGTTCTATTTGACCAACAAATGGGACCCTAACAGATACTACCACATATTCCTTCAATAAAGAGTCATGCTGAGAGAAGCAGACAAAATAGGTTATTTTCTTAATTTATCCAAATCATTCAATAGACAATCCTCATCAGGCCACAAAACATTTCTCTACAACCAAATCTAATAATACCAGTTGGCATTGGTGAGATATAATACACAAAAACAAATCTGTTTCAAATTTATATTCATTACTTATTCACAGCAAACTCCTTGAGGAGTAGATGGTTTGGTTAGGTCTTATGGCATATCATATTTACTAACCCCTCCGCTCGGGCAGGATATGACACAAGGTCAATTTTTAAGTGGAGGTCTTATGGCATATCAACCATTTTTGATTATTTAATGCCAAATCCTGTATATATATATAGTGATTTATAAACATATTTGGTAGATACACACACACAGTTAAATGATCTAACAATTCTATTTGTTACAATTCAATTTAGCATAAGTCAACTAAGTTAAATTGTTCCAAGTATTGCTATGTATCACAAACAATTCAAAAATCAGTCATTTGTTTATACACAGTTAACTAATCAAACGGTTCAATTTAGCATAAGTCATTTGTTTGCGCTCAGTTTAAGAATCAAACAGTTCTATTTGACCCATAGATAGGACCCTATCAGGTGCTACTGCTCCAGGTCAGAGTGGACCTGGGAGCAATAGCAAGGAAGCTGTACTTTGTAATCCCCAAAGTTACAGCATTAATGGAGCCTAACCATCAGATTGTTTAGTGTCACATTGAGGACACTCGTTGGATGGGGGGGGGCTACAGAAATGTAGTCTGTGTATTCTACAGCCCTAGCCAACTGAGTTGTTGAGGAGTAGAGGGTTGCAGTCACACCACATGTGTGATGGTGCTGTGATTTCAATAAGGTTTTTTGGGGGTAAAAGTGGAAACCTAATGTCCCCAGGTTTTGAAATCAGATATTTCCCAACTCCTAGACCAGTTGCTCAACCAAGGTTAAAGAGCACAGTCTACCAGTCTACTTACCAATTATCCTATAAGGTAAATAATAGGGCAGACACAGCACTTTAGCCTTGGTAGAGCAACTGTTCTAGGAGAAGAAAAATGGTTGAATTCAAAAACCCAAGAAAAAATAGTTGGATAGACTGTGCTCTTTAGCCTAGGTAGAGCAACTGGTCTAGAAGGAAAACGTTTGAATTCCAACCCAGGTGCCATGAGGCTCATAACTGCACTCCATAAAACCTATTTATCCAGAGCTGGAGGAAGATGATAAAGATTTATAACTTTCCCAAAGGCATAAGCACAAAATGAAATACAAAGAACCTTATCCAAGACTTGAACACAGACAATTTTCTATGAGGATGACTATGACACCACAAGCACTTTCAAGAGTAATCTATTTTCAAATAAATTTAGTCTGAAAAAGTATATTTGTCTTTGCCTTCCACCAGGCAGGACTTGACCGAAGGTCCATTATAGTGGGGATTTAGGGGAGAGGAAGGTCGGGCACGAGCTGAGGCTTGAGACCTGCTGGACTATGCTAGTCATCGGCCCACTTAGTGCAATGTGGGCCTGATGAGCCTAGCTGGACTTGGACCCAAATCTGGGTCCAGGCACGCATGCCTGATTATAGCAAGGTCCAATGCTATACAAGGGTGACAAAGGTGTCATTGATGCAGCTTGCCCACCTGAAGGTGGCCCAGCCAAAGCCAGGGTCCATACGACCTCAAGTCTGCTTTTGTTGGACAGTGTTCGCTAATGTCAAAGCCATCAGCAAATAAATTCTGTCAGTCAGAAAAGGGTTCATTGGTTTGCTTTGGTTTTATGGCATATCAACCACTTTTGGTTATTTAATGCTAAATTCTGTTTTTACATATACAGTGGGGTGAAATAAATATTTATACATATGAAAATTTTTATTTTTCAAATATAGCCTGAAGAAAAAAAAAAAAAAAGTCATACATTTACTGTATAAGGATATATTCTACTAATATGTGTATATAATCTTAGGTTACAATTAATTTTACAAAAAATAACACATTATCTTCATTTAACACTTTGTAGAATACCCTTTATCCACTTTAACAGCCACTAATCTCTTCATGTAGTTCTCAATTTCTTGTAATAATTAGTATTTTATACTGTTCTTCCTGGCATGTTGTCTTCAGATTATTGATTGTTTGCTGGTGCTCTATTTTAGATTTTAATTTTTGTATATTAAATATGATTTGTAAACATTTTGTAGATACGCACAGTTAAACAATCAAACAGGTCTATTTCTAACAATTTAATTTAGCAGTAGTCATCAAAGTTAAAGGGTTCAAGTATTGCTATGAATCACCAACAATTCAACCAAACATCAGTCATCTGTTTACACATAGCTAAACAATCAAACAGTTCCACTTCAAACAATTCAATTTAGCATAAATCATTTGTTTGCACTCAGTTTAAATGTCAAACAGTTTTATTTGACTCATAGATAGGACCCTATTAGATGCTACCGCTCCAAGCTAGAGTGAACCTAGGAGCAATGGCAATGAAAGGGTACTCAGCATTACTGAAACCTATCAGATTGTTTAGTGTTATATCCAAGACGCTCATTGGGGAAGTCTTACCCCTTTGCAGAGATGCAGTCAACGTATGCTACAGCCCCAGCTGAATGGGCTTCCTAGAGCTAGGGTAGGGAAAATATTAATGCCTCTCCTAATATACTCACTAACCCCCCAAGTAATATTCAATAACTTTTTTTAAGGGTTTTTTTTTACCAACTAGACAATGTTCCACAAGATATGGCCTAATGGATAAAAGTACAAATAAAACCTTGTATAGTTCCTTGAAAGTTGAAAATTCCTGCATAAAGCAGTGTAGAAATATACACTGGCTCAGCAGAGATTGATTAACATTATAAAGCAGAATTGACAAGATTTTTTTAATTCCTTCAGAATGCTTGTACAGTGTGTAGTGGAGGTTGGTAAAATTCCTCTGCCTACACACACGCACACACACACACAACAGATTAAATAAATAAATTTTTAGAGGCCAGAGAATACACCAGACAAAATGCTAGAACAAAAGATGAGAGAAGGAATCTAAATGAATCAATGTAGGATAGATAATTCTTACATTGCCTACCCTACCCACCGAGCTCCTCATTTAGCTGTATTGTCAATACACACCATTAACCAACCTAAAATATACAATACTTATAACAATACCATTTGGTTATATATATATATATATATATATATATATATATACACACATTCACACACACAAATATACCATGATTATTGGACAATAAAGAAATATATTTATTGTCAATGTAAGCTTGAGGTAAAAAAAACAGAACTTAGTCTGAACAATAGAATATTTTTACAGCTTACTGAATAATTAGAAAAGAAAGGCAACCTGAGTGTCTGGCTATTATTTTTACTCTTTCAAATGTTTGGAGTTATTTTCAGAAGAGACATACTTTTAAACAATTCTCAGTCTTGAATAGGGCAAGGACCATGACACTGACAACAATTTCTTCCTCTTTCCCTTTTTCAAGACTCCTTCCAAGTGTATAAACAAGTCTGCTTAAAAATATCTATATGACAAAGATAAAATGTATCTAAAAATAAATAAAATAAATGAATAAGAGAAAAAAGGATGAGAAAATAATATCTACACCTCTAACTTTCACAGACCACAAACTTAACCAGCTTTCCAATGACGTGAAAAATTCTGGTATCATTAACCTTCAAATAGTGAATGTCCTTTCGTCTTATCTACATTAGATAACATTTAATTAAGTATAGCCTGGACAACAATTAATAAATCCATTAAAGAATTAGATGGGAAATACATTTCAGTTATCTTAAAAGGTGGCACAAAATGTTTCTCTCTAATCTTACTAGTAATTTGTGACATCCTAGAATAAAAGTACCCACCTCCATGATCAGAGATAGATGAGTATTTATGTAACACCCCTGCCAGACAGGATGTGACACAAGGTCAACTTTTTTTTAAGAGGATTAAAGCTAGTTTGAATTTCTTTCTCGGCTACACCAAGTCTAAAGAACCTAGCCTACCCTACTATTTATCCATAAATGGAGAAAGAACAGATATATTCAACACCATTCTTAAAAGTGTTAGCACTAAATGAAACATAAACAGCCTCATCCTGGATTTGCTGTAACAATAACTGTTCTATCAAAAGAGGTGCACTTAATGTATGTTAATTATGTCACTCAGCATCAGAGCCTGTCTATCTCAGGTTAGGTTTGGTTTGGTTTGGTTTATTGGGTTTTATGGCATATCAACCTTTGTAGGTTATTTAACGCCAAATCCATTTTTATGTAAATAATCTGTTCTATTTAAAACAATTCAGTTTAGCATAAGTACAGTTTAATTGTCAAAAACATTTATTTCAAACTATTCAAGAAGTTATATGTAACAATTCAGTTAAGTGTAAATACAATTTTAATGTCAAAAAACAGTTCTATTTCAAATAATTCAGTTAAGCATAAGCACGCAGTTTAAATGTAAGTATGGTTTAATTGTCAAAAACATTTCTATTTCAAGCTATTCAGTTTACTTAAATATTTCAGTTTAGCATAAGTATGCAGTTTAGTTCTATTTAACCCATAGATAGGACCCTATCAGGTGCTACCACTCCGGGCCAGAGTGGACCTGGGAGCGATGGTAATGAAGGGGTACTCTGCATTCCCCAAAGCTCCAGCATTGCTGGAACCTCACCATCAGATGGTTTAGTGTCATATCCAGGACACTCATTGGGGGGGGTCTTACCCCTCTGCAGAGGTGCAGTCAGTGTATTCTACAGCCCCAGCCGACTGGGCTGTCTATCTCAGGGAGCGCCTCTCTATTGCACTGAAATGGATAGGGTCAAAATCAGAAAAATTTACCAATCAATTCCTTCAATTAAAAATAAACAAGATTAATAATTACCTAATTATATGATGTATATCCTGTATGTAATTACCTCGATTCAAATTAAAAACCTTCAAGTCATTAGATTCTGTGAGGAAATGACCAAATCAATAAAAGTTTCTTTATTGATAATTAAATTTTTCTGTACTTCATTTTTACAGTTTGCACTTTAAATCAAATATATTTCTAAATGGGAAAGAGAAAGTTATCCCCTCTAACATCAAATGGGCTTATGGTGTATAGTAAAATAGCACACAGTCTATTGTTATATCTATTACCGAGCAGACATATGCTGAAGAAAGACCATAAACTTGGGGGGGGGGGTTGATATCAAAAATTTTTTATACATATCAAGTATATGTGGAAGTGACATCACATAACTTATCGTAGGAAGCAGGGCCAGCGTTGGGGGCCCATGTCTCACTGAATCTATGATATGAGGGCCCCCACTCTATTACATGTTAATCTTCATAAAATAGTATTCAATGAAAATATGTTAAACCCACCCTTCTGGGGCCCTCAAACATGCTTACTCTTCCCTCAGATCAAGGAATTCAGGAATAGGGTGCACTGGCCCTGGTAAGAAGTGGACTCAGCTATCCGAGTCCATATCCTGAACAAAGTTATTTGCATTTCATCTTTAGGAAAGGTATGGATCCAACCGTCCTCCTTCCAGCTATGCATAAATAATAGGATAGACTGAGCCCTTTAACCTTAGAGTATGGCGACAGGTCTAAGAGAAGGAAAACTCTGAAATCAAACCATTTGTATATATTTACTCAACTCCTCTGCTACAAGCAGGACATGACAAAAGGTCAATCTATAAGAGGGGCTTACCAGGTTTGAAATCAATGTTATCCTTCTCCTAGATCAGCTGCCATAACAAGTTCAAAGAGCATAGTCTTCCTTACTATTCAACCATAGCTGGAAAGAGAATAGTTAAATTCATACTTTTCCTAAGGATATTCTCCTAGATCAGCTGCCATAACAAGTTCAAAGAGCATAGGCTTCCTTACTATTTAACCATAGCTGGAAAGAGAATAGTTAAATTCATACTTTTCCAAAGGATATTAGTACTATGTGAAATGCAAACAATCTCATCCAGGATTTGAACTCGGGTCCCCATGTCCATTTCCTATGACAATTACCATTACACTAAATGAGCCTCCAGAAGAGTATGTATAGGTCACCATCGTGGCCTCCACGATGTATATTACCATTATTGGTATTATAGCGACTGCCACGTCACCATCCAAGGATGGCGATAACAAGCTCCTAATTTATACAGCATACTTTGCTTCTGTAGAAAGCAGTAAAAGCTATCAGCATACTATCTACTTTTTCAGTATCAATCTTCCTGCTTAGAGAGCATATCTATCAAGTTGGTTTAAGATTGATTTGAATGTCTCCAAATCAAGCCATTTGGCACAAGATATCAAACAGTCACACTTAAGAGAAATTTTTTAAAAGATAAAAAAATTTGGGAGGACAAAAAAACTTTAACTTTAATTTAATTGTAAAAACACTGACTGTTGAGATTTATCAACTGCTCTCATTATTCAAGCAGGTTAAAGATTATTTTAAAAAAATAAAAATAAAAATAAAAAATAAAATAAAATAAAAAAATAAATAAAAAAATAAAAAAAATCAGCAAATTTGCAATCATTGAGTTTTGGTTTCTTTGTTTAATGGCATATCAACCTTTGTAGGTTATTTAATGCCAAAGCCATTCTCCTAGAAGAACAGTAGTGGTACTATTTAACCCATAGCTGGGAGGATAAGGGGGGTTCATACCTTTCCCAAGGGTATTTGCCAGAAAGTGAACGTAATAGCGCGACTGGAGTACGAACTCGCGTACTACAATTCCGCAGTCCATCACTTTAACCATTACACTACAAGGACACCCCTTCATTGAGTTTTGATTCATTTCTTTGTTTAATGGCATATCAACCTTTGTGATGGGTTTTTAAGTAAGATCTTCATCATTTAAGGAGAAAAAAAAATGATGCATAGCCAATGGTGATGACTATGGGAAAATAGTATTTTATTGCTCAAAACTTTTTTTATCTAATGGTGTTGTTATATCGTATTTAATGACTTAGAAGATACACCTTCTCCCAACACCTCAAAAAATGCCCCAGAAAATCATCCTGCTTCTTATAAGGTCAAGAGTCAGCTTGGTATTATTGTTTAGTTCTCAAGCTGCAGTGGTCCTTAAATTAAACCACAAACCTCTTCACAAATAAAAACAAGGTCAGAATACATATGAAACAAGTTATGAATGCCAAGCAAAAACCTTTTACCTGATATTCACAGTTCAAAACCATCTTTTTTTTTTTAATGCCTGCCCATATTAAGGTGCCTTGTATAAGCCATCAAATACAGAATTTAAGTTTTTACAAAAATAAATAAGAGACTTTACTTTCACACACGAGTATTTACCCAACCTCTCCTATATGAACAGGATGCAACACAAAGTTCATATTTTTTTTAAACAGAATGCAGCTGGTCTTTCCTTCACAGAGAACAGTCGCCATACAGAGCCCAGTCTACCCTACTATTTTTCCCATAGAGGCAGAAGAGAACTTGGTGAGCCAAGTCAATTTCTTATGATAATGATCCTTATACTAGACATGTACATCAAAGTGCCCATGGTGTAATGGTTATCATCATAGAAAATGGACATGGCGACACGAGTTCAAATCCTGCACGAGACTGATTGCATTTCACATCGCAGGATGATTTTTGGGAATGGTATGAATCCAATTATTCTCCCTCCAGCTATGGGTAAATAGTAGGGCAGACTAGTTTCTTCAGCAACTAGTCTAAGAGAAGGAAAACTGAATTCAAACCAGTTAAACTCCACTTAAAAATTGACCTTGTGTCATATCCTGCCTGAGCGGAGGAGTTGGTAAATATCTATACAATACATGTACATACATACACTACCTACGGCCACACACATCTGTACAGATATAATCACCTCCACATTAGAGTTGGGCGGTTTGGTAATTTACGTTTCAGTATCAGTTTTGTTTTTTTCCCTTGAAACTAAGGGTTTTCGACTGCGTTTTTCATTTTTTAATTTAGTATTTTTGTTTTCTAAGGAAGCCATTCATTTTCTATCGTAATAATAGCATTTCCAGTTAATATGTGATTTCGTTGGAGATTGACAAATTTGCAACTTAGTCCATTCAATTTGTAATTTCTGGTTATATCTGGTCCAATCTTAAAAATATTTATACGGCTGAAAATAAAATAAAATAATCTTTCTAAATAAAATGAAATCTAACATTAAGGCAAAACTGGCAATTATTTTTTTAATTTCTAATGTTCTTTAATTTTACCGCAAAATTTTTTTTTTGAAAACTGAAACAAATAGATTTCAAATCATGTATTTCACTTTTTTTTCAATTTGAAAACATCTTATATGAAAGTGTCATATCGGTTGTATTTTTTTACCTTCTTCATTTAAAATAGATTTCACATTTATTTCCTAAAACTAGTCTAATGTTTTTATATTTTTGTTCAATCTTTTCCTATTACAATGGTATAAATGTTGATGAAATTTAATTCTATTAAAATCTGAAAGTCTTTTTCAACAATGTTTCCTTGAATATGGTCAACTCAGTAGTGATAGCACTAAACCAAATGATTTTGATTTCATGAAAAATTTCAATACAGTTTCGGGATGTGAAGATGAAACTGAAAAAAGTCGGTTTTTCGGTTAAACTGCCCATTTCTACACCACATGCTTACATATATATGCCATGCCTATACACATACATTCAGACATGCACACATTTGCATTATCGCACCTAAATATGGGCAACCCAGGCATAGAAGAGTTTATAGCCGCACACCTGGAGCCAAATATCAATGTATTTTGTGCTCAAACTGTTCGTAAATTTTGGGATTCAAGGTTCAGAAGAGCTAAGCAATGAACAAAATCCAATTTTATAAACTTTGAAACAAAACAATACATTTCATCAACAAATAGAAAGGTTTGGAGTTAACTATAAAAGGGAGTGGGGGTTAAGTGAGAAATCAATATAGTAATCACTAATTCGTTTTGGTATTTAAATACATATCAAGTTAATTACCAAGCTAGAAAAACTGCAGTGAGGATTTATACAAGTGGAAATCAAGAGATATCAAACAAGCTATTTTATTATTATGAGTGAATTCACTACATATAGTATGGCTTTGTACTGGGCTCTGAAGGCAGCTGAGTCACTTTGAAAACAGGCTCAATCCACTCACTATAACAACAATATGACTATAACAACAATAGTCATTCAATAAATAAGAGGAATTTTTTGACTGAGGAGGGACCTATTATATATATATACAATAGTCATAATAGATAAGGGAAATTTTTTTTACTGATGGGTGACCAATTATATATACAAGGGACATTTAATAACTAAGGGAATTTATTGGGACTGATCAGAGACATATGATATATACAATGGTCATTCAATAAATAAGGGGAATTTTTTTGACTGAGGGACCAATTATATATACAATGGTCATTCAAAAAATGAAAGGAATTTCTTTGATGAGGGACCTATGATATATACAATGGTCATTCAATAAATAAGGGGATTTTTTTTGACTGAGGGACCAATTATATATACAATGGTCATTCAAAAAATGAAAGGAATTTCTTTGATGAGGGACCTATGATATATACAATGGTCATTCAATAAATAAGGGGAATTTTTTTGATGAGTAAGTGTAGACTCTGCATTATTTGGAATTGGTTTGGATTAAGTTTGTTTTTTTTTTCTTCATAAAAATTCCCAAATTTATTGAATGACCTATATATATATATATATATATATATATATATATATGTGAAGATCATTCAATAAATTGGTGGATTTTTATAAAAAATGAAAAAAAACTTGCTCTAAACCAACTCCAAATAATGCAGAGTGTACACTTACTGAAAAATCTAAGTGAAAACTCTGCATTGTTTGGAATTGGTTGATAGCAAAAATTAAATGGTGGCAAATCAAACAGAGCTCCATGCTTGAACAGAGGTCTGTCATCAACTTTTTTTTTTTACTTTTTGTTTTCTTTGTTTAATGGCATGTCAACCATCATGGGTTATTCTTTGAAGAAGAACACTAGTGTTACAACCTAACCCATAGCTGTGGGGAATAAGAGGGTTCATACATCTCCTAAGAGTAATCTGAAAGGGAACAGCAACAGCACAACTGAGTTCTAACTTACCACGATGTGACAATCTAACACGTTAGCCACTATGCTACAAGGACTCTCTCAAATTTTTAGGGGCTAAAAAGTGCAGACAATGTGAGAGTTTATGGAGAGGCATGATTTCATTCAAAAAATATTTACAAACAGATTTGCCACTACAAGTCAAAATTAAAAAGAAAGGAAATACACTGACTCTCCAGTAAAGAAAAAGTTCCGGGTGCAGCAGTCAGTAAAGAAGGTCATGCAGACAGTCATCTCGGATAGCAAAGAACTCGTTACTACTGTTTTTCTTGAGAATGACAATTGTAAATGTAAACAGTGCTTCCTAAAGCCAACTCTTTATTTATAGAACAACCCTCGTATTCCATAATTACAGATTCGCATCATATTTTGCCTAATACATATTACCTACTATAACTCTTACATATCACTATTTACCTGATATCTAACACCTTTTAGACATTATCCTTTTTTCTTTTTTAAATTTTATTTATCTCTTCATTGAAGACAACTGGGCTATTCAGAGAAAAAAGTTAAAAGATAAGCTGCTTTATGTTTAGATTGACTAATTTTTTTTTAAATTAAGTTTTAATTAATGGGATATATAATAAGATAATCTCTGACTATTATGCAGAGGTATAATAAGTTGATTAGTCTCCCCCACTTAATATGGGATTGGGGGAGAAATCTCAGACAAAATTTATCAATAAATTCCTTTCAATAAAAATAAACTAGATTAACTGTGACCAGTTTATATTGTGTCAATCCTGCATGTAATTGCCGCCACAAATCAAATTAAAAACTTTAAATTTTATCCTTGTTATATATGTATTTATCCAATCCCTTTGCATCGATGTGACAAGTTAAATTTTTTTTATCAGGGCTTAACAAGTTTGATTTCAGAGTTTTTTTATTTCTCCTTGACTGGTTGCCATACCAAGATTAAAAAGCATGGTCTGCCCTATTATTCACCCATAGCTGAAATGAGAATAGTTGGATTCATACCTTTCTCTAAAGTATTAGCACTTTGTGATATGCAAACAGTCTCGGCCAGGATTTGAACTTGGATTGTCGTGTATTTCTTACACCAATAACCATTATACTACAAGTGTCTCAATAGAATGAATAGGAATAATTCAATTTAACAACATTAGGAGTATGGGGGGGGGTCAATCCTATTTGTACTTCAAGGGATATACTTTTGGAAGGGGGGAAAAATGTTTAGGTCTAAACCTCTGACTATACTGTTAAATAGTTACTGAGCAGATACAGATGCATTTACCCAACCCCTCCACAACAGGCAGCATGTGACACAAGGTCAGTTTTTTTAAGAGAACAGCTAGTTTGAATTCAGTTCTCCTCCTAGACTGGTTGGTAAACTAAGGCTAAAGAACCCAGTCTACTTATTTAACCATACCTAGAGGGTAAACAGAGTAAAGCCAGTTTGGTTGGTTAGTTGTTTTGTCTTACAGCATATCAACCCTTTTGGGTCTTTTAATGCCAAATTCATTTTGATAAAAGTTCAAACAATTCAGTTTCGTATAATTAGAGATTTTCGTTTACAAACAGTTAATGTTAAAACAGTTCTATTTCAAACAATTCAGTTTAGCTTAAGTACATAGTTTAGTTCTATTTGACCCATAAATTGGTCCCTATCAGGTGCTACAACTCTGGGCCAAAGTGGACCTGAGAGGGATGGCGATGAAAGGGTTCTCCACATTCCCCAAAGCTCCAGCATTACTGGAGCCTCACCATGATTGTTTAGTGTCATATCCAGGTTGCTCATTGGGGGAATTTTACCCCTCTGGAGAGATGCAGCCAGTGTGTTCTGCAGCTCCAGCCAACTGGGCCAGTAAAGCTGGTTTGAATTCAGTTTTCTTTTTCCTCAACTGGTTGCCTAACCAAGGCTAAAGAACCCAATCAGACCTATTTACCTATAGTTAAAAGGGTAGAAGAGAGGGATTCATGTCTTTCTTAAGGGCATTAGTGCAAAGTGATTTGAATTTGTGTTACCAATCCCATTTTCTACAATTCAAAAAGTACCATTAACTTAACTGATACAGTTCAAGGATGCCAAATTTATATTTCACAATTATACTTATTATAGAAAAGGATGCCAAATTTATATTTCACACATAGTTTGTGGGAAAAGGAGGAATATGGAAAGGGATCAAAAAATAAATAAAAAAAGAAAAAGAAAAAAGAAGAGAGAGAGAGACATGGAAAGGTTTGTGTGAAGAATCAAAGTTGGGGGAATTGTACTACTTTTATGACAACAGGATCCTCAGCTGGGGCTGTAGAATACACCAGCTGCAATCTCTGCAGAAGAGTAAGACCCCCCTCCAACAAGCCTCAAGGATGTGATACTAAACAATCTGATAGTGAGGCTTCCTTATTGAAACTTTAGAGAACGTAGAGTACCTGTTCATTGCAATTGCTCCAAGGTCCAAATAATGGTAGCATTTGATAGGGTCCTATTTATGGATCAAATAGAAAGGCTCGACATTAAAACTGTGTGCAAATAAATGACTCTTGCTAAATTAGATTGTTAGAAATAGAACTGTTTTATCATTTAACTGTGTATAATAACTGATGTTTAATTGAATTGCTAGTGATACACAACAATATTTGAAACCACTTAGCTGTGTGCGAAAAAAAAAACCTGAGCTCAAACTTGTTTTAAAATGTTATTAACAAAATGTATTTACAAATCATATATTTGATATATGTATAAACAGGGTATGGCATTAAATAACCTAATATGGTTGATATGCCCTAAAACCACCACACAAAACCATCAGTACCAATGGCCTTATGTTAGACAGGGCTAAACAGAGTACTATACCAGGGAGATAACTGGGAGTAAGCTAATCTCTCAAACCACAATATTTTAAGTCAGATCTTCATTGAGCACCCTAATATTTTACCTCATGCTAGACTAAGCTAAACAGGAAATCTCTATAAAGAAAATTCAAATAGTTTAATGTATGAATAAAAGTTTTAAAAATATCGAAGATAAAAAAAATCCTTTCATGAATGTTTCTTTCATAAAAGCTGTGTGTCTGTACTGTTCCTTCTCTTCTGGTCCTGACTCCCAATGCATTTCCTATATTATTAACTAATGCTTTATATATAATAATATGTTAGCAGAATATGAAGTCTTCTTAGGCAATTGGCCATTTTTAAAACTATTTATTAAGCTGAGAAGATTTCTTCCTTGTCCATTCCATTCTGCATGATTACACAACTTTTACAGCAACAAGACAGTTGTCTGCATGCACAATACATTTCTTTCAATGAAGATAATTTTTCTCTCTATCCAAAAAGCACATAGTATCCAATTATAAATAATTTACTCTATCCATTCAATAAGTTCTTTTCTTATCTAACAGACAAATCTACAAGAGGATCAATAGTTGGTCAAATTGTACAAGCAAGTTTGCTGATTGATTAATCTTAATGGCATGTCAACCTATATAGGGTTATTTTATGCCAAGAGGTAAAGAAATCGTGCTCATTGTTCTTTTATTATCTAAGACACAAATTTGCAAAGTAATATAAATACATCTTAATTAAAATCTGAAAAGATATCAAATTCTAAGAGACAAGTAATAATATCTTTATTCTAACATTATCATTATTTTCTTTTTCTTTTCTATTAAGATTTTTTTTTCAGGTTTGAACTGAAATGACAACAAAATGTTAATATCCAAATTATATTGCTGAATACTCAACATACACTGAGCTCCAAGGTAAATAAAAAAAATTTAAAAATCAAATAAGCACAACAGAATATTTCCAAAGTAGTTACAAGGAAAGTTTCTTCTTGTCAGTTAATGGCTTTTAACAACATTTCTATATTTTTTTTAAAAGTTTGTCAATTTTCCATTGAAATCACGATTCAGCTAATTTTTTTTTTAATAATTACAAGTTTTATAAATGCAAAGAACATGAAATCAAGCTTAAGAGTTGCCTTTGGCAGCCTTTAAGCAAGTAAAGAAGAAAAAAAATTCAACAAAGCAAATGGCTTTTACTTTCAGTAATCATGATAATGACAGCCATTTGAGACCTGTGCAAATGATGTAAATGCCTGAATTTAATTTGATTGATAAATGCAGGTTTAGCTCAGTAGTTAGAGCAGTAGACAGATTGGCCAATGATTAGAGGTTAAATTCCAAGAATAAAAGTAGTGACATTAATTACCATAATCAAACCAGGTTTCAATACATGGCAAAGAGTTCTTTTAATATACACTTTTTTTATTATTATTATTATTATTATTATTATTATTATACACTGATGTACTTTGACTATTCCATGATAGACAAAATAAGTCTTTTGGAGAATTAGTCTAAGATTATACACTGATGTACTTTTAACTCGTCAAAGTAAATCAGTGTATAATTTTAATCTAATTCACCAAATGTCTTTTGTCTGTCTAGCACTATAAGCTCTTCTGCCTTGAGATGCACACATGCAGGTGTAATAATGCACATGCATCTAGGTGCAAGTGTGTGTGTGTGTGTATATATATATATATATATATATATATATATATATATATATGTGTGTGTGTGTGTGTGTGAATGCAAGCATGTCATGTGTAACATATTTACCTAACCCTGCAGTAGAGATAAAATGCAACACAATGTCAATTACTTTTTTAAAGTAATTCACTGAAAAATTGACCTGGTGTGACATCTTGCATCTGGTGAAGAGGCTGGGTAAATATATTTGTGGCTGCCAAAGCTTCTGGAATTACTAAGAGGAGACTGTAGACCATATTTTTTTAGCAGACTAGTTTTTTGAAATTTCAAAAACTAACTTTTAAGGAAGTGGGGGGGGCAATTTATAATCAAAGTATTATGAAAAAGAAAAAAAAAAATGAACCCTCATTTTGTGTTAGTCAGGTTAGCTCAAATGAATCTTTGGAACGAAGCCTCAATTGTACCAGTCAACAACTAGCTCAAGAGTTTCAAAACAGAAATGAAATTTATGAGGTTTTTGCCATTAAAAAAAATCTGTTTACATCAATTATACAAACAATGGAATCTTAACCAATCAATGGCATTTGTCAAATCCCAAAAACAAATTCATAAGTCTTTATTGTTGCAATAAAAAAAAAAATAAATAAAAAATTTTTTTATAAACAATGGAATGGATAAATTTATAGACAATTTATCAATTACTAAAAGCCTTATGTTTGTATCTATGCAACTATAACATAGCAAAAACAACCCATAAAAATGATCTTAGAAAATAAAGTTATTTCCAGTTCTATTTGCAAAGGAATGTCATATTTCCAATAGGATGCAGATAAATATGAAATGCTAATAAGAATCCATCATTCTTTAAATGGAAACATCAATATCATGGTAAACCAACAGGTTCATGGGTTATTTTGTTTAACTTAAAAATTCTCTCTAGATTTTCAATTAGAAATAATTCCTTCTTTCAGAAATTAAGACAAAATTCTTGCTCTTACGAGTTGAGGGCAAAAATTTATAATCCAAGATCAGGTTTAAGATTACAAAAGTGATTCAATATGATAATAAAAAATATATCTGTAATCCTTGTAGAGACAAAAAGACACCTGTAGTCCTAGCCTTGTAGAGATTAAAAAAAAAAAAAAAAAAGACATCTGTAGTCCTAGTAGAAAGAAAAAGAAAATCTTACCTAAAACCAGTGCAAATGGGTTTTTCTTTCTTTTAGTCTGATGATCACATAAAATAAACACTGAATCATCCATTCTTGCTTAGCGGACTCTCTAATTAAAATCAACGCACAACATTTCAAGATGCCCAATCTAATAAAAAATATTGTTCATCCCATGTTATATCAAGGGTATCATCGATTTCTTGTTTCTCAATGATACTTGAACACTGTTGATGACATTAACACATACATCATTTGTTTGAAACTAATTAAGGTGACTTGCTTTTAGTGCTATAGTCAATATTCAATGTTTCTAATTTACCATGAGTCAGTTTAATAATGTCAACACTGATTAGTTCTTAACTTGACCAAGAAGGGAATGACAAACCATGAAACAAACAAGCTATTCTACATATGAGGTGCCTTCAATAAGTTTCCAGACTTTTTGTACAGACATTTAAAATTGTTGTAGACTCTTGAAAATTCAGTATGTTATTGCTATACATCTTATGAGATAACTGACCAATTTTTATGATTTCAGCTTCAAATGAACAGCTACAGCAGGAATTGGAATACACCCTACTAAGGCCTGATTATCACAGCTGGTGAATTTCAAAAATGCAATCTGGACATGAGGACACTTTAGAAGAACGATATGCAATAAAATTCTGTTTTAAACTTGGAAAAAAAATGCCACAGAAACGTATAGAATGCTTCAGACTGCTTTTCAACCATCTTGCATGAATTGAGCATTAGTTTTTGAGTGGCATAAGAGATTCAAGGAAGGCAGGGAGTTTGTGAGGGATGATGAGAGGTGTGGGAGGAGTAAGGAAGTTGATTGGCCAAATAAAGAATTTCATGGATAAAGACTATCGTGTGTCTATAGAGACAATAAGTGCACAGTTTGATGTCAGTGTGGGAACTGTACATACAATTATTCGCGAGGAACTGAAGATCTGGAAGATTTGCGCAAAGTTTGTCCCAAGGGTGCTCAGAGAAGATCAGAAAGAAAGACGTTGTCATGACAGCAGGGAGATGGTCAAGCTGATCAATTCAGACATCGCAGTTCTTGGTGACCTGCGATGAAAGCTGGATCTACTGCTGAGACCAAGAGACAGAGTTCCTAGTAAAAGCATGCTGGCTCTCCCAGACCCAAGAAGGCCAGACACAGCAAATCCACCCACAAACTTTTGATGATCCCTTTTTTTGACAGCACTGGCATGATCCACATGCACTGGGTTCCCACTTGACAGACAGTCAGTCAACAAGGAATACTATGTTGAGGTTTTAAGGCAGTTCAAGAAGAGATTCCGTCAGAAGAGACAAGCACTCTTCAAATCGGGTCAGTGGCATTTCCACCAGGACAATGCACCAGTCCACAACTCCATCCTTGTCACAGACTATTTGACCAAGATGGATACCAAGACAGTTCCTCAGCCTTCCTACAGTCCAGACCTTGCTCCCTGTGACTTTTGGTTATTCCCTAAGCTCAAGGAAAAACTTAGAGGCTGTTGTTATGAGACAATTGAGAGGATGAAAGAGGCTGTGACAAAGGTCATTAACACGCTCACACGAGGACTTCCATGAGGCCTTCCAGAAGTTGTTGGAACTGTACAACAAGTGCATTGCAGCCAGAGGAGATTACTTCAAAGGGGACTAGAGTTTCATGTGTGTACTATCAATAAAAGAACCCATACGAAAAAAAGTCTGGAAACTTATCGTATCAATCCTAGAGTTCAACACTTCAGTTTTTCAGCATCCTTCTCTTGGTTGGGCCATGAACTTTTTTCTCAAAGAAGCCCGGTTAAACATATCAGCTGCTTTACTAACCAAGCTATAACAAGCCATTGTTTTGTATAAGCCCCAATCAAACCTTTAAACTTATACTGCAACCTCCAAAAAGTGCTTGGTTAAAGAGCTTCTATATAATTTTATATAACAATAAAAGATGAAGACAATAGTTTGAATACATTAAATGATAAAATTTATTAAGCTTCATCTCAGAAATTTACACAAATAAGAGCATCTTATTTTTATTTTTCAGATGAAGCATTGTCAATCATAATTAATTCTCACTCGTACCTTCTTTCATCTTTTTAATTTTAGCTGCTTTTCATCACAACTCATTCAAATCATCATTTTACAACAAGGAACAATACAAATCAGAAACAATGATAAACAATAGACTCTTGGAGAGAATAATTCACACCCTCATTGGCCTTGAGGTGACCTGGTGAAACACACACCAGACACTTAGTCAGCAGAGCACAAAATCAAATCTATAAACGCATTGTTTTGTTTCTCAATCTATCAGTGCTATGTTTGTTGATTGACCGATTTTAATGACATATCAACCCATCTGGGGTTATTTTATGTCTAGAGGTTACAGAATTGCATTATCATTTACATTTTGGGGGAAGTTTCTTGGGGTTTTTTTGCAGAGTTATATGATATCAAGTATTCTTATCTAATACAAATAATTTCCAAAGAAGATCGATTTGACCCATAGATGGGACCCAGACAGTTACTACCATCTTAGCTCAGATTGATTGATTTTCATGGCATGTTGAATCATCTATAGTTATTTTATGCTAAAAGGTTAAGGAATCGCATTCATCCTATATTCATATTTACATTTTTGTGAAGTTTCTTACGAGTTTGTCGTTTTTTGCCGAGTCTTATCAAATACAAATAAACTTTTAAACAGATCTATTTGACCCATAGACTGGATACGAACAGGTACTATCATTCTATGTTAGAGTAAACTTGGGAGTAATCGCAATAAAGGGGTACTCCACACACACACACACACACACACACTCCAGTTCTAGAGTCTCACTACCAGATTCAGTCTCATGTCATCCTCAAGACACTCCTTTGAGGAGAGGGGATACTCCCCCCCTTCTGCAAAGGATACATTCAAAATTGTCAAATCCCTGTCAACAGAGCAAAGGATGGGAAGAAGGTTATACATTGATAGTTATAATAGCATCTTTTATTTATTTTTATTTTGACTAATATCAAATAATGGTTAGTTGATTGGTTTTACATCATGTCAACCCTTGTTGAGTTATTATTCAGTGCTGAATTCTTATTATTTTGTTAATTATTAAAACTGGTATAAAGTTACTTACCCTTCCCAACATAATGGACTGTTCCTAACAGCAGGAAAATAGACTTGTAGTTGGTTGGTTGGGTTTATGGCATATCAGCTTTTGTAGGTTATTTAACACCAAATCCATTTTTATGCAAATAGTTCTATTTCAAACAATTCAGTTTAGCATGAGTACACAGTTTAATTGTCAAAACATTTCTATTTCAAGCTATTCAGTTTAGTCAAAGTTCTAATTCAGCTAATTCAGTTTAGTATAAGAACAGATTTTGTTCACACAGTTAAATATCAAAACAATTCTATATTAAACAATTCAGTTTAGTCTATTACTTAACAGTTTCAATGTCAAAGTTGAAAATTTTTTGAGCAGTCCTCATAAAAGCCACATTCAAATTCATAGTCAAATTAATAAGAGCACATTCAATATTTCCCACTTACAACCAAATCTAAAAGTTTAAAAACTTTTAATTAATCACTTAATCCAAATTTACTATTTAAAAAGAGATCAAAAACTTTACTAACTCTTTAATTACTTTTTTTATTGTTTTTTTATGAAAAACATAAAGAGATCCCATTCTAAGTAGGTGTGTGCAATTTCCCATTCCCCATCTTTGAATTAAATGTTTATGTAAACAAAAATATATATAAAAAAACCCATTCATCCATCCAATTAGGGGGACTGACTATAAGTATCGCCAGCAGAGGAGTATGACCCACCTCCCCTCGCCCCCCCCCCAAAAAAAAATATAGAGAGAGCATCCTGGGTATAACACTAAACTACATCTAATGATAAGGCTTCAGTTCTGGAGATTGGGGGGGGGGTAAATAGACCTTCATTGTCATTACTTTGAGGTCCAATCTGACCTGGAGTGGTAGTAGCTATTACAGTCCCATCTATAGATCAAGCATGTACCAACTCCTCCACATAAGCAGGATAGAATACAATTTTTGGAGTTTAACAGGTTTCAATTCAGAGTTTTTCTTCTCCAAGACTGGTTGACTAACCCAGGTCACAGAATCCAATCTGCCCTACTATCTACCGATAGCTGGTAGAATAATAATTGGATTCATACTTTTCTCAAAGGCATTTCCTACAACAATGGGTCAAGTAAATCCATTAAAATAAAGAAAAAAGAAAAAAAAAAAAATCACTTGTATTTAAAAATAAAAGTTGGCGACTTTAGTCGAGGGTGACCCAAAGTCTGCCTTTTCAATAGCTACCACACCAAGGTGTAGAGGAAGGCACTACTCCATTACCCTGGATTGCATCATTTTACCCTTGATCCTTACCTTATAATGCCAAGTGTTAAGCAAAGTGGCATCAAGTACCATTTTTTTTTAGTCTTTGGTTTGACTCGACCTGGGATTGAACCCCAGTCTCCCAGACCATTGGTGAACTCTCTACTCATTAGGCCAATGGCCCGGGTTTTTGTATTTAATAGGACCATATACAAAAATAACTCTTAAGAAACAACTATACCAAAAATGTACATATGAGTTTATTGAACAGATTGCATGTTTAATAAATCCAATCAAACAATTAACATTTGAAATTAAGAAGCAGGGGAAGTACTGACCAAAACTTTGTTTTTACAACAACCAAGATAAGGATATTATAATGTTGTGGCCTCTTCTCTCACACCAGCAACTATGCTACCTGACCGTGTTAAACAGGAACAGCAGAAAGAAAGGTCAAAATGTTAATTGTTCAAACTCTTGTTTTAGGGGTGAGAGGCAGTCAGACAGTGATTGTGGAGGTAGTCTTGGTCAGACTTGAGGATTTTCAACAAGGATCACTCAAGTTAACTGCCTCTTCAATCCTGGTTGGGTAGGGGCAACAAATCATAGATAACCTTCATTAACATGGTGTAAAAAAAATTTTTTTTTAAATTCTAAAAAATTCATACTACCATTTCAGAAAAACAATATCACCTGTTCTGAAACAATTTTAAAAAGGCCCTAAAAATCAACTTTGTTTTGTTTGGTTTCTACTTTGTTATCATCGGTAGTTGTTAGTAGCATGATTTTTAAAAAAGCACCATTAAAACATTTAGAAAATAAATGATTTCCATAATTTTTATTTGGTGGGGTGGGATCGTTAAGAAACAATGAAAGATTAATTAAACAAGGTAGTTTTATATTTTTCAAAAAGAAAGACAATTTTTAGCATGAGAATCAATTTTTTATTTATTGTGGACTTTTTTCTGTTGTTTCTTCTTCACCAAGTTTCAGCAAAATTTCACCTCTGGCCTTTTTCAGGTGATTCTTCAGGGCCTGTGGCGCAGCAAATAGAGGCGTTGAGTCTCTACGGTTCCAGGTGAGCATTGTCAGAAGATAGCAGTTTCAATTCCTACCCAAGCCGGCCAGAGGTTTACTTGGTCAAAAATGTGGTTCGATAGACAACAACTATGGAAGGCAGAAATTACTGGGGATACGTTTACAAGACTCAGCATTCCTATCCGAGGTCGCAGTTAATCACCTGAAGAAGGCCAGAGGTGAAATTTGGCCGAAATGTGGTGAAGAAGAAACACAAAAAAGTCCGCAATAAATAAAAAATTGATTCTCAGATTAAGAAGCCTCATCTCAAAATTGATTCCAATTAAAGACAATTTTTAGCATGTGTGAAATAAAAGTAAATTTTCAAGTCATTGAAGAAAGTCCAAAACAATATTTTTAATTGTTAATACAAGAAATGAATTGAAACCTGATTATCAAGGTTTTATACTAGTTCATGCCAAAACTTAAGAACAGTCCAAACAAAATTAAAATTTGGTAAGTCCAAACCTCAAAAATGATGCTGTCTCAATGTAAAAAAAAAAAAAAATTTCTAATTTTTCCAAATTAGGGGGGGGTCCAAAATAATGTAAAAGTCTGCAAAATTTTTCATGCTTTAATAACCAGTTATACATTTTTTTTAATTGATTGGTCTGATGAGGGGCATCGATATCGCCGATAAATATTCTTGTGTACCTGAGACAACAGGACACTATTAAACTCAATAACTAGTAAAACTAATCTACATATATTAATATGCTTCTTACAAGTTTGGGGGAAATAATATCAGAAATAAACATGGGCGGAATTTTTTTCTAATGTGTGTCTTTTCTTTCCTGACCTCTTCAACTACCTCCAACAACTTTTGAGATCCCCACAATACTAGTTCAAATATATTAAAGTATTATTTATCCAACTGCCTCCAGGACACAACACCAGATCAATTTTTAGGTAGGCAAACCAATCGAGAAGGAAAACTAAATTCAAAACCCCTAACCATATGTTGACATAGCAGAGTAACTTGCTGCGTTGGACTGTGTAAGGACTGGGGATCATTCCAGCAAAACCTGTCACATGATACATTCTTAGGTAACATGACAGATTGTACAGAGTTAAAAAAAACCCTATCAAAAATGAAGGAGCCTTAACTGTACAGACAAATATTTGGTGAATTATAAGATTATTTGTTTTTGATTTTACAAATTCTAAATGTAATCAGAATATTAGACAAAAAAATTAAGAAAACCAAAAAATTTCCCTTCTAGGCCTAATGACATTGTTCATACCATGGTCTGGTTTCTTTATTAAATGGCATATAAACATTTGTGGGTTATTAAATGCTAAAGCCATCCTTAGAGAAGAACAGCACAGGTACTATTTAGCAGGGATAACAGGGTTTGCATACCTTTCCCAAGCGTAATAGTTGTCACGTGATAGCTCACGGAGACGAAGAGGTAAGACTGATACTATCCTCCCGTTGTTGAATTAGCAGTATCTAGCAGTCAAAAAAGTGACCGTTAAGAGAGAATGTGGGTCACAGAGGGGATAAACAGATGTTGGCACTTAGTGACCTCAGGTCGCCGGACATCAGAAGGGGAAAGAGAGAGAAGCCAAATGATTGGCTGGGACCCCAAAACGGAAGTGGGGCTCCCTTCCCCTCAGCGGAAAAAAGGACAAGAAAGTTAGTTTTTGAGCAGGGTTCATAACGGGCAGACGAACCATAGCCATCTTACTCCGGGTTGAAGACAAAAGATTAACTGAGACACGAAGGACTCCAAATCCTTCAAGCCAGTATTAAAAACAGAACAAAGTCTATTAGCCCATGAAAGAAGAACGATTCTCCAGTGGAACCCCGTCGAGAAAAAGATAAGTAACTTTGGGGACATTTTTCCCTTACACCCAAATTTCGTTTACCACTCTCTCTCTCTCAATTTGAAGAAAGACAAAAGTCAAGAAAAACATTTATATTCGTGGACTGTCCAATTATATGTTTTGACACTCTGAACGTATATATATAAGTAGTAAAGGATTTTATGCATTTTCATTTTACCATGTGGTCTATGTTGTTACTTCATGCTTTCTTTTCAGCTTCTATTCGCCTTATGTTATCTTGCTTAGAATTGTCCTATTAATTGCTAAAGTATCACACGGGAAACCGGAGTTGCCGACTACTGCAATATTAATATTATCACAACTAAAACCTATAGGCTCATTATCTTCCATTGTCTCGGGGAAGGAAGAAAGCGGCCTGGTGGGTGTGTGATAGTGTGAAATTTGGAACCCCTTGCCAGCGGCGGTCAGTCTGGTCCTAAATTATTCCCTCACGTAATATGCCAGTTCTTATATGCCTGAGAGAAGAACTCTGAACAGGACTTATTCTGTAGGGGATCAAGTGCCAACCTGCCCCGTCTTCACACATGCGAAAATAAAGTCCTGTTTTGGGATTTTAGTCGATTTCGCGTCACATAGTCCAAAAGTGAATGTAATAGCACAATTGGAGTTCAAACTCACAAAAACTGGCCTTGTGTCATATCCAATCTATGGTGGAGGGGTTAGGTAAATATATGCATTGAAATCAAGAGTAAATATTAACATACTTAGGGTGTCTCTAGTATAATATTAAACAAGCTAGGCTCAGAGAAAATTGAGAGTTTGACTAGTGCCAAACTAAACTTAGTAAATCATTTATTACTAACATACTTATTTGAATTTAAATGACCAGCTGTCAGAAAAATAATCAATGCAAGTATCTTGGTCTTTATTTTTATCTACTAATATATCTGGCTACTGATAAAACTACTTGGGCACCTTGCATGGTTGTTATGATTAACAAGCTAGACGAGCAGACCACTGATAGTGAGTTTGGTCCTCAATGGATGCCCATACTTCTAGCCTTGTACTAAATGACTACTAGTAAAACTACTTATGGAGGCAGAAGTAGTGTAATAGTTATAAGAAATGGACACAGCAACTCAAGTTCAAATCTTGGACAATGCTGTTTCCATTTCACATAGTACTAATACCCTTAGAGAAAGGCATGAATCCAACTATTCTCCCACTAGTTATGGATAAAATAGGACAAACTGAGCTCTTTAACCATGGGTATGACAAATGGTCTTGAAGAAAAAAAAAAAAATTCAAACCTGTTAAACTCCACTTAAAAATTGACCCCCCAGTCACATCCTGCTCATACAGAGAGTAAATATGTACTAGTAAAACTACTTTTAAAATAAGCTGCGTTAATTTTATATTTCAAAAATTAGAAAAGTAAGATAATCAGGAAAATTTAAGGCCTACATTCTATAGTATATCCCATCCACACCAAATTACTACTAAAGGAATGCAGGATGTCCTAACTGGTGAGCTGAACATCTTTAGTGGATACAGATTACATGATAGGAATGACAGGACAGAGACAGACTTTCTACTAATGGAAATCACATGTAAACGACAAGAGATACAGAAACATGTCAATGTGTGCCTCAACATACAGCAAGAAATGAACTACTTCATTCACACTGAGTGAATTTACAAGAAGGGATATGAATTCTAATTACAGTTTTATTACTGTAAACAAATTTACCTTAAAACCCACAACTTAAAAGGAGATTCGGAAAAAAGAAAGTTAGATAAAAATACTTGAAAGACGTGTTCTTTTCTATCATGGGGTAAAATCAACAGTATACCACAGCAATTCACAACTCAAGGGTCCTGGCCGGGAACAGGTGACAGCAAGCAACGTATCAAAACATAACATACTCCTGTATAATAGCAATTGAAATGAATAAATTGGTTTTATATATTTACCAAGCCTCTCTGCCATGGGTTGGATGTAAAATAACAAAGACTAAAGAACCCAGTCTGCCCAGATATTTACTTATAACTGGAGGAAGAACAGATGCATTCATGCCTTTCCCAAGGAGATTAGTACAATGTAAAAATGCAAACAACCTCATCCAAGATTTGAACTCTGATTGCTAATTCCATTTTTTATGACAATGACACTAAGCTTGCCTCCTGGATGACGTTCTTTGCATTTAGCGTGACACTAATACCCTTGAGAAAAGCATAAATTCATCTTTTCTCCCTCCAACTATAGATAAATAGTAGAACAGACCTGGCTCTTTAACGTTGGTATGGCAACTGGTCTTGGAGAAGAAAAACTGAAATCAAATCTGTTAAACTGCTTAAAAAGACTGTGTGGCTCATGATGCATTTGTTTGTTGGTTATTTAATGGCATATCAACCTTCTGAGGTTATTTGATGCCAAATCTTTTTCGAAGGACAGTAGTAGTACTGTTTAACCCATAGATGGAAGGATCAGGAGGTTGCTACCTTTTCTAAGGGTATTTGTCTGAAAGTGAACGTAATAGCTCAACTGGAGTTCGAACTGGCATACAACAATTCCACAGTCCAGTGCTTTAACTATTACACCATGGGGAAACCCCCCTGCTCATGATGGAGAGGTCAAGTAAATACACAGATCGGGCTCCCTTGTTAAGCTAATTAAGGGTCGAAACTGCTTCTTAGACAAAGTAGTATTTGTTCCTATAACATAACGGAGGTGCCCATGGTGTAATGGTTATCGTCGTAGGAAATGGACACGGCGACACAAGCTCAAATCCTCGACGAGACTGATTGCATTTCACATAGTACTAATACCCTTGGGAAAGGTATGAATCCAATTATTCTCCCTCCAGCTATGGGTAAATAGTAGGGCAGACTGTGTTCTTCAGCCTTGGTGAGGAAACTAGTCTAGGAGACGGAAAACTCTGAATTCAAACCTGTTAAACTCTACTTAAAAACTGACCTTGTGTCATATCCTGCCCAAGCGGAGGGTTGGTAAATATGATCACACAACAGAAATGGCACATTGTAACAAGGTTTTTTATAAGCACATCATCATAATGTCGTGCTGCTAGCACGGATATCCCTGGCCCTCTCTCGCCACTTCTCCCTATCGCTCATCGCGTCTAGCAGGTCTTCAGGGCTACATCCCATATCCTCACATAGCTGCTGAATGTATGTTTGAGCTGGTCGTCCTGCTTTTGCCCGGCCATATGTGGGGGTCCATAGGAGTACATCCCTTATGAGCTCGTCCCTGCTTCTCCAGCAGTGTCCTGCATGTCTGGTTCGTCTAACTTGGATAGTTTTCATGATGGGAGGCAGGGGGCCGTATAGTTGGTGCCTTGTGGGGTGTTGCCGCCAGGACTTGTTCAATATTGCTCGCAGCATTCTTGTGTAATTGCCGTCTAGCTTCTTCTCCAGCCATTTAGTTAGTGTCCAAGTAGTGCATCCATACAGCAGTATCGATACGACCGCTGCCTGGAAGAAACTGCGTTTCATTTTATAAGCAAAATATCATTAAAATACTCTCATTTAAAGAATAAAGCAATTTTGCTATATTCTTTAGATTAGAGCCATGATTTTTTTTATATAAACTTGGCATGAGTCTCTGATAAACAAAACAAAAAAAAAAAAAAAAAAAAACTTGTATAGAAGTAGGAACAAGGCTATTTGAAAACAAACTCATCCCACAGAACTTTTTAAATTGTAGTTTACTCACTACATTTCTCCAGTAACAAATCTCTTGAGATACTAAAGCCCACTCACTCCAGCATACAACCCTAAATAAGACCACAAAAGAATCTCTTTCTAAAAAAATTAAAAATAGAAACTTATTCAACCTTTAAACATGAACAACAAACATTTGTACTCAACTTAATTCATTGTGACAAAAGTATAAAACAGAACAGACACAGAAAAAGAAACCTCAACTACAAAAGAGCTAAAGGATACATTTCAATGTGCAATGCCTTTTAAGTTAGGTGAGCAGATCATTACAAGTACATCCAATTCTCACTGGGCACCACCATTCTACAAGCCTGGTACTCAGCTAAGCTTAGTAAATTACAGAAGAGCTCAATTGCAAATTCGAAAAATACTCTCCTAGTTAGAAGCATTCTGATTATAGCAGTTAACCCATCCAAGGTTGTGGGTTGACTATCAGCTGGAGACATTTGAGCATGGACACCTATCTAGGGCAAACTGATTGAACTTGGAATATGAGAGTCGTTCAAAAAGTTCTAAGCCTCACTACTACTCCTTACAAAACTAAAAAAAAACTAATTCAGATTTTTGTCTTAAATTCTGTGCAGCTGAGATGAGGGGTGTGCTACAAATCTAAAATCTTGGTGAGGCTTAGAACTTTTTAAACAACCTTCCCAACATTCAGTAAATAGATATTCATGCAGAGCTGTTAAGAGAGACCAAATGACTTCATGGTTTTGCAGAGAGAAATTCCTAAGCACACTTGAAATAAATTGTTTACCAGCCAGTACAACAAACAAATGATGGTCCTAAACTGGCTTTTTGGTAGAGATTATTGGGTTTTGTTTTTGTTTTTTTGTTTTTTTTTACAAAAAGATGAGAATTTAACAGTCTAGACAAACCAATTTAACAATTTATTTAAATTAGAAAAGTCATTTGTGTCTTCAGTTAGTCAACAGCATTCTATTCAGAATCATCATCCACACATTACAGTCCAATCAGAGCTCATACCATCAAATATTGGCTACCCATAAACCCAATACCAACTGACTGGATGTAGCATGAAGTTTGATTTGATTCTTGTCCAGAATAGCACATTAAATTTTTTTCATTAATTCTGTGAAAGTATATATAATAGAAATAGAATATTCAAAATCTTCAAGAACAATTAACTTCAAAAGGGACAATCACAGATACAAAACCTGGAATTACACTCAGCCCAAATTCAAACGCCACCCAATAAAGACTGAAATGTCTGAAACACATGTAGCACAGATATACAAAATAAAAAACCTAATAGCAAATTTAAAGTCATTTGTGGACCTATTCAGTTTAATATATATATATATATATATATATATATATATATATATATATATATAATAGCATGGTTGCCTATCTGCAACCATCAGTTTCATGTCGTCTTATTACGACAATTATAAGGCAGAGAAAGAAAGATACTGAAAAAAAATTGAAAAGTTAAAAGAATGTTAGGATTGTATACAACTCTTTTTGTGTGTGTGTGTGTGTAGATTATATTTGCATATTATTGTGTGTGGTCATATAAGCGATTGTGAGTATCTGTGTGTATGATGATACATGCACTGCACAGCAAATTTGAGGTTGCCTCCTAGATATATGATGTGAAACAAAAGTCGCAACAGGCAAGGGTTTGATGGAATGAAAATTTTATTTACACACACACACACACAATAGCAAATTTAAAATCATCTGTGAATCAATTCAATATATATATATATATATATATATATATATATATATATATATATATATATATATATATATATACACACACACACACATACATACACGCACGCACACACCTAATAGTAAAAGTCATTTGTGGACCTATTCAGTTTACTATACATATACACACACACACACACACACGATGATTGATATTTCTTGTTTCTCATAAACAAAAGAAAAAAAAAGTACATCAGGAGATTAAAGAGGGAAATACTTGTACATGTACCACTGAGTGATTACGATTATACTTCAGTGATAACCAAAGACAAAATATAAGTTTTCCTTCTAAGGTACTATTTACCAACCCCTCCGCTCGGGCAGGATATGACACAAGGTCAATTTTTAAGCAGAGTTTAACAGGTTTGAATTCGGAGTTTTCCTTCTCCTAGACTAGTTGCCTCTAAGGTAGTCTCCTGTTTACATGACTATGTTTCTCCATAAGACCATATTCCTCTTTTGCCATATTGTCATTCTGCCGACATATGCCTTCAGAGTTACTGCCTCCCATAGAATAGCAGAATTTGTTATGTTTTGAATTCAAAATTTTTCCTCCTCCAAGACTGGTCATCCTACCAAAATTACAGAGCCCAGTTTAACCTGCTAATTATATATATGTGTGTGTGTGTGTGTAATGATTACAGTCACCATCCAGATAAAAGTCATTTGTTTCATTTTTTTCCCAAAAAATTACAAAACTCAACATATTCTTATGATAAACAGAGGAAATAGATATGACTGATAACTGAATTGTAGCAAGTTACAGACATACTTTTGGGACCTAACCGTTGACTTCATTATATTTCTATATACTTTTTTTTGTTTTACATCTGAATAATTAATGAAAACTTTCCCGCACAAGCATCTTCAATCCCCCCCCACCTTTTAATAAAATAAAATTGCTTAAGATTATCAAGTCCCACCAACAGCACAGAGTTCCCCCAACTCTCTCTCACCATCTGTCCCCATCATCCATTACTCATGGTAAATCTTCTAGACTGCACCCAATATCCACAGAGTTGATGTGTCTGCTGGTCAGCCAATGCTGGCAAGTCCATGTGTAAGAAACAATAAGAAAACATTGTTCATGAGTCCGTCCTCACTTCTCAAGCAGTGTCCCATGTGTCCTGTTAATCTTATTTGGGTGGTTTGTGAGATGGGAGGTAAGTGGCCGAACAACTGCTGCTTTGTGGAGTGTCGTTTCCAGGATTTGATCAAAACACCATGTAGCATTCTTGTGTAGTTCCCATCTAATTTGTGTCTCCATTCTTCTTTGACTGTTTATTCAACTCATTTATTTGCCTGGATACAAGTGACTATTCATTGATCGTGGTGACAAATCTGGCAACTTCAAATGAATTAAATGACTTTTAAGACATCGCTAATTGATTGATTAGTTATGGACTTTTTTCTTAATGGATGAGGAATATGTTTACAAAGAATTTCGCATGACGTTTCAAGCCGGCCAGCGGTGCGTAACTTTTTTAGAATTTGTTTTAAAAAAAAAAAATAAAAATAATAAAAATCTTACACGGTCAAGTTCACTGGGGAAAAATATTCCGGTCATTTGTTTGTTTGTTTTTTTTTGTGAAATGTTTTTATTTTTCAGGAAAAAAAAAAAAAAAAAAAAAAAAGAGAAAGATTTTACATTTTATAAAGGGATCATTTTCACATTTTAATTCAATGGAGAATGATCACCCATTTCCAAAACAGTGTTGAATAAATCAAATAACTAAACAGGTTGAGATTTTTTTTATTTTTTTTTGGGGGGGGTCTTTTTTTTTTTAATACTCGTTATGGAAATGGGTGATCATTCTACATTAAATTAGAATGTGAAATTGAATCCCTCTTTATAAAAATTTCTTTCTTTTCTTTTTCCTTGAAGAAAAAAAATGCAGTGTTAGAGGGTCAAATTAGTTCAAATCACAAAAAATTGGACGAGTGCTTGTAGAATAGTACCGAAAAAAAATGTATGAGGAGACAGAAAAAAGACCCTTAATTTCTAAGTCTACAATCAAATTGCACAATGAAAAAGTTAGCTTCAGATATTTGCTTCCTTATTTTTTACTGAACAATCTATTTCTAAAATTATAAAACTCGACATATACTTAGTAGTTAGCGGAATGAACTAAAGAAATATGGCCGTATTGTTGCTCATTGCAGATGTACTTTGGGGATTTAACCGTTGAGTGAAATAAATGATTGAAACTTACACTTATCTGAATGGTAAAGTTATATATTTCCTTTTGAATATTAACAAAGATAAGCCCACCGTTAGTGCGCAACTTTTGTGAATTTGTGAAAAAGGACAAAAAAGGGGAGAGCAGAAAAAAGGGAGACATTTAAGTTCCCCAAATGCACAGTGTAACTTTAGTAGAAACTATCATTTTAAAGAGAAAAAAAAAAAGGGAAAGATACCAGAAGAGGTCAGAGGTCAAAAGTGAATTTCTCTCGAATGTCAAACAGAAATTGATTTTTTTCTTCAAGTACTTCTATAGGAGCCGTCTAAGTTTTACATTTCAAGAAAGTAAATAAATTTGAAGAAAAAAATAGTCACAACACTTCTTAGATATTTTAAATTTTTTTTATTTTCTTATTCTTGACTTTTCATGCAAAATGAATAAGTTTTCATTACGGTAAAATCTGGGAGAGTTTCAAAACAACACGATTCTTCGCATAGAACTCAACTTCTAGTGATAATACAATTGAGCTGGTTATTATTAACTATCATAGATACACTTGACCATCTATATTTACTTGTTAGTTATTATTTATCATATATATACATAACCACTTCTATTTTCTATAAGCAGTTGTTAAGTGTATAAAAAGAGATGCTACTAACTATTGGCATCAAGGAAATAAATATTTATGAATTAGCACCGTTACCTAAAATATAAACAAGGTTTTTTTTCTTTCAAGTAAGATAAGGGATGAGAGGAAAGAACTAAAATGGGAAGAAACTTGGAATCTTTAGAATAATTGTAGCCCAAAAGAACAAAAAAGAAGTTAAAATGTTCAACATTCCATTCCTCATTTGGACGACTTTCTTTTTTAAAAAGCAAAGCATTAAAACTTTTTTTCCTTGTAAAATTTAGGGTGGGGGACTTAAATATGAAAACTAGGGTTTATTTATTTATCTATTTTTTATTTAATTTTTTATCTTAATTTAATTTTTTTTTTTTTTTTTTGCTGCCTTGATGTGCGCAATTTTCACCAATGTTTCAAATAATATGGAGATATCGGGTGGGGTGGGGGAAATTTCACGCACCTAGATGTTAGTTTTTGTTTTGTTTTTTTTATGACAAAATTCAAACGAATGCAATTTCTGAAGGTGACAGTCGAGAAAAAAATATTCAGTCACACGATAAATATTTTTTCCTGGTCAAAAATCCAAGCATAATTTGTTTTTTTTTACATAAGAGTTTAACTTCAAATATTTCATATGCAAAATAAATAAAAAAATCTTAAGGCGTGTCGACATCCAGGATATACTAAATTTATATATATATATATATATATATATATATATATAAGATGCCTTTAAACAAATCTGAAAAGTAAATCGATATTATTGATTATCGTATTGATGATTAAATTTCGCAGTTAGCTATCAGTTCACGCTTTCTTCTTTATTTCGATATGACAAAAAAATCGACTGAGATTAAGTCTTCATGACCAAGAGGGTCTAATCTAATCTCATATGATATATGGACCTACTTTTACAGTATTGACAGCACATGCTATATTTTCGATCTCATAGAAAAGGTCAAGATATGAATTCTCTCAGTAAATGAAATTATCGGATTATATTGAAAATATAATCCAAACTTATCTTAATCTTCGAAAGCAACAAAATATGATGCCATAGTATGGGAGGTAGTAAATGGGTGAGGTCACTTTATGTTGTCGGTACTATTCAAAGGTTGGCTTCTAAATTTTACGAGTAATGACAATCAAATGTTTAAGTTTTGAAAATTAGTCAGAGCCAATGGATATGTTTTTCCTTCCCATTAGGTTTTACAGTTCACCGCCCCCTTGAAAACAAAAAGACAAAATTTAAAAAAGTAAATCACTTTTGTGTGTCATTGTTAAAATAGTTCAAGCAAAAACCTAATCAGTTTTTCAATTACTGAATTAATATTTTAAAAGTATTGTAAAATTGATTATTATTTTTTAAATTAAACATTTTAATACTATTTTCACTGTAACGCGCCCAAATAATTTGAAGAGAATAATTATGAGAAATACTACTAGAGAAAGGATACAATACCAAAGCAATAAAAATTTGGTAACATTTTTTCATAGTGTCTTAAAGGAAAACAAGACTGTTCTTTAATCAGTTCATCCTTCAGAGATCATTAAAGAAGCCCATAACATAGTCCATTGAGACAGTACTGAAGGTTTTAATCCTTTACACCAAATAGACACATTAAAAAAGAGGAAGATTTTACTATATAATATTGTCGAAAGAATTAACTATCTTCATTATTGACACATTTAAAAATGATTTTAATTACGACTAAAAAGGGAGCATAAAGCACATTACTCATTTCAAATACAATATAAAGAACAACGTCACAATTTAAGGGGAAAAACAAATAAACAACCCAATTAATATAAAACTTTCATTCACAGAACTTTTTTTTAGAAAAATAATACAAATAAAAAAAATAAGCAAGGTTGTGATATTCATTTTTCTTTAGGCTAGGAAGTTTTAAATAAGGAGTCTTCACGTTATGAAGCAAAGTAAAAAAAATTAAAAAGTAAAAAAATACTTACAGAATTAGAGTATTTTAAATTATTTAAAACCTTCTCCTTACGGTAATATTCAATACAGTGTCAGCAAAGATTATCTTGTTTTTTGTTTGTATGTGTAAATGATTTTTTTTTAAGTCCGGAAAAAAATCGTATATTGTATAGTTAAATGGAATATTGTTGTTTAATTTTTTCTAATTTTCTTGGAAGATTTAATTCCAGTGGTCACCTTGTTTGGTTGACTTTTGTAAACAATAAACAGTTTTAGTTTTCTTTTAAATTTTTTAAAAATCTCTGTAAGGGTAAATCCAATAGAGATTATAAAAGATATCTTTGGTTGTTCTGTAGCTAAATTCAAGGCGATTCTGTTTTTAAATAAACGAGTTTTTTTTCTCTTTTAAATCCAGGATAGAATGGGGGATAAAAAAAAGAGGGACTTTGGAAAAAGTAGAGAAATCAATTATTGGTCTCAAGAAAAACGGTATTATTAAATGTTTATTGTTTTAGTTAGAAAAGATACGCTCCGTCATACGAGATCAATAAATAAAATATTAATTCTGCTCTATAAATGAAGTTGTTTTTTTTTTCTTTTTCATATAGATATATATTTTTTAATTAACTTAATATACCGGTTTTTTTCTCAGATGCTGCCTTCCTTCCTTCTGTTTTTCTTTTTTTTATTCCAGGCCAAACTCTCCCACTGTCTAACGTCTTAAAACAGGAAAAATGCTGAATTTTTTTTTAAGCCAGCAAGAAGGTGTTCTGGTCGCTCGGCTCAGCACCAACTCTTTCTTGGTTGTAATAATCCGTCACACTGAGAATTTTCCTTTTACTTTCGGATAACAACAACAATCAAAGCAAGAAGTCTTTATTTTTCCCTTCTCCTGCCGTTACTCCTTGCCCGTTTCTGATGGCCTCCACCTGCTGACAACCGTGGACTTCCGGTCTAATTGCATCATGGGAGAAGCGATTTTGACTAATCAACGATCAGCTTATACATATCGTTCGGCTGTCAATCCAGCCGACCACCTTTCCTTCCGTGGCCGCGAGCAGACAGCCGGCATGTAGTCATCACTAAGGAAAGAAAGTCGCCCTAATCGAAAAACGAATAATTATTGAACAGCCTTAATGATCATAATAAATTATTTTCACTGTTTCGCTGTCTACAACCGGACCTTATTAAAAAAAAAGACCTGAATTAATTTTAACGACTTATAAATGAACATGAACAAAAAATGAACTCCTAACTTTTACTCTATGATTCAGACGAACTTAATTGCATCTTAAAAATACATTGCGCATAACATTCAAAATTAATGCGAATATATAAACGAAAGCTAAACAACGAGGTTGTTTTCGAACTTCAATTGGATTGGATTTTTACTATCTGTTATTTTAAAACTTCATCCTTTTTCTAAACCATTAGATTAAGGAAGGAAACTGGTATTATTTGAGTGAGTAAAAATTAACGATATTAAATCGAACAAACGAATAAGTAAAAGTAACTTTCTGATTCAAGTATTAGAATTAACTTTATTATCAAATTTATCATGGCTTTAAAAACAAAGATTAACTTCAGCATCTACTACTGCAACTACTACCATTTAATTCTTAATATTTCTTACCTCGAGATGCTTCTTCGTCTTCAATTAACAAAATCAATTAAGTGATGGATGACAATAAAATCGACTTCTCGTTAGGATATTATTTCTATTCTATCAAGGGAGCTTAAAGTACGCCGATTATATTCCCTGTTGAAGGGCAAGATCTCTTCACCCCACTAAAAAAAGAGGTGTCCAGGATACGGCACTAAACTGCATTTGATGGTGAGGCTCCAGTTCTGGAGATCTGGGTCGTGTTGAGTACCTTTTTTAATAACACATGAGGTGCCCGTGGTGTAGTCGTTATCGTCGTAGGAAATGGACACGGCGACACGAGTTCAAATCCTGGACGAGACTGATTGCATTTCACATAGCACTAATACCCTTGGGAAAGGTATGAATCCAATTATTCTCCCTCCAGCTATCGGTAAATAGTAGGACAGACTAGGTTCTTCAGCCTTGGTTAGGCAACTAGTCTAGGAGAAGGAAAACTCTGAATTCAAACCTGTATAAACTCCGCTTAAAAATTGACCTTGTGTCATATCCTGCCCGAGCGGAGGGGTTGGTAAATAGTACCTTTTTTAATAACACAATTGAACATGAAACTTCCATTTGAATAATTATATCGAATGTTAAAGATCCATTTGAATAATTGTATCGGATATAAAACAGTTGTTATGAAGTGTTCAATTAAAAAAAAACAACATTGATTATAATTGATTATAATAACATTGTTTTAAGATTGATATTAGGTTTTGAAACCCTTATTCCAAATAGAGTCTACAGCAAATTAAATCACCACCCACCCCCAAAAAACTTACGCTCTCATTCATTAAGTTCCATATTGAAAATATAAAAATAAAAAAAAGATTCTCAATTCAAAAATTCATTATCTTTTGCAAGACTGATTTACCAGCTTAAAACATTTGGTATAAAATAAAAAAATACCCGTGGTGTAATGGTTATCGTCGCAGGAGTTGGACACGGCGACAGGAGTTCAAATCCTGGACTGATTGCATTTCACATAGCACTAATACCCTTGGGAAAAGTATGAATCCAATTATTCTCCCTCCAGCTATGGGTAAATAGTAGGGCAGACTAGGTTCTTCAGCCTTGGTGAGGCAACTAGTCTAGGAGAAGGAAAACTCTGAATTCAACCCTGTTAAACTCCACTTAAAAATTGACCTTGTGTCATATCCTGCCCGAGCAGAGGGGTTGGGTAAATATGATAAAATAAAAAATACTTTTCGATTATTCTGAAACATCTTTGAGTAGAACAATTAAGTCATTATATCTTAATGATTTAATTCTTCTTCTGAAAGGTGTTGGGGGACTTAGAATACACTAACTGTATCCCCTGCAGATTGATGATAACCCTTCAAAAAGGAGTTTCCTTGAGATGTTGACTATATCTGATAATGAGACTGCTCTTCCGAAAACCTGGTAAGTGTAGAGTACCCCTTCATTGCTATTATTCCCAGGTCCACTCTGACCTAGAGTGGTAGTACCTGTTTGGGTCTCATCTATGGGTCAAATAAATGTTTAAGAATTATTTGTATTTGATGAAACCATGTGAAAAAAAAACCCTTAAAAGACAACTACCCAGTAAAAGTAAATATGAATGTTCAAGGAGTATAATTCTCTAACCTCTAGGCATAAACTAACCCAAAACAGGTTGATATAATGTTAAAATCAATCAGTCAATCATTAAGAAAAATTCAAGTTTCATTCACATGTAAGGCCAATCATTTGGCATTCATAACCCTTTTAATCTTGAAATATAAATAGGTATGAAATAAACACATGCACGAGTATAGAAAAAATAACAAAAAAATAAAATTTTTAAAACAAAATAAGTGAAATGATAAAGATGAAAATACAGAATATAAATACACATTTTTCCCATCATGCAAAGGATTTTAGTCTTTTGACTCCAGGGTTCCAAATTTTTTGTCAGGGGCTATGCTCTACCTTTGTTTTTTCTGCTCTTTCTTTTTACCACTAGAGGTCACTGTTCTCAGCTGTTTCTAGAACCCGGATATATCAAAATATTATATAAGCATCCCAACTCAGTGACACATTGACTTGGTCAAATAAGTAAAGTTAGCGACCATAGTCGAGGGTGACCCGAAGGCTCCCTTTTCGATAGCTACTACACCAAGGTGTAGGGGAGGGCGCAACTCCATTCCCTGGATTGCTCCACTTTACCCTTGAACCGTACCTTATAATGCTGAGTGTTAAGCAAGGTGGTATCAAGTTCCATTTTTAAAATCTTTGGTATGACTCGACCTGGGATTGAACCCAGGTCTCCCGGGCCATTAGCGAACACTCTAACCGCTGGGCCAATGTCCCGGTCTTGTTCCTAAATTACCCTAACTCTTCATACAAAGGAACTGAACAATAAATACCACAAAGACTTTCTTCCAAAGAATACAAAATAAAACTGATAAGGAAAAAGAAACAATGTGTTAGCTTCTTTATTTTGTGAATTAATTTCATTTTACCAACATATGGGACACACACATAACACATACACCAAAAACCCATGCATCCTCTAATAATGGCCTAGGACCAAAATTCATAAAAAATGTTTACCAACACTTGTATCTATCTATCTCTCTCTCTCTCTCTCTCTATATATATATATATATATATATAAGTTCACTGACTGTAGTCAAGGGCAACCAGAAGGCTCCCTTTTCAATAGCTTCGACACTAAGGTGAATGGGAGGGCACTACTCCTTTTCCTGGGTTGCTCCACTTACTCTTGATCTTGATCTTTACATTATAATGCTGGGTGTTAAGCAAGAAGGTATCAATTACTTTTTTTTTTTTTTAGTCTTTGGTTTGACTCGACCTGGGATTGAATCCTGGTCTCCCAAGTCATCAGGCAAACAAATTGTATGTTAAGCAAAGAGGAATCAAGTACCATTTTTTAAGTCTATAGTTTGATTTAACCTAGAATTGAACCCCAGTTTCCCACCCCATTGGCAAATGTGCAATACCTCCTCATTATTATTATTCTCCAGTTCATATATATATATATATATATATATATGGAGGAAAAATTAACCATATCTACATATAATAGACCAAAGGAATTGCTTGACTAAAGGTCTAAAGAATTTAATATTTGCATACATTGGAAAAATTGGTTAATTAGTGGATAAAAGGGTTGATAAAAATTGTTTAATGTAGAAAAAATGGAGAAAGGGAAATGAAGAGAAAAAATGAAGGAAGGGGAAGGAAAGAAAGAGAAAAAAAAAGTGAATTTTTTTTTTCTTGGTTTCTTGAAGAAAGTCTTTTTTTTTTTAATATGCTAATTTTTGTATAGGTGAGGGGTCTTTTTAACAGATAAAATGTATTTTATCCTAACCCACTTAACCGGAGCAATCCTGAAGAGCTGTTGGGTGAAACCTATGTAGACTCTCTCGTGACCATTGGCCTAGCGGTTAGAGTGTTCGCCAATCGCCCGGGAGACCTGGGTTCAATCCCAGGTCGAGTCATACCAAAGACTCAAAAAATGGTACTTGATGCCTCCTTGCTTAACACTCAGCATTATAAGGTACAGATCAAGGGTAAAATGGAGCAATCCAGGGAAAGGAGTAGCGCCCTCCCCTACACCTTGGTGTAGTAAGCTATCGAAAAGGGAGCCTTTGGGTCACCCTCGACTATGGTCGACTATATATATATATATATATATACATGGTGCATTCAATAAGGTTCCAGACTTTTTTCGTACAGGCATCTAAAATTGTCGTAGACTCTTAAAAATTCAGTATGTTATTGCTATACATCTTATGAGATGACTGACCAATTTTTATGAGTTCAGGTTCAAATGAACAGCTACAGCAGAAATTGGAATACACCCTACTAAAGCCTGATTATCACAGCTGGTGAATTTCAAAAATGCAATCCGGATGTGAAGACACTTTAGAAAAACGATATGCAATAAAATTCTGTTTTAAACTTGGAAAAAATGCCACAGAAACGTATGGAATGCTTCACACTGATTTTGGAGCATCTTGCATGAATCGAGCATGAGTTTTTGAGTGGCATAAGAGATTCAAGGAAGGCAGGGAGCCTGTGAGGGATGATGAGAGGCGTGGGAGAAATAAGGAAGTCAATACACCAGAGTTGTTTGGTCAAAGTGTTAGGGTTACTATGTTGAGGTTTTAAGGGAGTTCAGGAAGAGATTCCGTCAGAAGAGGCCAGCACTCTTCAAATCGGGTCAGTGGCATTTCCACGAGGAGAATGCACCAGTCCACAACTCCATCCTTGTCACAGACTATTTGATCAAGATGGGCATCAAGACAGTTCCTTACCCTCCCTATAGTCCAGACCATGTTTCCTGTGACTTTTGCTTATTCCCTAAGCTCAGAGGCTGTCATTATGAGACAATTGAGGAGATGAGAGAGGCTGTGATGAAGGTCATTGACATGCTCACACAAGAGGAATTTAATGGGGCCTTCCAGAAATTGTTGAAATGGTACAACAAGTGAATTGCAGCCAGAGGAGATTACTTTGAAGGGGACTAGAGTTTCATGTGTGTACTATCAATAAAAGTGCTCATACAAAAAAAGTCTGGAAACTTATTTAATGATCCTCGTATATACAGATGGAGCAAAAAATGAAAATAAAATTGGATGCGTTGCCATACTAAAAGACTTATTTAATGATCCTCGTATATATATATTATTTTTATAACTATTTCTATAACTCTGGCAGCATGAAAAAAAAACAACAAATAATACAATTTGTCAATAAAGAATATATTACAAACTAATATCTAGAAAAAAAATCATAATTATTGAAATTATCCTGAAGATCCATTTGGTGAAACCTGGGTAGGTAGTTTCTGGGTCTTTTAGGGATTCTGTATACACCTACTTAAGCCAAATCCCTGCTATATAGTCTGGAGCAGGCAGCAGGTGGCATTGGCCTCCATGTGAATGCAGACAAAATAGAGTACATGTGTTTTAATAAAAAAAGAGACATCTCCACACTAAATGGTACTATTTACCAACCCCTTCGCTCGGGCAGGATATGACACAAGGTCAATTTTTAAGCGGAGTTTATACAGGTTTGAATTCAGAGTTTTCCTTCTCCTAGACTAGTTGCCTAACCAAGGCTGAAGAACCTAGTCTGTCCTACTATTTACCAATAGCTGGAGGGAGAATAATTGGATTCATACCTTTCCCAAGGGTATTAGTGCTATGTGAAATGCAATCAGTATCGTCCAGGATTTGAACTCGTATCGCCGTGTTCATTTCCTATGGCAATAACAACTACACCACGGGCACCTCCACCACACTAAATGGTGGCTCATTGAAATTAGTGGACAAGTTCACATACCTTGGTAGCTGCATCTCATCTACTGAAAATGACATCAATGTGTGACTAGCAAAGGTATGGACTACTATCAATAGGTTATCAATCATATGTAAGTCAGACTTATTTGATAAAATAAAATGCATTTTTTTCCAAGCTGATGGTGATTCTCCAGTTTGCGTGGTGGCTGGAAGTATTATATGAAGGGACATTTTGGCTGATGGACCTGCATATTTGCATGCATGTGTATATGCCTATGCAAATGTCAATTTACAGAGAGAATATAAGCAACAGTCAGCAGTCAACTTGCAGCCTTTCCCAGACTTCATCTTGTATGAGTTATCAACAATCCAGTCTGACCGACCAAGGCTGTATAGCGCAGATCCCAACTGACTTTACACAGTTCTGAAGATCTGGGAAACATGGAGTATCTCTTCATTGTTGTTATTCCCAGTTCCACTCTGACCTGGAGTGGTAATACCTGTTAGAGTCCTATCTATGGTTCAAATCGATTTGCTTAAAATTTATTTGTATTCAATAGAACCATGTAAAAAAATGATTCTGCATCAAAAATGTTAATATGAATAAACAATGAATGTAACCTCTTGGCATAAAATAACCCCAGACAAGTTGATTAGATATTGAAATCAATCAATTAATCAGAGATACTAAATTCTCTATAAGACCAGTCAGCTGGGGCTATAGAATATGCTGACTGCATCTCTGCTGGGAGAAAAAAAAAACCTTCCAATGAGTTTTCTGGATATGACATTAAACTATCTGATGGTAGGGAACCTTTTCATTGCAATTGCTCTCAGACCCACTCTGACTCGGAGTCATAGCACTTGATAGGGTTCCATCTAAGGGTCAAATAGAACTGTTTGAAATTCAAACTATGTGCAAATAAAAGGCTTATGTGAAATTGAATTGTTAGAAATAGAACTGTTTGACCATTTAACTGTGTGTAAACAAATGACTGATGTTTAATTGAGCTGTTTCTGATACATAAAAATACTTGGAACCATTCAACTGCGTGCAAACTAATGAGTAATGTTGAATAGAAGTATTAGTTTTGATTAGCAATACTTGAAACTCTTGAACTGTGTACCTTAAGTGAATAGTTCATGTTATATTGTGATGCTTGAAACCATTTAACTGTGTGCAAATAAAACTATTTATGTTAGATAGTAGTATTTGAAACCATTTAAGTCACAGCAAACAAATGATTAATACTAAATAGAACCATTTGTCTTAGAATATTTGTAACCATTTAACTGTGTGCAAAGAATAATAATACATGTGGACAAAAAAAAATTAGCTTTGACCCATTTAAAAATAAGATTGTCCACAAACTACTGGCTTACAAATCATGGGTAAAACCATTTAACTGCAAACAAATGAGCTCTGGCTCATTTAAAAATGTTTTCTACAAACTGTGTTTACAAATCATATATAATATATACAATGAGGATTTGGCATGAAACAACCGACAATGGTTGATATGCCATAAAATCCAATCAAATTAAATTATATATTTTTAATATATATATATATATAAAGAGGATTTGACATTAACCTACAATGATTGATATGCCATAAAACCCAACCAAACCAAATCATATATACTTAATATATCTGTAAAAAGAGGATTTGGCATGAAATAACCCTTCAATGGTTGATATGCCATAAAACCTAACCAAACCAAATCATATATACTTAATATATCTGTAAAAAGAGGATTTGGCATGAAATAACCCTTCAATGATTGATATGCCATAAAACCCAACCAAACCAAATCATATATACTTAATATATCTGTAAAAAGAGGATTTGGCATGAAATAACCCTACAATGGTTGATATGCCATAAAACCCAACCAACCAAACCAAACTTAAGTTCACTATAATAGAGAATAGGGCCAGGGCTAGAGTCACATTCTCTACCTCAAATCTATAATAAAACCCCCTTGAATTTATGATATGTCCCCCAATCTATGATACTGGGACTCCAATCTACTAAATGTCAATTTTCATAAAGTAGTCTTCATAAAAAATATGTAAAATCTGCCTTTCCAGGGCTACAAAGAAGGCTCCCTCCATGGTTGGAGGGGTTGGGGTATTATGCTCCAGTGCTGAGAGAAATGGGAGAAAAAAACATATCTAGTAAGACCATATCAATACAAGAAACCCACAGAGATGGATATTACATGTAGAAACCCTAACTCCCAAAAAACTTAACAACAAATTTAACCACCCAAAAATAAATGCAACATTTTAATCCTTAATAAACACTGACACCAACATGAAATATTGTAATCATTCATGTATAATATACACTTTTTCCAGATTTTTAAACCTAAAAGCTAGAAGTACATACAATACACAAGAACTAAACATTACCTATTTTTTTCTGCTACATGCGTTGCCATTTTCAGAATGGCATAATTAAAAGTCATTTATATCTATGGTCCAAAATAATTAACGTGTAAACAAACACTTCTGTTTTCTACTGCTACAGAGAAATAACCACTGGAATGTGTGTTTGTTTATAACTTTTTCCTTCAATTGGGAACTTATTTTCACCAAAACTTTGTTATATTTTCATGTGAACATATCCTGCCTTTCTTCTAAATACTGTGTAAACTTTTTTTGCATGTTATTTTTCAGACTGTTGTCCTCATCTTCATTGTTGTTGATTGTAACACAACTTTTTGGCCACTGTATCCTCTGGTCTTCCTCAGGATACAGTGGCTGAAAAGTTGTGTTACAACAACAATAAAGATGAGGACAACAGTCCGAAAAATCACACACAACATATTGTACATCAAGCCTCATCTCAAAAATTCAGATAGCTAATGTGTAAATTTTGTTTCTATAATAAGTTTTATATAAACTATATAAATTCTTATTTTTAGTCAATACAAACCAGATAAAAAGTTAAATAAATGTTTAATTCTAATAAAAATTTAGCTGCTACTAATTCCAAACAGTCAATGTGTATAAAACATGAGAGATGTTTTTTTTATAGAATTTCGAAGCTGAAAGTTAAGAATGTGTGTTATACAGAGTTAATTATGGTAATAAGAAATATTCTAATTGATTTTTATGGGCAGAGTTTTCAACTAATTATGATATCTTAAACAACAGCCAAAACAAAACAGTTAAAATTAATTTCAAATTTGAAATATTTTTAAACAATTTCAGTTTGTTTGAACAGCAGTTTTCTTAACTCACACAAAGATTTGATTCAGCCATTTTTTTTTTTTTTTTTTGATGATTATTCAGACACACAAAGCAAATCCAGACGATGTAGTGAATTCAGGTTGAAGAATGTCACGGTTACTCTTCTCAAGCAATGGAAACACCTGCCAACTTTCCATGGATATGATAGTGGCTAAAATCACATCCAAGTTTTCTTTTTGTTCTATTAAGCCTCTTATTTGGCTCTTTATTAATAATTGGGAAGAGGTTGGATTTGTTTTTGTTTTTCCTCTACAGACAGCCAAACAGTACAATGTATAACTACCAATATTATTCATTGATATACTTAAACTATCTTCATCTTGATTGTTTTTATAGTTACAATGAAATGAGGAATGACCATTCTTATACACTAATCTACCTGGACTAATATCTTCATCTTGATTGTTTTTATTGTCACAATGACATAAGGAATGATCTTCCTTATACACTAATGTACCTGGACTAGTATTAGTATTTTCATCTTGATTGTTATTAAAGATAGAATGGGATGAGGAATTGTCATTGATATTCACTAATGAGTTGAGGAATTACTATTGTTATTGACTGATGTATCTTGATTAGTATCTTCATCTTGATTGTTAATATAGGCACATTAATGATATAAAGAGTAATCATTCTTATTCCCTGGTGTATACATACTATTATCTTCATCTTGATTGTTTTTATATTCACATAAAAAAGATGAAGAAGGATCATCTATATACACTAAAGTACCTGGACAAGTATCCTCAACTTGTTTGTTATACAAATCACATTTCCTTTTATATCAGATGTTGGGTCTGTATCACTCAGATCAATTTTGTCAGAATCTATTAAATGAGGAATTATTATAATTATATAGACAAAATTTAGAGCAACTAAACTGGTCAGCTTATTTATTGGCCTCAGATTTTAAGATTAAAACTTTTGTATAGTGTCTCATAGCACATGACTTCCAGTATTGCAGAGGTATAAAAGATGTTGTGTTTCTTAAGCACGAGGGTTCTGCAAGATCTTGGTCAGTAGTAAGACCAACTTCGGACATAACATCCACAGTGCAAGACTTATAACATTTGTTGGACTGTACCACTTGAGTTGATAGATAATTAACTCTTTATTTCACTGTGTATCTCTTCCTTACCACGATACAACAAAAACAATCCTCCCTCATGCGAAAAATGAGTCTTCTTATTGAAGTGGTTTAAAAGAACAGGTAATAATTCAATAAGAAACCATGTGGCTGCAAGATATAACTAATCATACAGAAGGTTTGGTTTATTTATTTATTGGCATATCAACCCTTCATGGGTTATTCAAAGCTAAAATTTTATATGAATAATTTCCACATAGTTAATTGGTTTCAAGTATACCTATTTTTATTTTAAACTGGCACATTGGCCTAGTGGGTAGAGTGTTTGCCAATGGTCCGGGAGACCTGAGTTCAATCCCAGGTCGCATCATACCAAAGACTTTAAAAATGGTACTTGATACCACCTTGCTTAACACTCAGCTTTATAAGGTAGGGATCAAGAGTAAAGTTGAGCAATCCAGGGAAAGGAGTAGCACCCTCCCCCTACACCTAGGTGTAGTAGCTATTAAAAAGGGAGCCTTCGGGTCACCCTCGACTAAGGTCGCCAACTTTACTTACTTTTTTATACCTATTTAATACTAATAACTTATACATTATTGTATAGTTTCAACTAACTATTCCGATTTAATAATAATAGTTATTTGTTTGCACACAGTAATTGGAGATCAAGTATTCCCATCTAATACAAATAATTTGCACACAGTTAAATGGTTTCATTATTATTGTTTTTTTAATTGCACTTTTTTATTTGTCTATAATCATTTATTTGTACATAGTTTTATGGTTTGAAGCCTTCCTGCCTGATACTAATAATTTTGATGCCTAGGTGGAACTTCAGCTGGTGCTACCACTCCAGGTCAGAGTGGACCTGGGAGTAATGGTAATGAAGAAGTACTCCACACTGCCCAGAGCTACAGAACTGGAGCCTCCCCACCCGATGTTGTTAGAGTTATACCCAGGGCACCCTTTTTTTTTGGTGGGGGTTGGGTCTACAGAGGATGCAGTCAATGTGGCCCAGGAGAGCTGGGTTCAACCCAAAAGGGTAAAATGGAGCAATCCAGGGAAAGGAGTAGTGCCCTCTCCTACACCTTGGTGTACTAGCTATCGAAAAGGGAGCTTTTGGGTCATCCTCGACTAAGGTCGTCAACTTTACTTATTCTAAGCCCTACGAACAGCCAATAATCATTGAGAATTTAAATTTTAAAACTTCAAAAGAAAAAATGAACAAATTATTGATCTTATGAATATAATAATTTAGATTTAATTAAACACTACTACTTAGGTTTATAAGTACTTCAAGTTAGAGATTTAAATTAATTACATTACATTATTGCTTAATTAGGACTATGCGACAAGCAAAGGCATGGACAGCTATCGATAAGCTATCAGCCATATGGAAGTCAGACCTGACCAATAAAATGAAGTGCAATTTCTTCCAAGCAGCAGTCGTGTCGATACTGCTATATGGATGCACTACATGGACACTAACTAAACGTATGGAGAAAAAGTTCGACGGCAATTACACAAGAATCCTGTGAGCAATATTGAACAAGTCCTGGAGACAGCATCCTACAAAGCAGCAGCTATACAGCCACCAACCACCCATCACAAAAACTATCAAAATTAGACAAACCAGACATGCGAGACACTGCTAGAGAAGTAGGGATGAGTTCATAAGTGATGTACTCCTGTGGACCCCTTCACATAGACGAGCAAAGGCTGGACGTCCAGCTTGAACCTACATACAGCATCTCTGTGCTGATATGGGATGTAGCCTTGAGGACCTGCCGAAAGCAAAGGACAATAGAGAAGTGTGGCGAGAGAGGGTCAGAAATATCCGTGCTGATAGCGCAACATGATGATTACAAAAATGATCAAAACAATAAATATCTTAAGCGTCACTCACTTAGACTAAATAATATTTCTCCATTAAATATTTCAGAGAACATAAAACAGTTCTATTTCAAACAATTCAGTTTAGCATAAGTATGCAGTTTAGTTCTATTTCATGCGTAAATAGGCCCATATCAGGTACTACCACTCTGAGCCAGAGTGGACCTGGAAGTGATGGAAATGAAGAGGTACTCTGCATTCTCCAAAGCTCCAGCATTACTGGAGCTTCACCATCAGATTGTTTAGGGTCATATCGAGGACACTCATTGGGGGAATCTTCGTAGAGAAGCAGTCGGTGTATTCTGTAGCCCCAGCTGACTGGACGGTTTTGCACAGTGTTACAAATTCAGTGGAAGCCAGCCATTGTGTCAGCAGCACAGATCTGGTTGAGTGTGTCTCATCACTGGACATACCTTGAGCCTCAGGGGGCCGTCCTCCCAGGCTTTAACCCTCTTTGGAGGGGTTAGGTTTATTGCCTGGCGCCTGAGGCACCCCTTTTTAGGGGAATGCCAATGGGGCCCGAGGCATTTTGGGGATTGCCAGGCATGTCTGGGCTATGGCCCTGCGGCTGGACCCACCTTAAAAAAGGCCTTGCGCCACACTCATCCAGTTGGTGGGACGGCCGACAAATACTGCTGACATGACTTATTACAATGTTACAGTTTAGTACAGGGACTTCCTCACTAAATCTATGGTTTCAGTTTCTTTGTTTAATTGCACATCAACCTTTGTGGGTAATTTAATTCTGGAATCATCGTTGCAGAAGAACAATAGGAGTACTATTTAACTCACTGGGAAGTGGGAGGGATAAGGGGGTTCATGCCTCTCTCAATAGTATTTGTCAGCAAGCGAACTTAATAGCACAACTGTAATTCAAACTCACTTACAATGATGTTTCAGTTCAACATGTTAGCTACTACTTTACAAGGAGTCCTGCACAAATGTATTTTGACCTTCGACCCGGCCAAAAATGCCATTCAGAGTGATGCACCAGAAGGAAGTGACACATTCTAATGGCAGTTATGAGAGGAAATTGCGTGGGCAGAAATTGGCTGATGAAATGGGACGAGGTAAAAAATTCCCATGGTATACTCATAGACTGACGCACCGGAAGAGAGTAACCTCTGAACTGCATGACAGTTATTTCTGCTTGATGACGATCAAACATGCGATTTCAAAGATCGAGTAGGCGACTGAGTGGGCGTTGAACTATTATATAACTCAGTCAGGACAGAAGTCAAGTTAGTTCCAGTTAGAGCTCGGACAGAGTTATGGACGAGATATGGTAGGGAAAGCCACACCCGGCCGAAGGGCCCCTCGGGTACCCAAATGGAGTTTGGGGACCAGACCAGTTAGTGATAAGATGCAGTAAAGAAAGCCATCACCCAGCAGAGTGGGCCTCTGGGCCTCCGGTTGAGCATCAGGAGAACAAGAAAGACACAATGTTGACGGCCATAAGAGTAGGGGTCAGAATATTGCAGTTTCTGTTCAGTCTCCAACTCCCTCTCACACACAAACCTTGAATAACCTTTTCGAACCCTTACAATAAAGTGAGAGGTACACATATTTCCAAAGAAGTCTTCCTGAGTTTGTTTATTTATTGTATCATTATGATGCTGTAGATGACAATATAACACAAACCTTCATGGGTTATTTAAAACCAAAATCATCCCTGTAGAAGAACAGTAGAGATACTATTTAAACTATAGCTAAAAGAATAAGGGAGTTAATACCAAGAGTATTAGTTCAAAAGTAAATGTAATAGCACTACTGAAGATGACCTTGTGTCACACCCTGGCTGTGATGGTGGGGTCCAATAGATTCATAAGTTCTTAAAACATTAATATTGCAACTCAGTGTGATGTCTTTATTTCATAATTATTGTGAAGATATATTTTTGTCCCATAATTATTAAACTTAGGAGGTGCCCGTGGTGTAATGGTTATCGTCATAGGAATTGGACACGACGATACGAGTTCAAATCCTGGACGAGACTGATTGCATTTCACATAGCACTAATACTCTTGGGAAAGGTATGAATCCAATTATTCTCCCTCCAGCTATGGGTAAATAGTAGGACAGATTAGGTTCTTCAGCCTTGGTGAGGCAACTAGTCTAGGAGAAGGAAAACTCTGAATTGAAACCTGTTAAACTCCGCTTAAAAATTGACCTTGTATCATATCCTGCCCGAGTGGAGGGGTTGGTAAATATGATAATTATTAAACTTGTCATATAATAGATTAAAGTTCTATACGATTGACATCAAGTACAAGATTTAAACATTGGCAGGATGATTAGAGTGTTAGCTAATGGCCCGAGAGACCTGGGTTCAATCCCAGGTTGAGTCATACCAAAGACTCAAAAATGATACTTGATGCTGTCTTCCTTAACACTCAGCATTATAAGGTACAGATCAAGGGTAAAGTGGAGCAATCCAAGGAAAGTAGTGGCACCCTCCCCTACATTTTGGTGTAGTAGCTATTGAAACAGGAGCCTTTAGGTCACCCTCGACTACGGTTGCCAACTTTACAAGATTTAAATCAGTTCCAATTGTTAAATGGTTGAAAAAATATGACTGAGTCATATATTTGAACAATAGATGATAAACCATAGGTCAATCTGACACCACTGCTCTGATTTGATAGTCCAATCATGTGACCTAGAGAGTTAAAAATAGTTGAAAATCTAATTAGTAGGGTTTCTAGGGATCAAGCTGCACACATGCAAATAATGGGTGTGCATAACTGAACCACTTCCCAATGTACAGAGGTAATATGTAGAGAGGAAAAAGACATCTTAATCATCAAAGAAATAATGTAAGTGAATTGTTGTTAATTCTTCCTGACCAGAAATGTCTTCTTTTCAGAGAAACAGCTTATGACCCTCAGAGAAAGGAGTTGGGCCACCATCATCACACACAATGTTAGGAAACACAGTCAGCTGGGGCTATAGAATACACTGACAGCATCTTTGCATCTTTGCAGAGTGGTAAGACCAAAAATGAGTGTCCTGTATATGACACTAAACAATCTGATGACAAGGCTCCAGTAATACTGGAATTTTGGGGAATGTAGAGTATCCCTTCATTGCCATAGCTCCCAGGTTTACTCTGACCTAGAGAGGTAGTACTTGATAGGGTTCTATCTAGGGGTCAAATAGAATCATTTGACACTTAAACTGTATGCAAATTTACATTAAACTAAATTGTAAGAAATAGAACTGTTTGATCATTTAACTGTGTGTAAACAAATGACTGATGTTTAATTGAATTGTTAATGATACATAGCAATAAGTGGAACCATTTAACAGTGTGCAAACGAATGAGTAATGTTGAATCGAAAAGGTAATGTTAGACAGCAATAGTTGAAACCATTTAACTGTGTAGAAACAATAGCAATACTAGTGAGCAAACAAATTAGTTCTAACTCTTTTCAAAATGAAATTAACTACCAACTAGTTTCTTACATAGGATGTATATATATTTAAATGTGTGCAAACAAATGACTGATGTTAAATTGTTACTGTTGCATAGCAATACTTGAGATCATTTAACTATGTGCAAAAAAATGTGCTCAAGCTCATTTAAAATTGTTATCAATAAAATGTTTACAAATCCTATATATTTAATATATATGTTAAAAGAGAATTTGGAAATAAATAACCTACAATGGTTGATATGCCATAAAACCCAACCAAACCAAATCCTATATATTTAATATATATGTATAAAGAGTATTTGGCATTAAATAACTTACAATGGTTGATATGCCATAAAACCCAACCAAACCAAATCATATATATTTAATATATATGTTAAAAGAGAATTTGGAAATAAATAACCTACAATGGTTGATATGCCATAAAACCCAACCAAACCAAATCTTATATATTTAACATATATGTATAAAAATTTGGTATTAAATAACCATCAATGGTTGATATGCCATTAAACCCAACCAAATCCTATATATTCAATATATATGTATAAAAAATATTTGGCATTAAATAACCAACAATGGTTTATATGCCATAAAACCCAACCAAACCAAATCATATATATTTAATATATATGTTAAAAGAGAATTTGGAAATAAATAACCTACAATGGTTGATATGCCATAAAACCCAACCAAACCAAATCTTATATATTTAACATATATGTATAAAAATTTGGTATTAAATAACCATCAATGGTTGATATGCCATTAAACCCAACCAAATCCTATATATTCAATATATATGTATAAAAAATATTTGGCATTAAATAACCAACAATGGTTTATATGCCATAAAACCCAACCAAACCAAATCATATATATTTAATATATATGTATAAAGAGAATTTGGAAATAAATAACCTGCAATGGTTAATATGCCATAAAACCCAACCAAACCAAATCCTATATATTTAATATATATGTATAAAAAATATTTGGCATTAAATAACCTGCAATGGTTAATATGCCATAAAACCCAACCAAACCAAATCCTATATATTTAATATATATGTATAAAAAATATTTGGCATTAAATAACCTACAATGGTTGATATGCCATAAAACCCAATCAAACCAAATCCTATATTTAATATATATGTATAAAAAATATTTGGCATTAAATAACCTACAATGGTTGATATGCCATAAAACCAAACCAAACCAAATCAAACAATCTTGGGAGTCCAAGATGATCAACAGTCAACATCTGAAGCAGGAAGATTACAATCTAACAGACTGACTTTGATATAGAATAACCCAATAACAACCCATGACAACCAGCTACCAACCAACCAAATATTTTATATATAATGCAAAATTTAGGCTTTCAATACATATTCTCCACGTAAATTAAGGTCTTGTTACAAAGAGACCATGCCCTCAGGCAGTATAAACTCTGACGTATAGTTATTTACTAAGTTCATTGTAGTCTGACACAAGGCAACAACTGTATGTATATATTTGCCCAACCCTGTCAGCCACAAGCAAGATGTAACACAAGGACCATTTTTCTAGCTGAGTTAAGCAGATTAGAATCCAGGATTTTCCCTCTCCTAGATTGATTGTGTAATGTTACCTCACCGACATAGCACCATCTTAAATATGAATTGGAGGAAGATTTCTCAAAGCATAAAGCGAACCTGTTGTTTTGAATATAAAAGTTTATTTTTTAACTGCAACATTTCACAACAGTCATCAATGAAACAAGAATGAAAGGATTAAGTCATGTTACTAGAAATGTTAAAAGTCTCACTCGTGAGAGGTGACTGAACAAAACACTGACTTCTCTTTCTTCATCCCCGAACAAACCCTGCCCCCAAGGGACTGCTCACCTTTTTGGACCCTGACACAGCTCCAACCCTCTACTTCTGACCAACCCAACTGACTAAACTAAATACCCACTAAATTACCCTGTTTACATGATATATTAATTATCTCATCAACTAATGATGATAAGAACATGTGTCATTAAAAACTTTCCATAAACCCGACAGTTAAATCAGCTGTCTTTGCATTCAATGTGTTTATTTTAAACATCCTGTTTGCTATGGATTTCAAAACAAATCCCTATTTTAGCATGAGTTGACATCTGGTCATAGCCTGTGCATGCATATGACTTTTCAATACCACCTACACTTCAAATCAAAGATGTTAGCTAATTCACAATTTATTACTATAAATAAAATAATTAACTAATATAATTAATTACCATCCTTAATTATACTACAGTTGCCTGACTAAGGCTACTGTACCTAATCTGCCCAACTATTTACTAATCGCTGGGGGAAGAACAGATAGATTCATGCTTTTCCCAAGGGTATTAGGAAAAAGTAAAATGCAAATCACCTCATTTGAACCTGATATAACTTACTTAAAATATATACTTTGATATATTTCTACTAACTCTATAAATTAAAAAGAAAAGATTATTTTCATTGTTTATAAATGAAAATGTATATATTTACCCAGTCACATCACAACAGACAGGATGTAACACAAGGACATTTTTTTAAGTGGAGTAAAGCTGGTTTGAATTCAGTTGTCCTTCTCCTAGAGAAGTTGCCTAACTAAGGTTGAAGAACCCAGTCTACAACTGAGTGTATTTACCCAACCCTTCCACTCTAGGCAGGATGAGTCACGATGTCAATTTTTCAGCAAAGTACTGCTTGTTTGTGTTGGAGTTATCTCTCTTGTCCTCAATGAATATGCTGATAATGAGGCTCAATAGGTAAACAACAAAGATGGCTGCTGCCTGATATTCATTGCTAAAGTGAAATTAAAAATCTAGTATCATGTCTGTAGAAGTCGCTACTCTAACATGCAGAATAAACAACAAGAACATCACTTACTGGTTCAACTGCCCCAGCTGGCAGACAAAAAGTAAAATGGGCAGTAATCCAATATCAAACATGTAACATATTAAGCAAGCTAGTGTATACACACACTAATATACCCATTCACTGGACCAGCAACCAATCACACTCCAGAGAATGGACTTTGCCACTTGAGAGCAATGGAATGCCCCAATGTCCATATAATCTTGCCTCAAGTCGTAACATTGCTTCTTTACACAAATGAGTATTTACTAGTATTTACTCACTGCTAACGAGCATTACGAACGAATTCCAACAATGTCTATCAGTGTGGAGCATATTATTTTTTTTAATAACAAAACACTAATTTTTTTGACACTTTTGAACCAGATGGATTCTGTCTAACCTACATCTCGACAGTTTGAATTCAAAGTTTTCCTTCTACTTCACTGGTTTCTATACAATGGTAAAAAAGCCCAGTCAGTCACACCTGTAGGGTACTCAGTGAGATTTAAGTTCACTGCAGTATAAATGGTTTGCATTAATATCTTTCTAATCCCTATTCAGCTGTATGGTAGCCAAAAATAATTATTTACAAGGTAATATGACTGAACCCCTTGCAACAATCCGGCATAGCTGGGTAACTTGCTACAATGAAATAGCCAGAGTATACTAGTAATCTGGAGGGCCGTGTTTTTTAGAGTCACAACTTCTATCAGGGTCAAATACACCAAACAGATGTGGCATAGTCACAGATGACTGCGATGTTGATGATGACTGGTCATCCGATGAAGAAGGGTAACCCAATTCATTTCAAGACCCTCCGTTGTTTTATCCCCTCAGTTCAGTTTCTTAGGAAAAAAATAACTGACCCAACCCTTCCAATCAGAGCAGGATGTGTCACAAGGTCAATTTTTCAGCTAATTACTACTGGTTTGCACAGGAGTTATCTCCCTTGTCCTCTATGAATATGCTATTTCTTTGTTTTCAAATCTCTGAATGGTATAGTAGCTTTCAATCCAAGCTACACTTGTCCCAGTTATTCTCCAGCCATCAAAGAGAAAAAATTGAAAAACCAAGATTCTCTCATTGAGGTTCACAGTACAACCCCCCCCCCTCAATAGTTGGTGAAACTAGAATCTTTCACCTTGGTAGGGCAACTGGTCGAGGAGAAGGAAAATGTATGAATTCAAAAACTCTGGAGTGAATCGTTGGAGAGACTGGGTTTTTTAACTTTGGTATGTATCTACTCAATCTCTCTACCACTGATAGGATGCAGCACAAGGTCAATTTCTAAGTGGAGTACTGCTGGTTTGAATACAGAGTTTCCTTCTCCTAAAATAGTTGTTTTACTAAGGTTAAAGAACCTATTCTGCCCAACAAGAGCTGTGAGAATTCAAAAGCATTAGTCCGTAATGAAACGCAAACAGGCTGTTCAGTATTTGAACTTGAGTCAATGATTTTATTTACAATAATGATAACCATTACACTAAGCACACCTCCTGTAGCTGTTTATAATGGGATGGTACTCAGTGAGGATCTAACTCTCAAAACTAACAAATTGGTTTACAATTGTTTCTAGCTATTTATCACAAGGAAAAAAAAAATGACATTTTTATCAACTGGCCAAGAGAAGGACAAAGTCTGAATTCAAAAACCAGAGAGTGAGGCCAACTTATAAAAAAATCTATGTGCTACTGAAACCACAGCACCATCAAAAACATGGTATGATTGCAGCTCTATACTTCTCAAGGAGTCTGCAGCCCTATACTCCCCAAGGAGTCTTCAACTCTGTACTCCTTAAGGAATCTGTAGCACTATACTCCACAAAGAATCTTCAACCCTATACTCGTCAAAGAGTCTTCAACTCTATACTTCTCAAGTAATGTATAGCACTATACTCCTCAATGAGTCTTCAACCTATACCTCTCAAAAAGTCAGGAGCCCTACACTCCTTAAGGAGTATCGAATTGGAGACTCCTTAAGGAATCTGTAGCACTATACTCCACAAAGAATCTTCAACCCTATATTCGTCAAAGAGTCTTCAACTCGATACTTCTCAAGTAATGTATAGCACTATACTCCCCAATGAGTCTTCAACCTATACCTCTCAAAAAGTCAGGAGCCCTACACTCCTTAAGGAGTCTCCAATTCGATATTCCTTAAGGAATCTGTAGCACTATACTCCACAAAGCGTCTTCAACCTTATACTCATCAAAGAGTCCTATATTCCTCAAGGAGTCTTCAACTCTATACTCCTCAAGAAATCTGTAGCACTATACTCTACAAAGAGTTTTCAACCCTATACTTCTCAAGGATTCTGTAGCCCTACTCTTCACAAGGAGTCAGCTAGATGAAGTCATTCAGTTAATATATCATAGAGTTAGGCAATGCCAAATGCAGAAACCATTTTATATTTGGTTGATTCAAGTTATTACAGTAAGTCATGTAGTAATTTAATTATAATTGGTTCTATCATTTGGCAATTAGTTTGAAATATAAAACTCATACATTTCTTCATGTATTCTTGACCCACTGACTTGTTTTTATGGGGATTAAATAAACATGATAGTTTGTGTGTTAATCTTTGATTATAAATTATGTTTGTTCAGATTTCATTTAATACCCTGAAGAAATGAAAAAAAAAAATGGCAATAAAAAAGAGGAAAAGAAATTTAAAAAAGAAAAAAAAAGAAACAATTAAAAGAGAAAAAAACAAAATGGAATATACAGAATTACATTTCTACATTTCTTGTCAATATTTTGTAGGGGGAAGTCCCTGTCGTGTAGCAGCTTACATGTTGGGCTGTGATATCATAACAAGTGAGTTTGAACTCCAGTCATGGTATTGCATTCACTTTCTAACAAATACCTTTTAGGAAAGCTATGAACTCTCTTATCAATACAACAATAGGTTAAAATAGTACCACTACAGTTCTTCTACAAGGACAGCTTTGGCATTTAATAACCAACAAAGGTTGATATACCATTAAAAAAAGAAACCAAACCAAATCTTTATTTTGCTATTCCTATTTTTTCATTTATTAGACTATTTCCCTCATCTATGTTTTTATTTTGTTATTTTTTTAACTTTTCAGTTACATACTCTCCTGTCTTCTTCAGGTGGTGACTAGTGCTGTTTGGTGTCCTTTAGATTGATGGAGTGATCAATTTTAACGGCATATCAAATTATCTAGGATTATTTTATGCCTTTGTGTAGTTGTTGCTTAGTTTTCTTTTTACACAGTTCAATCAAACAAAAATGATTTTTGAACAGATCTATTTGACCCATACATGAGACTAACAAGTACTACCATTTTAAATCAGAGTGGACCTGGGAGCAATGGCAATGGAGGAGTACTCCACACTCACCAGAGCTCTAGAATTAGAGCCTGACTATCAAGATAGCCCAGTTGGGTGGGAATGTAGAATACACAGACAGCATCACTACTGAGGGGTAAGAACTCCTCCACCCAATAAGTGTCCAGGATATGACACTAAACAATCTGATGGTGAGGCTCCAACTGTAGAGCTTTGGGGAAAATGGAGTAACTCTTCATTTCCATTATTCCCAGGTCCACTGATTCAGAGTGGTAGTAGCTGTTTCTGTACCATCTATGGGTCAAATAGAAATATTTAATGACTTTCTATAGTTAAAACCATTTAACTGTGTGCAAACAAATGTCTGTAAAATTGAATAATTAGTATTACATAGCAATATTAGAAACTATTCAACTGAGTACAAACAAATGACTGTTGAGATTAATTATTAGTATTACATAGCAATACTTGAAACTATTCAACTGTGTGCAAACAAATGACTGTTAAAGTGAATTATTAGTATTACATTGCAATACTTAAAACCATTTAGCTGTTTACAAACTAATGAGGTCTGGCTCATTTAAAAACTGTTATCAACAGACTATTTGTTTGCACATCATATATAATATAAATGTATAAAGAGGATTTGGCATTAAATAACCTACAATGGTTAATATGCCATAAAACCCAATCAAACCAAATCCTATATATTTAATATATATGTATAAAGAGTATTTGGCATTATATAACCTACAATGGTTGATATGCCATAAAACCCAACCAAACCAAATCCTATATATTTAATATATATGTATAAAGAGTATTTGGCATTAAATAACCTACAATGGTTGATATGCCATAAAACCCAATCAAACCAAATCCTATATATTTAATATATATGTATAAAGAGTATTTGGCATTAAATAACCTACAATGGTTGATATGCCATAAAACCCAATCAAACCAAATCCTATATATTTAATATGTATGTATAAAGAGTATTTGGCATTAAATAACCTACAATGGTTGATATGCCATAAAACTCAATCAAACCAAATCCTATATATTTAATATATATGTATAAAAAGGATTTGGCATTAAATAATTTACAAGTGTTGATATGCCATAAAACCCAACCAACTGTCTGCAAACAAACGGATAATGTTGAATAAAATACAACAGAATAGTGTAAAACATGTATACATTAAACCATTTAAACTGTTTGCAAACAAATGAGCTCTGACTCATTCAAAAATGTTACTTACAAATTATTTCATTAACAAATTATATATATTAATATCATTATGTATAATTGCCCAGTCGGCTGGGGCTGTAGAATACACCGACAGCACCTTTGCAGAGGGGAAGGACCCCCACTCAATGAATGTCCTGTTTATGGCACTAAACAATCTGATGGTGAGGTTCCAGTGATGCTTGAGCTTTTGGGAATGCAGAGTACCCCTTCATTGCCATTGCTTCCAGGTCCACTCAGGCCCGGAATGGTAGCACCTGATAGGGTCCTATCTATGGGTTGAATAGAACTAAATAGTGCATTTATGCTAAACTGAATTGTTTGAAAAAGAACTGTTTGATTAAATCGAATAGCTAGAAATAGAAATGTTTTTGACAATTAAACTGTGTACTCATGCTAAACTGAATTGCATAAAAATGGATTTGGTGTTAAATAACCTACAAAGGTTGATGTATCATAAAACCCAACCAACCAACTATTATGTATAAATAAGATAAGTATTAAATAACTTACAAGAATTGATATGCCATAAAATCCAACAAACTGTGTGCAAACAAATGAATAATGTTGAATAAAATATGATAGAATAGTGTGAAATAGGTGTGAAACATTTAAACTGTTTGCAATCAAATGAGCTCTGACTCATTTAAAAATGTTACCTACAAACTATTTTACTTACAAATCATACATACGTATAAATAGGATTAGTATTAAATAACTTACAAGGGTTGGTATACCATGAAATCCAACCAACCAACTGCCATCAGATGTGGTTTTGGGTCATAGTCAGGGTATAGCTGTAATTTAGAATTAAAATATGAATATTTTGTATTTGAATGGACATTGGACACCAGCTACTACTAGGTGAATAAATCTAACACAACCTGAAGATGGCTTGAGGGTACAAGACTGAAACATCATTAAAAATAGATAAAACATAGCTGAGTGGAATAGTCAAATTAACAGAAAATAGAAATGTACATTTAGATATAATTTTAAATTACAGCATAATCTTTATTATTAATTAATCTTAGCCTCGTATGTATTTCTCCAACCCCTCCAACATGAACTAGAGTACAGGTGGTTTTGAATCCAAAGTTTTCTTTCTTCAAGACTGGTTGCCTTAACAAGGCTAAAGAACCCAGTTTTCTTTTCTATTTACCCATTGCTGGTAAAGAACAGATCGATTCATGCCTTTCTGAAGGGTATTAGTGTGTAAAATACAAACAGCCTCATACAGGATTTGAATCAAATTCCATTTAAGTCACCAACTCCATTTGCTTCAATAATAAACATGAAGTGGAATAAGTTGTGAGGTCTTAAGTGAGGTACTTTGAAGAGGACTAAGGCACAATCGCCTTAAATAGGCTTTATTTTATCTAAATTTCTGAGATGAAGCTTAACAAATTTCATCACAAAGAAGATTTGACATGAAACACCTGAAGAAGGCCAAAAGAAAATATCGGCCAAAACGTTGGGAATATAACAATGAAGATAAAGACAAAAGTCCAAATATTCTATGTGATAAAAACAGGCTATTTTTTGTTGATACTAAATAGTTAGATCATTTACAGACAAATCATGCTTCTTATTGGCCTGTCAGCTGAGGCTGCAGAATTCACTGACTGCATCTCTACAGAGGGGTAAAACTCCTCCAATGAGTGTCCTAGATATGACATTAAACAATCTGATAGTGAGATTCCAGCAGGGGCTTTGGGGAATGCAGAACACCTCTTCATTGCCATTGCTCCCAGGTCCACTCTGGCTCGGAATGGTTGCACCTGGTAGGGTCCTATCTATGGGTTAAATAGAACTAAACAGTGTATTTATTCTAAACTGGATAGTTTGAAATAGAACTGTTTTGACATTTAAACTGCGTACTTATGTTAAATTAAATTGTTTGAAATAGAACTATTTTGAAATTAACTGTGTGCAAACAAAAAACTGTTGTTATGCTAAGCTGAATTGTTTGAAATAGAGCTGTTTTTTGGCCCAGTCGGCGGGGGCCACAAAATACACTGACTGCATCTCTCCAGAGGGGTAAGACTCCCTCAACGAGTGTCCTGGATATGACACTAAACAATCTGATAGTGAGGCTTCTGTAATGCTGGAGCTTTGGCGAATGCAGTGTACCTCTTTATTGCCATTGCTCCAGGGTCCACTCTTACTCAGAGTGGTTGCACCTGATAGGGTCCTATCTATGGGTCAAACAAAACTAAACAGTGTACTTATATTAATGCTAAACTGAATAGTTTGAACTAGAACTATTTTGACATTTAAACTGCATACTTATGCTAAACTGAAGTGTTTAAAATAGAACTGTTTTTGACATTTAAACTGTGTACTTATGCTAAATTGAATTGTTTGAAATAGAACTGTTTATATGTATAAAAATGGATTTAGCATTAAATAAGCTACAATGATTTATAGGCCATAAAACCAAATCAAACCAAAATGACTTAATTTGGTGTTAAATGTCTCAAAAAGGGTTTTGCCCAGTCGGCTGGGGCTGTAGAATACACCGACTGCTTCTCTGCAGAGGGGTAAGACCCCCCCACTAATGAGTGTCCTGGATATGACACTAAACAATCTGATGGTGAGGTTCCAGCAATGCTGGAGCTTTGGGGAATGCGGAGTACCCCTTTATTGCCATCGCTCTCCCAGGTCCACTCTGGCCCGGAGTGCTAGCACCTGATATGGGTCCTATCTATGGGTTAAATAGAACAAAACTGTGCTTCTTTCACTATACTGATTTTTGCATTTAAACTGCATATTTATGCTAAACTGAATTGTTTAAAATAGAACTGTTTTGACATTGGAACTACGTACTAGTGTTGAACTGAATTGCTCGAAATAGAACTGTTTTTGACGTCTAAACTGTGTACTTATGCTGAACTGAATTATCTGATATAAAACTGTCAGACATTTAAATCTGTGTATTGCCCAGTCGGCTGGGGCTGTAGAATACACTGACTGCACCTCTGTAGAGGGGTAAGACACCCCTAACGAGTGTCCTGGATATGACACTAAACAATCTGATGGTAGGGTTCCAGCAGTGCTGGAGCTTTGGGGAATGCGGAGTGCCCCTTCATTGCCATTGCTCCCAGGTCTACTCTGGCCCGGAGTGGTAGCACCTGATAGGGCTCTATCTATGGGTTAAATAGAACTAACAGCATACTTATGCTAAAATGAATTGAACTGAATAGCTTGAAAAAGAAATGTTTTTGAAAATTAAACCGTACTTACACTTAAACTGCGTGCTTATGCTTAACTGAATTATTTCAAATAGAACTGTTTTTTCCGACATTAAAACTGTATTTACACTTAACTGAATTATTACATATAACTGCTTGAATAGTTTGAAATGGAAATGTTTTTGACAATTAAACTGTGTACTTATGCTAAACTGAACTGTCTTCAATAGAACAGATAATTTACATAAAAATGGATTTGGCGTTAAATAACCTACAAAGGTTGATATGCCATAAAACCAAACAAACCAAACCAAAAATGGATTTGGCATTAAATAACCTACAAAGGTTGATATGCCATAAAAGCCACCAAACCAAACCAAACCAATCAAAAAGGGTTGATATGCCATAAAACAAAACCAACCAACCAACATGTTTCTTATAATTCAGTATCAAAAAGTACAAAAATATAAGATATTCAACAAATTTAAAAAACAAACAGAAAAATAAACAAAGTCATCCTATTAATATCATGACATGATCAAAGCACTAGTTTCTGACAGATTAACAAAGTTAAGCTGCATTGAGCTTGTTCAGTACTTTCATGGGTGACATCTTAGTAACAGTAGCCGCTGCAGACAACCACAGGCCTATGACTCAAACTAAGCAAAGCTTAGTAAATAAGAAGAAAAAGAAAAGAAAGAGAGTTCAGCAATGATGAGCCTGTTCACAACTTAGATGAGTGACCACTTAGTAACAGTAGATACTGCAAACAAGCCAAGGCCAGTGTATCTGACAAAGCATAACTTAGTAAATAACAAAAGTAAAGAAAAAGTTAAGCAACAATGAGTCTGTTCATGACTTACATGGATGACCACTTAATAATAGAAGGTACTGTAAGCAACTTGAGACCAGTGTATCTGACTAAGCATAACTTAGTAAATAACAAAAATAAATAAAAAGTTAAGCAACAATGAGTCTGTTCATGACTTACATGGGTGACCACTTAATAACAGAAGGTACGGTAAGCAACCTGAGGCCAGTGTATCTGACTAAGCATAACTTAGTAAATAACAAAAGTAAAGAAAGTGTTAAGCAACAATGAGTCTGTTCATGACTTACATGGGTGACCACTGAATAATAGAAGGTACGGTAAGCAACCTGAGGCCAGTGTGTCTGACTAAGCAAAACTTAGTAAATAATAAAAAGTCATTCCTTGTTAAATATCTCAGTACATGTTATCAGTAAATTTCATATCAGTACAGGAGTTTTATTTGAATATTTTTCATACTTAGAGACAGATGAAAATAAAATACATTTTCTATCATAGATTAATCTAACTGTCCTTGGCTATGCATCATGAGAAATCCTGCTGACTCATACTATTCTTAGACATGCTTAGTGTCCAATGAGTCACATTGTATTTGACTCACATATGATTATCTTCCATGAAATAAAACTTTAGCCATTCATAAACACTTTTGTACCTTATACTAAAACTCTGAGTTTCTATGGCAGTCATGACAACTAAAAGCATATATATATATATATATATATATATACATATATATATATATATATATATATATATATATAAAGGTAGATATAAGTTTGAGTAACATAGCCACAGAGTCAGTGCTGCTTGGTGACTGTCAATTTCTCACCTATATGAACATTATATATATATATATATATATATATATATATATATATATATATATATATATATGAAAAGTAAGTTAGCAACCATAGTCGAGGATAACCCAAAGGCTCCCTTTTCCACAGCTACTACACCCCGAGGTGTAGGGGAGGGCACAACTCCTTTCTCTGGATTGCTTCAATTTATATTTGATATGTACCTTATAATGCTAAGTGTTAAGCAAGGAAGTATCAAGTACTATTTTTAGAGTCTTTGGTATTACATAACCTGGGATTGAACCCCGGTCTTCTGGGTCATTCGCAGACACTCTACCCACTTAGGCAATGTGGTGATATTTTACAAATAAATTTCTTGTTAATGCACTTTATTCTGGAGAGAAAATTAATCACGCAGATCGAATATAGTAGAAATTATCAACCAAAACTTACCTCAGGCTATGGACTCAATCATTCACTTTCATATATATATATATATATATATATATATATATATATATATATATAGAGAGAGAGAGAGAGAGAGAGAGAGAGAGAGAGAGAGCATTCATAACTCTACTGGTTGATAATTTAAAAGCATTTATTTTGCACAACATATTGATCTTTCTGTCAAATTTTATTTCTGTTCAGTGTCTCTAATTCAGAGGCAAATATTAATCAAATGGATTGTACATTATACAAGAAAAATTCCAGATCAAAATTCAGTTTAACTCCATGTGTCAAACTGCAGACTTATTTTTCCATCCTCCAATATATATATATATATGTATATAAATTATATTAAAATTTTTATATATTTTTTCATATAAATGTGACTAACACAGTAAAATATATATATATTTGTGTGTGTGTGTGTGTGTGCATAAGTAAAGTTGGCGACCTTAGGCAAGAGTGACCCAAAGGCTCCCTTTTCAACAGCTACTACACCAAGGTGTAGGGGAGGGTGCTACTCCATTCCCTAGATTACTCCACTTTACCTTTGATACCTACTTTATAATGCTAAGTGTTAAGCAGGGAGGTTTTTGGCATGACTCCACCTGGGATTGAACCCCAGTCTCCCAGGTCATTGATGAACACTCTACCCAGTAGACCAATGGGCCAGTACTATATATATATATATATATATATATATATATATATATATATAATGCAAGATAAAATGCAAATGAGAAAAGTTTGTTTGGGTTTATGGCATATCAGCCTTTGTAGGTTATTTAATGCTAAATCCATTTTTATAGAAATAATTCTATTTCAAACAATTCATTTTAACATAAGTATGCAGTTTAGATTTCAAAACAGTTCTATTTCAAGCAATAAGTACACAGTTTAGTTCTATTCAACCCATAGATAGGACCCTATCAGCTGCTATCACTCCTTGTTAGAGCAGATGTAGGAGTGATGACCATTAAGGTGTACTCGTTCAAATCCTGGACAAGACTGATTGCATTTCACATAGCACTAATACACTTGGGAAAGGTATGAATCCAATTATTCTCCCTCCAGCTATGACTAAATAATAAGGCAGACTTGGTTCTTCAGCCTTGGTGAGGCATTAGTCTAGGAGAAGGACAACTCTGAATTCAAACCTGTTAAACTCCGCTTAAAAATTGACCTTGTGTCATATCCTGCCCGAGTGGAGGGATTGGTAAATAAGATTAAGGGGTACTCTGCATTCCCTAAAGCTCCAGGATCACTGGAGCCTTGCCATCAGGACACTCATTGGGGGGAGGGAGTCTTACCCCTCTGCAGAGAAGCAGACAGTGTATTCTACAGCCGACTGGGCAGAATAAGAAGAGTGGATAATAAGTGCTTACTTCTATGGCAGACCAGGTCTAAACTCTAAAATATCCAAATTAGGGACTCTTAAAATCTTTAAGTGGACTTTAAGAGTACATAATTCAGATATTTGTAATCTATGAGTTTCATATGGATCACACAAATACATATATATATATATATATATATTTTATAACAGTCTTGGTTGTCACTGAATCACTGTGGGTTTGTGTCGAACCAAGTGCAATATAATATGGAGGATATCTAGGATAGAGCTATTATATAATAATAATGAATAAACATATATCAGATATATATATTTAATTCATGGAATTTAGACTGCGACCCCTGGGTTTCATGGAGTTTTTTGCAAAACAACAATCATCAGGCAGTTAAGAAAATGAAATGAATTGAATTTTCTTAACTGCGTGATGATTGTTTTGCAAAAACTCCATGAAACCCAGGGGCCGGTGTCTAAATTCCATGAATTAAATATATATATATATCTAATATATATCTTATAATGATTATATATATATATATATATATATATATATATATACATATATATATTGTCATCCACAGAGAGACTGTTTCATTCTATCAGAACTCTTCAGTGTGGCTAGACACGCAGGACGCTCAAAACCCGTCCAACTTTACGTTAGACTAAGTCTCAGACCTCTCGGCCACCAAGAAGACCACGTTGGCTAAGGGAATTTTTAAGGTATTTATTTAGCAACAGCAGCAGCAGCTGTTTGTTTACATTTTTTATATCCTATCGGCTACCAGAGTGCTCAATTCTTTCGAAGTGCTTTGCATTACACTAGCGGCGGCCGACAATTCCTTCGCCAGAGTGTTCAACCCCCATGGGGGAGCGTATAGTATATATATATATAAGAAAGAAAGAAAGAAAGAATAACATAAATGGAGAAATAGTAGAAAAGCAAGAGAAATACAGGAGGAAAATAACACTTGTTGCAAATTTAAATTTCTATTTGGTACACCTAGCAAACTTACAAAGGTGAAAAATATATAAAACTATTAGGCAGATGATATTTTTTTTTTTACCTTAAATGTTAGCAACAATGCTTTCTTGAATTTTTTAAGGATTGTTCACTCAGTATCAACAATTCTTGAACAAAGGTAAATCTCAGGATAAAAAAAAAACCTCAAGTAAGAAGCATTTTGGTTGGTTGGCTGGCTGGTAAGTTCGTTAGTTGGTTAGTTGGTAAATTTTAGCAAAAACTAAAAATCAGATTCTACTTTTTTTGGCAAATACATGTAAACGGCTAGAAAAAATATCCACAAAGAAGAAATTTTGTAGAAAACATCAAAATTTTAGAATTTAAGGGTGGGGAGGGATCACTTTAAAACAAACTGTGTAATGGGGAGAACTTTGTTTAATTTCTTTTTTTTCTGATTTTTTTTTATTTTAAATCTTTTCCTCACTTATAAAAAAAGAAAAAAAAAGAAAAAAAAATCCCCCCAATATTGTTTCCACCCCTTTTTTTATTTAGCAAAAAATATCCCCATTCCAAATAAGCTTAGTTAACACCTTCACCCTCTCCATCTGATTTCTCTACAAAAAAAGGAAAAATAAATTTGGTTACCTGTCACTTTGCTGCTATCTCTGGTTGTCAGTAATGCTTGCTGGTCCGGAAGTGGGTGATCATTTTATGTTAAATTTATATAACAAAGTGATCCCCCTCCTTAAATTCTGAAATATTTGGGTTTTCTTCCACAATTTCTTCTTTGTGGATATTTTTCAGGTTGTTTACATGTATTCGCCGAAAAAAGTAGAATCTGATTTTTAGTTTTTGCTAAAATCCGATGGGTAAAAGGGTAAAAATTTACCAGTTGGTTGGTTGGTTGGTTGGTTGGTTGGTTTGGTACAGAGGAGATAGTTGAGAACAGACTCAAGAGTCAGAGAGAAACAATAAAGGAAGGGACAACAAAATTACTTTTTGAAAAATGGTGGTAAAATTGCATCTTAGACAGGATACAAACACTAAAATGCCATTCTTGATGCTATCAACTGCAGCCTGAAGTATTCACAGATACAATCTTGAATACCAAATACAAACTTTCATTTTGTAATATGATATGATGTAGGCTTAGACAGCTTTGGGTACTTAAAACGGAAATCAAGTTTAAACCATCAACCCCTCCACTATGGACGGGATGTGACACAAGCTCAATTTTTAAATAGAGTACCACTGATTTGAATTCAGAGTTTTCCTTCTACAAGACTCATGACCTAACCAAGGCAAAAGAACTCAATCTGCCCTACTATCTATCAATAGCTTGCAGCAAGAACAGAAGGATTCATGTCTTTCCCAAAGGCATTAGCACAAAGTGAAATATAATCAGCCTTGTCTAGGATTTGAACTCTGGTCATTGATTTCATTTTCTATGACAATAACCATTGAGTTAATTGTGTTGTATATTGACCTCCGACCCTGCCAAACATGCCATTCCAAAGACAGCGGAAGTGCATATTCCATTAGTGTGGGCAAGCTTGGCTGACAATCGGGGACAGGGTTAAAATCCCACGGTACAGTCGCAGACTGATGCACCAGAAGAGAGTGACCTGTGAACTGCATGACAGTTATTTCCGCTTGATGACGATCAAATATGCCATTCCAAAGACGGCGGAAGTGACACATTCCGATGGCCAGTTATGGGGAGATATTGAGTGGGCGATTGAACTATTATATAACTCGGTGAAGACAGGAAGTCAGTCAATTTGGAGATCAGAGAATTTGGAGACAAGATGTGGTAGAGAAACCCAGCACCCAGCTGAAAGCTGGGCCGCCAGGCCTCCAGTTGAGCAACCCTGGAGAACGAGAAAGACACAACACTGATGGCCATAAGACTGGGGGTCAATATGTTGCAGTTCTGTTCGGCTCCAACTCCCTCTCACACACAAACCTTTCTAATATAGTGAGAGGTATATTTTTCTAAAAGACTGTTTCGCTCGTCTTTATTGTGTCGTTGTGTTCTGCATGAATCTGCATATGAGTATACAACAATTGTGCCTCCCTTCGTGTAACTAGTAAATGATTGCTTACTTACCTCTCTGGAGGTGTACTTAGTGTAACAGTTATCAGTTGTTGCCCAGTCGGCTGGGGCTGTAGAATACACTGACTGCACTTCTGCAGCGGGGTAAGACCCCCCCCCAACGAGTGTCTTGGATATGACACTAAACAATCTGATGGTGAGGTTCCAGCAGTGCTGGAGCTTTGGTGAATGCAGAGTACCCCTTCATTGCCATCGCTCCCAGGTCCACTTTGGCCCGGAGTGGTAGCACCTGATAGGGCCCTATCTATGGGTTAAATAAAACTAACAGCATACTTATGCTAAACTGAATTGTTTTAGTAAACTGAATAGCTTGAAAAAGAAATGTTTTTGACAATTAAACCGTACTTACATTTAAACTGTGTGCTTATGCTTAACTGAATTATTTCAAATAGAACTGTTTTTCGACATTAAAACTGTATTTACACTAAACTGAATTGTTACATATAACTGCTTGAATTGTTTGAAATAGAAATGTTTTTGACAATTAAACTGTGTACTTATGCTAAACTGAATTGTTTTAAATAGAACAGATTATTTACATAAAAATGGATTTGGCGTTGAATAACCTACAAAGGTTGATATGCCATAAAACCCAACAAACCAAACCAAACCAGTTATTAGTTGAAGAAATGAAATTGGCATCTTGAGTACAAAACCAGTACAAGACTGATAGCATTTTACTTTACATTGATGCTTTCAGGAAAAGCATGAATCCATTTGTTATTCCTCCAACTACAGATAAATAGAAGGACAGACTTGGTTCTTTAGCCTTTGATACTGATGAACACCCTTAAAGGAGGTGCCCGTGGTGTAATGGTCATCGTCGTAGGAAATGGACACGCCAACACGAGTTCAAATCCTGGATGAGCACTAATACCCTCGGGAAAGGTATGAATCCAATTATTCTCCCTCCAGCTATGGGTAAATAGTAAGGCAGAATAGGTTCTTCAGCCTTGGTGAGGCAACTAGTCTAGGAGAAGGAAAACTCTGAATTCAAACCTGTTAAACTCAGCTTAAAAATTGACCTTGTGTCAAATCCTGCCTGAGCAGAGGGGTTGGTAAATATGTATAATGTTGAATGTTAAACAAAACAGTATCAAGTACCATTTTTTGAATTTTTGGTATGACTCGACCTGGGACTGAACCCCGGTCTCCTCGGCCATTGGCAAACACTCTACCCACTTGGTGGCCAATACATACATACATCAAATAAAATTTAAATTATATTTGTCACTGCCTCCCACCAAACAGAACTCGACACCAGGTCGATTATAGTGGGGATTTAGGGAAGAGGAAAGTCGGGCATGAGCCAAGGCTCGAACCCTGCTGGACTGTGCTGGTCATCGACCCACTGAGTGCAATGTGGGCCTGATGAGCCAAGCTGGTCATGGACCTAAATCTGGGTCCAGGCACATATGCCTGATTATAGCTTAAACTGGACAGTAAGGTCTAGTGCTATACAAAGGTGTCATCCACCCTAAGGCGGCCCAGCCAAAGCAGGCGGCCTTTTGTCCAAGAAACATTAATTAAAATTAGAATGCCAACCATACTGATGAACACCCTTAAATATCAACTTTGGTCCATAAAATGCTATGTGCAGTGTAAAAACACTCATTATGTTAGTATTCTAAATCTCAAATGTTGTTCCATAGCCACAACTAACGCCCTGTGCGAAATAGACATATAATGTTCATAACGATAGAACATATAAAGAACATAGGAATCTCGAAATTCGAAAACACATAACGACTTCTTGTTCAGGTACGAAACCTTTTTATTAACTTTGAGTTAAAGGTTTCGACTATTCCGTCTGATTCATTTGGCCCCTATCTCGTGTGGTACCCATAGGGCGCAAGTTTGTCTGCGAGCTCCAAAAGTCGATCCTCCTCGTTTGGTGTCTAGTACTCAACTCTCTAACTTTCTTCAGATTCTCACCAACCTCCGCATGCTTCCAGTGCGTGACGTCACCCGCACCCTGTCATCCCCTTTCGTCACCTCCATCCGCCCACGTGCACCCGCGTTAACACCTGCCTCAATGTTGCACCTAACTAACCCATGTGCTGAGCTGAAAGGTTCTCAGCCTAACTAAACTCAAAGACATGAACCAAAATCCCTTGGCCATTACGTTACAATGTCACTTTGCTTTCTATTGTCGCTGTCATTCCAGAATATAAGTTTTTTTTTTGCTTTCATCTGTCCATCTCATTTAATAAACAATTGTTAATCTTTTTCAGTAGCAAATTTAAATTTATACTCTTTTTTTTTTTTTGCTTACTTGCTTGAGAGTGTCGAAGTTCTGTCATATCAGGTTTCTCTTAGTGACAGTGAGTCAGCACTCAGTTGCTTTACACATTGAAGTGAGCTCTCCAGAACTCTGAGGATGGGAAAGGTTTTATGGCTACCGAGGCATTCCATCATGCACATGTGGTTGAGTCCATTCTCTGGGCGGTGATTGCTCGCTAGCCCAGGAGTGGCTATATCAGTATAAATATATACCAGCCCGTTCAGTGTGGTCCCAGGTCCGTCTTATTCTTCGTCAGTCAGCTGGACACTAGACTGGGACTGGCAAGCCGGTAAGTGTTGTTATTATTGTTGCTTGTTAGAGCTGAGACTTCTGCAGATTAATTGCATGATTAATTGATTTTAATGGCATGTCAACCTGTCTGGGGTTATTTTATGCATAGAGGTTAGGAAATCATATTCATTGTACATTTATATTTACATTTTTTGTGTTGTTATTTTTTAGGAGGTTTTTTTTTTTGCACTCCAGATCAAAGTGAAGCTGGGAGTAATGGCAATAAAGGGATCTTCTACATTCACCAGAGCTCCAAAATTGAAGCTTCATCATCAGAGGCAGTTTAGTGTCATATGCAAGACACACCCTTTTTTGGTAGGTGGGAGTGGGGGGTGTACCTGACTGCACTTGGAGGATATCATCACCATATTGTAAGCTCTGCCAACAGGGTTGAATTTCTGTTTGCCTCAATTAATATTTGCTATGTGCAGACAATATAAATTGTAAATATTTTTAAAATTTGAAAGAAATTTTATTTATTAATCTTGAATTCCACCTTTGCAATGATCTGTAAGAAAATAAATATCAAAAGTCCTGTTTAAAAACAGGCTGTTGTTTTTGTTGATTTGCATCTCCCCACTCTAATCAGTAATAAGTAATGTGTTCTAAAAAGTTATAATTTGAGTCCTAAAAAAAGGAAAAGAAAAGAAGAATTTGAAGGCTCTGAAAATATCAATAATCAATGGAGTATAGAACATAAAATTGCCAACAGGTTTTTTTGAGCATTCGAGAAAAAATAAAATCAAAGTTCAGACAGTACATATTGAATTATACATTAAAAAGGCATCTGTTTAAATCTTTTTACTGAAATCTCTTGCCAGTATTATATTGACGAAATATCCTACCACTCGCTAAGCTGAAAGAAAGATACCAGCTTCAAATTTCTACTTTGCAAGGAGAAAGATAAAAAAGTGAAGTAAAAAAATAAACAGAGATAGATAGATAGATAGATAGATAGATATTGGCTTCAAATTTCTACTTTGTAAAGTGGGAGATAAAAAAAAGAAAAGAGAGAGAGAAAACCAAGTCTTTATGTCAGAGTATAAAAAATTTTGTTTATTTTTTAGAAAGATTGGTAATATTCTCAGGCTTTTCATTGTTAAAGAAAATATTACTAAAACCAATGAAAATATATTAAAAACAATTCGAATTTATCAAAATTATAGGTCCCATCTGAAGAGCAAATAGATGTTTGTGAAAATTATAAGTATTAAATAGGATTACTTGAAATCATATGAGGGTGTGCAAATTATTACCACAGACTGCTATATGTACCATGGACTTTTTATCCAAAAGTGCCTCTATTTTTTTTCACTTTTTATCATATCTTCCAACCTTTCATCTTAGATGAAAAGTGTTGTGTTATATGCAAAAGAACTGAGTTTTTTCTTGAAACTTAGGCCTGGAATTATGTTAAATAATAGTCTAGTGGTATCTATTGTTGGCATGTAGAATAGATAATTTTGAAAAAATTGATAATTTGGGGTCAGTTGATAGCTTGGCTTAATTGGATGAGAAAGTCACATGATCGAATGATTCCAGAAAGTTTACAGGTAACATTACTTTAGTCAGAGTGAAGTGGTTGGATTTAACTTCCACCTACATTCTGATACAACTTACTCCCAGTTATTTGTGAAACAAGTAAATGTAAGTACTTGTCAGCAATGAATAAAATGTGTATACAGGAAACAATCTTTAATGTTTATCTGGTTGAAATAGTTTGCAATTGTGAGAATGACATGACAAGAAAAACAGGATGGCAATGCAAGAGATGCAGTAATAACAAGAGCAGTAAGAGAGGAATTGGACATCGTAGAAGAAGAGGCAATGTAACAAATGGAGATGTGAATTATACACAAGTGCAGTATACATGGTAGTCTAATGTATCAAAAATAAAATGCATTAAAAATCAATAATTAAAAAAGTCAAGACACAAAAACCAATTTAAATATGTAAAAAAAACAATAAGATATTTCTAAAAATAAGTATTAATCATCATCATATCATGCTGATAGCACAGATTTCCTTAATCATCACTCACCACCCGTCTCTAGTGTCCATCACTCCCAGGAGGTTCTCCGAGCTATATCCTGTATCGGCACAGAGTTATTGTAGATAAGTTCGTCCAACCTTTTCTCGTCCATGTGAAAGGTTCCACAGGAGTACATCGCCTATGAGTTCGTCCTTACTTTTCCGCATGTCTGGTTCATCTAATTTGGATAGTTTTCATGATGGATGGTACTATTTACTAACCCCTCCGCTCGGGCAGGATATGACACAAGGTCAATTTTTAAGCGGAGTTTAACAGGTTTGAATTCAGAGTTTTCCTTCTCCTAGACTAGTTGCCTAACCAAGGCTGAAGAACCTAGTCTGTCCTAGTTTTCATGATGGATGGTAGGTGGCTGTACAGCTGTTGTTTTGTGGGGTGTTGCCTCCAGGACTTGTTTAATACAGCTCAAGGCATTCTTGTGTAGTTGCTGTCAAGCTTTTTCTCCATACGTTTAGTTAGCATCCATGTGGTGTATCCATATAGCAGTATCAATATGACCACTGCTTGGAAAAAAACTGTTTTATTTTATCGGTCAGGTCTTACTTCTATATGATTGATAGCCTATCGGTAGCTGTTCATGCCTTTACTAGTCACATGTTGATGTCATTCTTGGTTAATGAGACACTACTTCTGAGGTTGGTGAACTTGTTCACAAGTTTCAAAAGACCACCCTTTCGTGTGGAGATGTCGCCTTTTTGATTAAAGCATATATATTCTGTTTTGTCAGCATTGACATGGAGGCCTATGCCACCTGCTGCTTATTCTAGTCTATGGAGCAGAGATTCAGCTTGGTCGGGTGAATTTGCTAGAAGCGCTATGTCATCGGCGCTGTCTGTGTCTGAAGTAGTTTGTGTGAGGTATCTTCTGCTTCTTTTCTTTGCCAGCTTGAAACCGTTTTCTTTCATGAAATCTATAGACATCTAAGCATATAGTCTAGGCAGATAATGAACAGATATTGGGCTAATGTATCTCCTTGCAGCACACCTGCTACAATGTTGAAGTAGTCTGTGTCTCCATCTTATGAATAGACTTTTATTTTCATGTTTTTATATAGCATCATTATGGCTGCGACGGTTTCTTTGGGAAGGCCATGAGAAGAATTTGCTCCATCTTCACTCTTTGTATGGAGTCAAATGGCTTGGAGAAGTCTACAAATAATAGTGTTGCCTTGAGGTTTTTTGCTCAAACACCTTCTTGAATTCAGTGGATAGTCAAAATTTGTGATGTCATGGATCGATTTCTCCAAAAGTCATTTTGGTTCTTCTAATGTATTTTCTCAATTTTAGGTTCTATGGGGTTGCACAGCAGAACATTGTAGATCTTGGCCATTATGGATGTAAGGTTTATATCCTGGTAGTTCTTTTCCCAGGTCACCCATCTTGGGGAAAGGGAGGATGCATCTCTTTGTCCATCAATCTATTGTGTTCTGGTTATATACGGTGTTACAGTATCAAAAGAGTATGTTGTCGAATTCCCTTGTCTTCCATACATCTGGGGATATTTCATCAAGCCCTGCTGCTTTCCTATTTTTTATTTTTGTTCATACTAAGTCAAGTTCTTCTTGTGTAAACTGTCCTAGTTTGATGTCTAATTGATTATAAATAATTTTAATGATTGGTTCATCTGTAACTTTCAGAGGTTTTCTGAGTAAATTCTCTAAATGTTGTTTCCACAGATGTATTCATTCTTCTTGGCTGGCAGCTTTCAGTTTAGCTCTTGTAGTACTCTGCCTTCTATTCATTTTGTTTGCTGTCTGCCATGCTATCCTAGATTGTCTATCTTCAACTGAGTCTCTAATCTTATTGATTTGATTTTGAAGTATTCTGTTTGTTCTTTTAGGTATACGTTTGTTAGTTCATTTTGTGCCTTCTTAAGTTTCTGAGCATTGATAATGGTTAGGTTCCTCCTATTGCATAAAGAAGCAGTTTTTATGTCTGCACACTTTTTTCTAATTGCTAATATCTCCTATAGGACTCTAGGTTTAGCTCTTTGTTTAGTTGGTATGCATTCTGCTTGTGCTTCTAAGTGAGCATTGATGAAGTTCTCATATTTGTCATTCGGAGTAGGTGTTTTTGATAACTCCTGAAGTGCATCAAATTTGTTTCTTAGTATTTGCATATATTTATCACTAATATCCCTGTTGTTAAGCTGGGACCAGTCATAGCATACAGTTGTGGTTGTTCGGGTTGCATTCCTTGGTAGGCTCAGTTATATCTTTGCCGTGACAATTCAGTGATCGGAAGACATACCTTCAAAAGAGGAATATGCCTTGCAATTCAATGCACTATTATTCCATTTCTTTTTTATGGGGATGTAGTCTACCTGTGCTTTAGCGTTATTTGCATAGGTGCAGGTCCATAGTTATTTCTTTCTTTTCTTAAATTTAGTATTAAGGCATGTTAATCTCTTTTCTAGTGTGAAATCTGTTAGATGTTCCCCATTTCTGTTTGATGAGTTGTGTAAGCAGAATTTGTTGTTTATGTTTTTACCTATTTGGGCATTCATGTCTCTACCGATGATGAGAATGTTGTGTTTCGGGATTCTACAAACAAGGGAGTATAGCTCATTATAGAAGGTGATGAGGTCCATTTCATCACTAACATTGGTAGGGCTGTAGCAGGAGATTATTGTTGTGCTGGGGTTGCCATTAAATGTGGCTACCAGCATCCACAGTTGTATTTTCTCAATACTATTTAGTGATTTTAGGGTCTGTCGACTGATAAGCATACCTACACCCTCATAGCAGCATTGACAGAGTTTTTCCATGCAGATGCTGAGACAAACATCCATCCATGGCCAGTATTGTCGCATTTTATATCTTTGCTATGAAGGTATCTGTGTTCTTGTACACATTATGTCTATGTTATGATCTATCGCAGAAGCTGTCAGCTCCGTTAGTTGGCCTATTCTAACATTGAATGTCGCTATTTGTATTGTGCTTTTACATTTTAGTAATTTTTGTCTTAGTTTGAATTCTGTAGCTGATTTTTTTTAACACTGGGGCCAGAGCTTCAACTTCAGCAGGACGTGCCCCTTTTTTACCCGCACGAAAGGCGATGCGGTCATGTAGCTTGAGTATGAGTCATGGTAATCTTTCAATGGCTGCATCTTATTCTTATCCATAAAAGCCACCCTAAAAGATGAGCAGCAGTAGTTCCTCAATCGAGCTATTTGATCCTGGCCATTGTCCTGTGGGATTCATTCACCCAGCACCTGGTTAGGCGTGCCATTGACCGGTTGTTGGGTTTGTCCACCTTAACATCCACCACACTGCTTCCCATGGCTTCCAAGGTATATCTTGGGCAAAAAGATCCTTTTCCTTCTCTTACTTCTTGTCCCCCCCCACCATGCATGTATTAAGTTTTAACTTAGTATAACTTTGTCCACAGCTACTATATTTTTAAAATCCATCAGAAAGTCCTTATTTACAGTTCATCACAATCTTAAAGACATTCTATTTTTACACTCACTTAAGTTTTCAAATACTCTGCAATATTTCCAAAAGTGTTAAAATATTTTACCTCATTTTTCATTGTACAGCTGTAAACTAGGATTTAGATTAATAGTCTTTTACATTTAAAACACAGATGATATTCAGCTATGATTTTACACATAATAATATTTTTCATGTGTTTAAAATAACGGTATAGTAAAAAGACAAAGGATAACTATCCCATAAGTTGACCAATTCAAACAGCAGCAACAGACTGTTTTTTAGGGGATTTTCGCACAGTAATGCGAGTCAGTTAAAATACAAAAAAGATAATAATTTTAAAAACAATTAAAAAATTAAAAATCAATTGTTTATAAATTTGAAAAACAATTGGTGGTGTAATGGTTATCATCGTAGGAAATGGACACGGCGACACAAGTTCAAATCCTAGACGAGACATTGCATTTCACATAGCACTAATACCCTTGGGAAAGGTATGAATCCAATTATTCTCCCTCCAGCTATGGGTAAATAGTAAGGCAGAATAGGTTCTTCAGCCTTGGTGAGGCAACTAGTCTAGGAGAAGGAAAACTCTGAATTCAAACCTGTTAAACTCAGCTTAAAAATTGACCTTGTGTCATATCCTGCCCGAGCTGAGGGGTTGGTAAATAAGATTAAAACTATTTAAAAAATACATTACTAACAAGTGTTATATATTGCCTTGACCAATAGTGAACCTGGTGGATAAAGTTGATAGATATAACCAGTCGTAGATAAAATCAACAAAGTGACTACCAGAAAAACAGGAATGTGTAGGTGTGATACCCAAAGCATAAGAAAATGCATGGGTATGATACCCGAGGTATGAAAAATGCACGGGTGTAAGCTGTGACCAATGGAGAACAAGCATTGCCTTAGTGAAGAGGCATGGCCATGTAGGTCGCATGGGAGTTTTAAGACAATATAAGGTCTAGAAGTCCAGTTTCCGCTGGCTGTTCCAACTCCTGACAGCTCCTTTGTGTGTACAAACTCTCTCCGACTGTTCTCTTGCTCCACACAAACATTACCATTGAAGAATAAAAATATAAGATTATATTTATATAATTGTTTCTCATTGTTTGTCAAGATCTAGCAGTAGTATACAACACAAGGCTATTCATATTACTAGCCAAGAAATCACCAAAATTCAATCTCTAACAAGAGGCAGGCATCAGGTGAACTAAATTACAGCTAACCTACAATCATGAGAAGTTTTTAGTATGTGAATTTTTAGTAATACCCAATAATTAGCTAATTAGTCACTATACCTATTACAAGGAATCAGTTATTATTTCTTATTGATGAGAAAGCAGAAAAAATGTACCTGTGGATCAATCAAAAAATAATTTTAACTTTCACAAAAATTTTTATCACCTAAAGTATAAAAATACTTTAGGTAAAAAATAATATATTGACACTCAGAGAAATAATAATTTTGATAAAATTTAAAAGATTTACTCCATAATGTCTGATCATGTTTACAAAATTTATTCTATAATGTTTTATCATATTTACAATGTTTATTCCATAACGTTTTACCATATTTATAAACTTTCAGGCATATTATTTGCTTTTTATTTCATACGATATTTTTTTAAAATACCATGCTAAGAATTTTAAGATAATTTTGAAAATTTTAGTACTGGTTTTTTAGAAGTCTTAGAAGACTCAAACTGTTAATAGCCCAGCTGGCCACAGTATTCACGAGCCCATTGCTGACCATCAGCGTCTTGCAAGCCAAGAATTTAGTGGCCCAAGGGTAATCAGATAGCTACTTGGACAAACTTATACCAGGAGCTTTCTTTTTCTCACCACCCATCTTGAGGGCCCATTGATCAACAAATAACATCTTTCAGCAGAATTATATCTGACGTTTGTCTCAAGTGCTTTTAGGCAGTAACGCATAAATGAAAGAAAATGAACTGAATAGATAACGGATATAGAAAGGATTTCAACATGAATGATATACATGCATAACCACCTTTCTCATGTGATAACGCAAAATCAAGAAACCGTTGCTATGACATCAACGGCCGTAAGTAAACACGTTTTTAAATCACAAACTGCACCAAAATGAAGATGAACGAACGTCCAATGTAATGTCTGCTTTTAGTTGATCTTGTGTATATATAGATATATATTTCTTTTAAATACCCTGTCCGGTGGCAAAAGCTGCTTGGTAGCGCCAGGAGTGGCAGTACCGCCTTGAGCTACCGAAACTGTGTTATCACCCTGGTTGGCAGCTGATGAGGTTAGGGTATCGCATGTGCTTTCACACGGTGTATGATGAAAAAAAAATAAATGAATAAAAGATAAAAAATATTTATTATATCTGAATACTATAGCTCACTGCCATAATTAACTGAGTATGGGGAACACAATTTGGACACTTGTATTATAGTTGAATATTTCCTTGTGTTAAACAATGTAAAACAATTCATGATGAATTAACAACAGCATATTTATTGCCAGTGAAAATTTAATAGAATTGTAGTGGAAGGGAAATTTTGTATTTTGGTTTGGCGCGCAATTTAATTTGACACATAATTTCACCCAATCAGGATGACTTATCCTATTCAGCCCGGATCTTCTTTTCCGGGCAGCAAATTGGGTAAGCTGCCAAACCCAGGCTCTTTAGCTGGACAACGCCGCCCAGTGCAGACGTCTCACTGGGGGCTCTAGAATAGCAGTAGCAGCATGGACACACAAGGGAACCTGGACACATGAGGGAACCTATCTAATTTATGGATTCCTTGCAAGGAATCCCAGTTGAATATAAATTAGATACATTCAACATGCCTCACACAGGTACAACTTTATGTCACCCTAAAATTGGCTATGTCAACACGATGCTTTTATTCCACTCTCGACACCTATCAATTCACCTCTGGGCCACTTTAATGGAGACCAACGCACGCCTCTCCACCAGACACACAAAACTCACAGTGATTCTAAAATTCAATTCCTCCAACGGCAACATGGTTTTCGCTAAACTACATTGAACACAATCTTACTCACCATGAGTCTTGCAGCACCAAAAGCAAACCCAATATTCCATGCTGCAAATAAAACTTATTCCTAAAAACACATTTTAACTATCGCCATCTTCTTACTCCATCATCCATTCCTTTATTACGTTACAAACTTAGCGAGGGAATTACAAACTTGGCGAGGAAACAACACAACGTAAACACACACATACGTTATAACTCTTCCTCGCTCAACAATAACAAACTTTCCCTCACTAAACAATAATAACCATTTCACCTAAGGCTAAAGAATGAATACAGAAATGACATGAAATACTAAAAGGGACTTTTAGAGAAAAGTTCTATCATGCAATTGAAGAGTTTTTTGGTTTCTTTAATAGAATGGAAGTGTTGAGGGAAGACTTACATCAAGGCAGAGTGCCATGCATGGCACAACACAGGGTTTGTTGAAGGGAGAGACCCCTGCCAAGAAACACACACACCTATGAGTGCTTTTTCTGGCTGTCAAGGCAGAACTGAAGAGAGAAATTTTTGACTTTGCCACACCCTTTTGTATACTTCCACCACCTAGTGACCATTAAAAGCACTATGAAAAACTTGACAGGCTATTGAAAAACTTATTACAATATATCATACATTACAATATATGCAATTTTTTGGCCAGGAACTAACGAGGGTAGGCTGAAAAGTAGATAGTCTGAAAAGTTCATATGATGATATTATATTGAATGTTGACATTTTTAACCATTAGACTTCAACACCGATGGAAGAAGTGTGTTAACCATAAGGGGACTATGTAGGAAAATAAACCTTATTTGATCTCATTCCATGAGAGTATTTTGATCAGCCTATGAACTTTTCCGCAGGGATATACGAATGTGGAGAGATTAGGGTTCTAAGTGCTAAAATTGTGCATGTGTGTGTGTGTGTATATAGAATGGATAGTAAGGGGGAATGAGTAAAGGGGTCAAAAACTCTTTTGGACCCATAAGTTCTGCTAATGGCCATTAGAGGGCATAGTCAAAGTAGTATATTACATGAAAGTGCCAAAAGTAAAATTCTCTTTCACTTGTGATCTCAACAGCATGCACGAGCAAGGGACTTATGCTCTCAACAATTCTGGGTTGCCTGCTGCTGCTATTCTAGAGCCCCCAGTGAGACATCTGCACTGGGCGGCGTTGTCCAGCTAAAGAGCCTGGGTTTGGCAGCTTACCCAATTTGCTGCCCGGAAAAGAAGGTCCAGGCTGAATAGGATAAGTCATCTTGACTGGGTGAATAAGTCGAGAGCCAATCAGAGCAGAGATGAAAGCTAGACAACTGTATGCAAGTTGAGAGCCAATCAGAGCAGAGATGAAAACTAGACAACTGTATGCAAGTCAAGAGCCAATCAGAGCAGAGATGAAAACTACACAACTGTATGCAAGTCGAGAGCCAATCAGAGCAGAGATGAAAACTACACAACTGTATGCAAGTCGAGAGCCAATCAGAGCAGAGATGAAAACTACACAACTGTATGCAAGTCGAGAGCCAATCAGAGCAGAGATGAAAACTACACAACTGTATGCAAGTCAAGAGTCAAAACTGTACATTCAAAACTGTACATATATTAAGGACTCTATGACTTATACAAAAGATTCTTCGGTATAACACCTTTGATGACTGCTGACTGAAAGGGCTTTTAGGATTTCAAATAAACAAATAATTCCATTTTTGTTCAAAGTATTAACTAAATTTTGTGCCTTCAGAAATGTGTTTTCACACAACAGTAATCTAATTCATAACTCATAATACAAATAACATTAGGATTGTGAAGGTGCTGGTGGAATGACAGTTTTTGTTGTGAGAAATGGACACGCCAACCTGAGTTCAAATCCTGGATAAGGTTACTTGCATTTCACTTGGCACTTATATACTTGGGAAAGGCATGAATCCATCTCTTCCTGCTCTTTCAAGCAATTAGTAAATAGTACACAGGGCTCTTTAGCCTTGGTATAACAACCAATCTTTCAAGCAATTAGTAAATAGTACACAGGGCTCTTTAGCCTTGGTATAACAACCAATCTTTAGCCTTGGTATACCAACCAATCTTTAGCCTTGGTATAACAACCAATCTTTCAAGCAATTAGTAAATAGTATACAGGGCTCTTTAGCCTTGGTATAACAACCAATCTAGAAGGTATACTCTGAGTTCAAGAAGAAATCAAGAGAAAATTCTTATAACTTTACTGATTCATAAACAAATAAAAACGAAGATACAAAAAGAAAGTGACATGTGTAAAGGTATGTGTATGTAAGTAAGTTGGTCAACCATTTCAATAAGTGGCACCAAGTACCATTTTTTGAGTTGTTGGCATGACTCAACCTGGGATTGAATCCTGGTTTCTCAGACCATTGGTGAACACTCTACACATTATGCCAATGTAATAAATATGAAATAGGGCCAATTGATTGCCTCTGTGCTGGATATAATATGCCAAGGGTACAAAGCAGCATGATGTGGCAATAACATAAAGGCCACTGAAGTGGCCGGCTACAGACAGATGAAACTCACGTTTTCTTACTGCATACTGAGAAAAAGAGAACTGTATTCTTGCCTTTTCTTTGGCACTATGGTAACTACTTCTGCTGCCTCCAAGTGATTGTCTGAAATATTTTCCCTGCACACAACACAACAATAGTATGAAGTGTAGTGCAATGCCTGACAAGAACAAATTTAACCGTGACATCAACAGCATTTCTCTTGAGACTCTCAAATTGAATAAGTACCATGGAATTATAGAAACATAATCTTTCTTGACCCTTTTCCTTCAGTCAAGTCTGCTGCTGCTGTAGAATAGACTGCATCTCTACTGAGGAGTAAGACCCCACTCTCCCTATGAGTGTCCTGGATATGACATTAAACTATCAGATGGTCTGGCTCTATTCCCAGAGCTTTGAGGAATGTGGAGTAATCCTTTATTGCCATTGCTCCAAGGTCCACTCTGACCTGGAGTGGTAGCACCTGATAGGGTCCTCTGACCATTTAACTGTGTAAACTAATGACTGATGTCTGTTGTATACTCATATGCAGATGCATGCAGAATCATAACGACGACACAATAAAGACAAGCGACACAGTTCTTTAGAAAAATATACCTCTCACTTTATTTGAAAGGGTTCGAAAGGGTTACTAAAGGTTTTACTGTGAGAGGGAGTTGGAGACTGAACAGAACTGCAACAGATTGACCCCCACTCTTATGGCCATAACTGCGTTTCTTTCCTGTTCTCCTAGGCTGCTCAACCGGGGGCCTGGGGGCCTAGCCTCTCTGGGACATGGTCCTCATTCCAGCATCTTCTCTCCAACTGGTTTGAACTTCCTGTCACTGGGGTTATATAATAATTTGATGCTCACTCTTCTTCCTGCGAGCGTCATAATTTCACACTCAATTCAACCCCTCGACAGTCAAGGTTATATCCTGATATTCCTCAACCGGATGCACCTGTTATTTACACAGGTGCATTTCCTATTTTGACAGCTTGGCCAGGTTGGAAGTCAATATACAACATGTCTAATTGAATTATTAGTGATACATAACAATACTTGGAACCATTTAACTGTGTGCAAACAAATAAGTAATGTTGAATAGAATAATTAGTGTTAAATAAATAGCAAAACTTGAAACTCTTTGGCTGTGTACCTAAATTGGTATTATTGGAATTACATTTAACTTGGAACCATTTAACTGTGTACATGAATGAATAGTGCTGAATAGAATAATTAGTGTTCAATAACAATACTTGTAATTACTTTACTGTTTAGTTTGGTTCATTGGGTTTTATGGCATATCAACCTTTGTAGGTTAACGCCAAATCCATTTTTATGTAAATAATCAGTTCTATTTAAAACAATTCAGTTTAGCATAAGTACACAGTTTAATTTTCAAAAACATTTCTATTTCAAACTATTCAAGCAATTATATGTAACAATTCAGTTAAGTGTAAATACAGTTTTAATGTCAAAAAACAGTTCTATTTCAAATAATTCAGTTAAGCATAAGCACGTAGTTTAAATGTAAGTACGGTTTAATTGTCAAAAACATTTCTATTTCAAGCTATTCAGTTTAATCAAGCAATTCAGTTTAGCATAAGTATGCTGTTAGTTCTATTTAATCCATAGATAGGGCTCTATCAGGTGCTACCACTACGGGCCAGAGTGGACCTGGGAGCGATGGCAATGAAGGGGTACTCTGCATCCCCTAAAGCTCCAGCACTCCTGGAACCTCACTATCAGATTGCTTAATGTCATATCCAGGACACTTGTTGGGGTGGGGGTCTTACCCCTCTGCAGAGGTGCAGTCAGTGTATTCTACAGCCCCAGCTGACTGGACAATATTTAACTGTTCTCACTCATTTAAAAATGAAATCACTGAAAAACTAATCACTTACAAATCATATATTTATATCCATTTAACTGTGTGCAAACAAATGACTGACGTTAAATTGTTACTGTTACATAGTAATACTTGAAACCATTTAACTGTGTGAAAAAAATATTAGCTCAGTGTCATTTTGAAATGTTATCAACAAAACATGTTTACAAATCATATATATTTGATATATGTATCAGCAGGATTTGGTATCAAATAACTAACACTATTTGATATGCCATATAACCAAGCCAAACCTAACCAAACCATTTAACTGTGAGCAAACAATTGATTAATTGTAAATAGAATTATTTGTGTTTGATAGAAAAACTCGAAACCACTTAACTGTATAAAAAAATGAACTGAAGCTCATTTAAAAATGTATCAACAAAATGTGTTTACAAATCATATATATTTGATATATATGTAAAAACAGGATTTAGCATTAAATAACCAACAATAGTTGATATGCCATATAACCAAACCAAACCAAATCATATATATTTGATATATATGTAAAAACAGGATTTAGCATTAAATAACCAACAATAGTTGATATGCCATATAACCAAACCAAACCAAATCATATATATTTGATATATATGTAAAAACAGGATTTAGCATTAAATAACCAACAATAGTTGATATGCCATATAACCAAACCAAACCAAATCATATATATTTGATATATATGTAAAAACGGGATTTAGCATTAAATAACCAACAATAGTTGATATGCCATATAACCAAACCAAACCAAATCATATATATTTGATATATATGTAAAAACAGGATTTAGCATTAAATAACCAATACTATTTGATATGCCATATAACCAAGCCAAACCTAACCAAACCATTTAACTGAGAGCAAACAAATGATTAATTGTAAATAGAATTATTTGTGTTTGATACATAAACTCGAAACCACTTAACTGTATAAAAAAATGAACTGAAGCTCATTTAAAAATGTATCAAAAAAATGTGTTTACAAATCATATATATTTGATATATATGTAAAAACAGGATTTAGCATTAAATAACCAACAATAGTTGATATGCCATATAACCAAACCAAACCAAATCATATATATTTGATATATATGTAAAAACAGGATTTAGCATTAAATAACCAACACTATTTGATATGCCATATAACCAAGCCAAACCTAACCAAACCATTTAACTGTGGGCAAACAAATGATTAATAGTAAACAGAATACTAACTGTATCTCTGCAGAAGGTTAAGACACCCCATCCCAATGAGTGTCCTTGATATTAGATAATCTAATGGTGAGGGTCCAGTAATGCTGGAGCTTTGGAGAATGCAGAGCACCCTTTCATTGCCATCACTCCCAGGTCCCCTCTGGCCTGGAGTGGTAGCACTTGATAGGGTCCTATCTATGGGTTGAATAGAACTGCTTGACATTTAAACTGTGTGCAAACAAATGACTTATACAAAATTGAATTATTAGAAAGAGAACTTATCATTTAATTGTGTGTAAACAAATGAGTGATATTTAGTTTAGTTGTTAGTAATAGATAGCAATACTTGGAACCATTTAACTTTGTTGACTTATGGTAAATTGAATTGTTAGAAATAGAACTGTTTGATCATTTATCTGGGTGTATCTACAAAATGGATTTACAAATATATTTAATACATATGTAAAAACAGGATTTGGCATTGAATAACCAACAATAGTTGATATGCCATATAACCAAACCAAACCTAACCAAACCATTTAACTGTGAGCAAACAAATGATTAATAGTAAATAGAATTATTTGTGTTTGATAGAAAAACTTGAAACCACTTAACTTAAAAATGTATCAACAAAATGTGTTTACAAATCATATATATTTGATATATATGTAAAAACAGGATTTGGCATTAAATAACCAACAATAGTTGATATGCCATATAACCAAACCAAACCAAATCATATATATTCGATATATATGTAAAAACAGGATTTGACATTAAATAACCAACAATAGTTGATATGCCATATAACCAAAACAAACCAAATCATATATATTGGATATATATGTAAAAACAGGATTTGACATTAAATAACCAACAATAGTTGATATGCCATATAAACAAAACCAAACCAAATCATATATATTTAATATATATGTAAAAACAAGATTTAGCATTAAATAACAAATAAAAATTAATATGCCAACAAAACCAAATCAAACCAAATCATATATATTTAATATATATGTAAAAACAGGATTTAGCATTAAATAACTAATAATAGTTAATATGTCAACAAAACCAAATCAAACCAAACCCTTTTCCTTACATTTAGCCTTAAATCTTAACTAAAAATATAAAAAAAGGTAGATTGATTATACATTTCTGTCAAAAAGTAGTGAAATCATTGTTATTTTTATTTTTACAGGTTAGCAACCATTGTTGACAATCAATAGTTGCTCATGTGAAACACATGTGAAAATATTCAGTTCAAGATACGCTTAGTGTAACCGCTAATGCCATAAGAAATAGAATTGGCAACCCGAGTTCAAATCCTGGATGAAGCAGTTTGCTCTAATACCCTTGCAAAATTAATGAATCCAGCTACACGTAAATACAAGGGAAGACTGGGTTCTTTTGTCTTGGTGAGGTAACTAATCTAGGAGAAGGAAAACTGAAACAAAACTAGCTGTACTCAGCTTAAAAACTGATTTTGTGTTGCATCCTGTTAATTCATTGGTGTTTAATAGCATATTAACCCTTGTGGGTTATTCAAAGTCAAATCCTGTTTTATATTAGCATAATGGTTAGTGTTCACTAATGGTCTGGGAATCTGAGGTTCAATCCCAGGTCAAGTCATACAAAAGACTCAAAAAATGGTACTTAATACCTCCTTGCTTAATATTCAGGTTTATAAAGTACAGATCAAGGGTAAAGTGGAGCGATCCACCAAAAGGAGTAGTACCCTCCCTATACTTCCGTGTAAAAGTTAATGAAAAGTGAGCCTTCAGGTCGCTTTCGACTATGGTCAGCCAACTTACTTATATATATTGGGTTGAGTCATAAATAATTTTCATTTTTTAAAAGCAAGATGTTACAATGCATTTCAAACTTCCAATGTTTTAAATGCAACCGGAAATTACCTAAATAAAAAGTGTGCACAGTTGAGTGGTTTCAAGTTTTGTAAACAATTATAGTCTTATTTATATACAGTTAAGAGGTTTCAAGTATTGCTATTGTTTAAACACAGTTAAATGGTTTTGAGTATTGTTATACTAATAATTCTATTTAATATCAAGCATTTGTTTGCATACAGTTAAATGGTTCAAAATATTGCTATGTAATACCAAAAATTCAATTAAACATCAAGCTAATGGTTTCAAGTATAGAAAATAATTAAATATTTCTATTAAATAATTTAATTTAAATAATTAAATTTTCTATTTGATTTTAAGGGAGTTCAGGAAGAGATTCCGTCAGAAGAGGCCAGCACTCTTCAAATTGGGTCAGTGGCATTTCCACCAGGACAATGTACCAGTCCACAACTCCATCCTTGTCACAGACTATCTGACCAAGATGGGCATCAAGACAGTTCCTCAGCCTCCCTATAGTCCAGACCTTGCTCCCTGTGACTTTTGCTTATTCCCTAAGCTCAGAGGCTGTCGTTATGAAACAATTGAGGAGATGAGAGAGGCTGTGATGAAGGTCATTGACATGCTCACACAAGAGGACTTCCATGGGGCCATCCAGAAATTGTTAGAACAGTACAACAAGTGCATTGCAGCCAGAGGAGATTTCTTTGAAGGGGACTTGAGTTTCATGTGTGTACTATCAATAAAAGTGTCCATACGAAAAAAGTCTGGAAACTTATTTAATGATCCTCGTATTAATATACCAATACATAAATTAGTATACCTAAACAATCTAGATTCCAGTATACAATACATTAATGTACCAATACAATATATTAATATACCGATACAACATATCAATATGCTGATACAATATACTAATATACAATCTAGATGCGAAGGTTTGCTAGTCTAGCTTGCTAACCATTACACTACTTGAGGCACCCTCGTTGGATTTAGTCATTTACTCAGCTTTTTACTTAGATGTGGCTCAAGACCAAATGAATGGTGAATCCAGTGAGATTCCAACTCACTCTTGAAGGTTTGCTAGTCTGGTTGGCTAACCATTACACTACCAGAGGCGCCACACTGCTGTTGAAGTAGGAATGAACTCATAAATGACGTTCTTTCATGGAAACCTACACTGGTTTAGCCAACCGGCAAGGACTCTGTGGACACTGAATACAGCATAGAGGACCTGTCAGGAGCGATGAACAATAGAGATGGATAACAAGAGAGAGAGAGAGAGAAAGAGAGAGAGATAGATAGAGAGAGAAAGAGAGTCAGGGAATTCCGTACTCTCAACATGATAAGGATAATGACAAAGTATACTATATTGTAAGGTAATTATTTTATAAATTCAACTTGAGGAACAGTGGAGATTAAAAATAAACAAAAAAGACAATAGCATAAAGGATAAAATATATTTTTACATGTTACAACATGTCACAACAACATGAATTCCTGCTTTGGTTTGTTTTGGGTTTTTTTTTATTTGATGACATATCAACCTTAGTGGATTAATTACTGCCAAAGCCATCCTTATAGAAAAACAGCAGTGGTACTTTTTAATTCATAGCTGGGGGTCATGTCTTTTCTTAGGGTATTAGTCCATAAGTGAATGTAATAACACGACTGGAGCTCAAACTGGCTTACCACGATGTACTCCAACACACTGGCCACTACGTCATGGGGCCTCCCTGTTTATTTTTGTCACTTTATAAGTTTAATAAACATGCCATTTGTCCTAGGGTATTAGTCCGTAAGTGAATGTAATAAACATGCCATTTGTCCAAGGGTATTAGTCCATAAGTGAATGTAATAAACATGCCATTTGTCCGAGGGTATTAGTTCATAAGTGAATGTAATAAACATGCTATTTGTCCTAGGGTATTAGTCCATAAGTGAATGTAATAAACATGCCATTTGTCCGAGGGTATTAGTCCATAAGTGAATGTAATAAACATGCCATTTGTCCCTGTTATATTTCATAAATATAATTATTAGTGTTATTACTAAATTTTGATAATGTCATTTTCTATACATGCAGGATAAATAGAGAGAATGACCGAAAATCTACTTGTATTTTTTCATATATTCTACCTACCATTTGTATAATGGGTTTTATAAACCTTTTTTAAGTGGAATATTTACTCAAGAATTGAAAAGAAATAAAAATGTTTGAAAGTTAGACAATGTGCAGACTCTCTTTTCCAGAAATAGCGCTCTAACCATGCAGATATGGAGGCAGTGGATGAAGTTTAAACTATATCAATCTGATTTTTTTTTTGTTGAGCAATGGTTATCATTCTTATTTTGAAATATAAACTTTTTATTATTATTTTGAAATGAAATATTAACTCAAAGGAAATAAATGATAATGTTTGAAAAGTACAATATGAACAAAATGTTTAATTTTTGAGAACAGCACTCTAACCATGCAATAATGGTGGTAGTCGATGAAGTTAAGTTTAAACTATTTATACTACCATTGATATTATAGGTTTGGAGGTGCCCGTGATGTAATGGCTATCGTCGTAGGAAATGGACACAGTGACACGAGTTCAAATCATGGATGAGACTGATTGCATTTCACATAGCACTAATACTCTTGGGAAAGGTATGACTCCAATCATTCTCCCTCCAGCTATGGGTAAGTAGTAGCACAGACTGGGTTCTTCAGCCTTGGTGAGGCAACTAGTCTAGGAGAAGGAATTGTTTTAAATAGAACAGATTATTTACATAAAAATGGATTTGGCGTTGAATAACCTACAAAGGTTGATATGCCATAAAACAAACCAAACCAAACCAAACCAGTTATCAGTTGAAGAAATGAAATCGGCATCTTGAGTATAAAACCAGGACAAGACTGATAGCATTTTACTTTGCATTGATGCTTTCAGGAAAAGCATGAATCCATTTGTTATTTCTCCAACTACAGATAAATAGAAGGACAGACTTGGTTCTTTAGCCTTTGATACTGATGAACACCCTTAAAGGAGGTGCCCGTGGTGTAATGGTCATCGTCATAGGAAATGGACACGCCGACACGAGTTCAAATCCTGGACGAGACTGATTGCATTTCACATAGCACTAATACCCTTGGGGAAGGTATGAATCCAATTATTCTCCCTCCAGTTATGGGTAAATAGTAGGGCAGACTGGGTTCTTCAGCCTTGGTGAGGCAACTAGTCTAGGAGAAGGAAAACTCTGAATTCAAACCTGTTAAACTCCGCTTAAAAATTGATCTTGTGTCATATCCTGCCCGAGCGGAGGGATTGGTAAATATGGATATCATAGGTTTAATGGTATATCAACCTTTGTGGATTAGTTAATGCCAAAGCCATCCTCGTAGAAGAACAGTCGTACTATTATTTAACCCACAGCTAGGGGGGGGAATAAGTGAATTCATATCTTTTCCAATTGTATTAGTCCAAAAATGACCATAATACGTTGTCACTTTAACCACTGCAGGATGGGGACACCCTATTAATTTCAGGCTATTATTGCGTATTGTTTAAGAGTGTCTCTTACAAAAGAATGGTCTTGATTTTAAAAACTTATTCCGGTATCCAACAAGTATACACATGATACTGAATGGCTTTACAATCAAACGTTTTACAGAGAAAAGTGGTGGCGTAAGCTTGGCATACTTGTCAGTCGAATATTGGTAGAGTATCCAATCTTTCCGAGAGTACTTGGCTCTTGATTAATATAGAATTTAGAAGAGTCTATGAATGGATAGGTATCACTCAAACGTTTTTAGAAGACAGAATAACCTCTTAAAATGGTTTCACATTTAAAAAGACAAGATGTAAACGATATCCCACAGAAACAATGACAGACGCAGACTATGCAGATGATTAAGTGCTTCAAACAAATGGTGAATTAGCCCGCAAAATACGGTAATAACCGGAAAAACATTGAATACAACTTTTAAAGAATATTATATGATAGTTGCAAACAAATTGTTGTTTGCGACTATGTTATATTATATAAAAATAAAACATATAATAGTCCACTTAACTGAAGTCATTGGTGAAGTTGATAAATATATTCATGTTTTATATATTTTCATTTGGCTCTCGCTGCTTTCACAGCTGGTATTGTAGCAGAGACAATTTTAACATCTGCTTCCTTACAGCAATCGGTTAAAAGAAAGCTCTACATATTTTTTGAAATCTGGCGCCAACATATACGAGCCAGTAGTTGGTTGATTTGTTTGAAAGGTGTATAGCGGTTTCAGGAATTGTTAATTTCCCTCTCACTATATTTTTTAGGCAACACAAATGAATTACGAAACTTTTCTTTAACAACACAACAAAGAAAGTTTTTATTTGCAGCATGGAATATGGTTTGCTTTTGGTGCTGCAAGACTCGTGGAGTTTAGGCTTGTTAGTGTTGGAGACGAAATGGCGTAGCGGGATGTTGATATGGCAGCGTGTGTTGCGGGACGTGTGAGGGATTGTGTTTAAAGTCACCGTGTAGTTTTGTATCTGGTATTTGGGGGAGAGTATGTGTTATCTCCATTAATGTGGGCCAGAGGTGAAATGGTAGCTAGTGTGTCGAGAGCGGAGTTACGCTCGGATCGACATAGCCAATTTTTGGGGTGACATGAAGTGGTGCCTGTGGAAGGCAACTGAATGCATCCAATTCATATTCAACTGGGATTCCTTGTAAGAAATCCATAAATTAGATGGTTCCCTCGTTGAGTGTCCATGTTGCTGCTGCTAGTGTTAAAGCCACAGTGAGATGTCCACACTGGGTGGCTTGTCTTGCTAAAAAGCATCGCTAAGTAGGGATGGCCAGAGGAACGTCTGTTCTGGTTGCCGTCTAACACCGAAGAGAGTGGGTTTGGCTGCTCACCCGTTTTGCTAGCCGGAAATGAATAGGATAAGTCATCCTGATTGGGTGAAATTAAGTGTTGAAATAAATTTGCACGCCAAACCAAAATATGAGATTTTCCTCTTCTCTACAGGTGTATCGACCATTAAGATATGTTATACATGGCCTTTAGAGAGCGAAATCAACCAAGATAAACAACCCATCTACCTTAGATATACATTTCTTATAAAATACACCTACCCAAGCTAAATTCCGGCTGCATAGCCTGTCACAAGAAGCAGGAGGCATTGGCCTCTATGTGAATGTAAATAAAACAGAGTTCTTGTAGTTTGAATAAAAACAAATTATCTCCATTTCAAGATGCAATCCTCTGAAATTAGTGGACCAGTTCCCTACCTTGGCAGCAAAATCTCATCAACTAAAGATGATGTTGACATATACACAGGGAAGGTGGGAACTTCTATAGACAGGTTTTCGATCATATGGATATCTGATCTCTCTGGTAAAATAAAACGTAACTTTTTCCAAGGTGCGGCTGTGTTAGTACTACTATATGGATGCACTACCTGGACTCTAACAAAACGAATGGAGAATAACCTCGATAGAAACAACACAAAAATGCTACATACTATTTTGAACAAATCCTGGAAGCAGAGCCCCACAAACAGCAGTGGTTTAGCCACATGCCTCCCATCTCACAAACCATCCAAGTAAGACTAACAAAACATGCTGGCTCTGCTAGAGGAGTGAGGACAAACTTATAAACGACGTTCTTTTATGGACTATTACACATGGTCGCGCCAGTATTGGCCGACCAGCAAAGTCCTACAAAGATCAGTTCTGTGCGGACACAGGATGCAGTCTAGAGGACCTGCCAAGAACAATGAATGATAGAGATGGATAGCCAGAGAGAGAGGGAGAGGGAGAGAGAGAGAGTCAGGGAAATCCGTGCTGTCAGTATGACTTGATGGTGATATAGAAAATTAAAAATTTTATTTTCTTCTAAACCAAAGATACTAGGATTTTATTATTTCTAGCACAACATTATACATTTAAAATGGATATTGTTAGGTATTACTTATTTCCAAACTCTACAGCATTCCATTCAAAAGGTATGAAGTTTTTAAATTTTCTTCTAAAGCAAAGATACCAGGATTTTATAATTTCCAGCATAACATTATACATTTAAAATGGATATTATTAGGTATTACTTATTTCCAAACTCTACAGCATTCCATTCAAAGGGTATACAGTTCTTCAATTTTCTTCTAAAGCAAAGATACCAGGATTTTATTATTTCCTGCATAACATTATACATTCAAAACGGATATTGTTAGGTATTTCTTATTTCCAAACTCTACAGCATTCCATTCAAAGGGTATGCAGTTCTTCAATTTTCTTCTAAACCAAAGATACCAGGATTCTATTATTTCTAGTTGTGGAATACTCTCCAATCAAAGCAGATACTATTAGAAATTATATATATATATATATATATATACAGGTACAGGTATACTGCAGGTTACGACGTTTCATTCTCAATTAGACATCGTTTGTCAAAAAATATATGGAAAAATAAAAACCAAGTTTAAGTCATTTAATTCGACTTTACGTCTGTCAATCGTAATTTCACTAGAAAAGTGTTAATAGCACATAAAATCATGTCACTATACAATAAATAAGAATAAAAGTATATAAAATCACGACGATTAACAGCCACCTACGTCTGCGATATAAATAAACAAATTGAATGTAAATATTGCTAAATAAAACATGGATTAGTTTATTTTCTACTATTGCAAAATAATTTTGATAACTGTATTTGTTATTTAACCGCACAAAATCATTTTATTTTATAATGTCTTAGAGCAAACCGCATTCACAAATAGAGTCTGCGATGTACTGTAAAGATCGCCAAATTGTAAACATTTACATTTACAAGTATGTACGTACATGTATTCGTAAATTTAGATTACTTTTTTGTGTACTCTATTAAAAACTAAAATTTATTTGTAAGCTTAAAATACATTCTTATAGGCCATTTTTACAAAAAATGCATTTATGAATAAAATACAAAATTGGGAATGATTATTTGTGGTTTAGCCAAGTGACAAGTAAATTCGACTTAAGTCACCTCTTCTGGAACGAATTACTGATGTAAGGTGAGGTATTTGTCGGGGGTTGTATGTAATTTTGATTATTTCAGTAGATGTGCATCCGTAATTTACGGGTATTGCTCTCTGAATTATTCCCACCACAAATACAACACAAAACTTTACAATCGCGTGAAAGAAATGGAATAGAACACAACGAACATTAAACAACAAACAATTTAATATGCATATAACAGAATATGAAAACAAACAAAATACATGATGTGTAAATGGCCTTTTGGAAAATTAAGTTTGACAAGAAGAAAATAAATTTGTTTAAAGATGTGTGTATGTTCATGTTAACGGAGTCCGTAAATAAGTCGTTCTTACTTACATTAAATTCATAGCGGATTTTATGATTATGGCGACAGCGTGTCGCGTTGATGAAAGGAAGTTTGTCGGGTTTTTCTTTTGAATGTGATTCTCGGCCATCTAAAGAGAGGTCATGAACTTTAGTTGAGGAAGGAAAGGAATTTGTCGGACACAGTATCGGCTACTGCATTACTGGCTTAGTGGCTTGTCTTCGTCTGTGTGTTAGTCTGTGTTAAGTTTTGTGTTTATGGCTCCCTATCTCTGTGTTATTTATATCCTACAGGTGGATCAAAGAATCGTCCTAAAATTTTGGCGCGTAGACATTTATTGACCAATCAGATTTGTATTTTACTATTTCATTTTCGAGCCTAAATATTTTCTGTGAGTTGACTTCCGATCCAATTTTTCTAGAATGTTCTATTCTATGTTTTTAGCTGATTGGTTGAAAAATATAAAAATGTAATTTAAATGCTAATACGGTTTTGATCCTAAATTTCTAGAATGTTCTTAAGTATGTTTTTATTGCTTATTTAAGACTCGAAAAAATGTGTATCCCTATATTCCTGTATACACTCACATACACTCACTCTTAAATATATAGTATCGATAATTACTTTGTGAGTCAGGAACTAACCTACTATAGTTTCGCCTAAGCGGCTCATCAGGGTACCTAATCTCGACATTAGGGGATTAGATACCCTAATGAGCCGCTTTGGCGAAACTATAGTAGGTTAGTTCCTGACTCACTAAGTAATTATCGTTACTATTTTGCTCTACTTAGTATTGAGCACCTTTTGCATTGTAGGTTAGTAGTCCGAACGGTGATTTTTTTCTTTTGACCAACCAATTGCGTGTCTTTTGATTTTTTTCAGTTGGTATGACAAGGTTGGCCTTTTCTTTTTTTTTTTCTCCAATATGTATTTTTTTCCCCTTGGCAGTGATTCATTGTATATTTTCAGTTTCAAATCACTTGCCAGGTTTTTTTTACCGTAAGGGCTACTATTTAATATATATATAACCGGGACATTGGCCCAGCGGTTAGAGTGTTCACCAATGGCCCGGGAGACCTGGGTTCAATCCCAGGTCGAGTCATACCAAAGACTTTAAAAATGGAACTTGATACCACCTTGCTTAACACTCAGCATTATAAGGTACGGTTCAAGGGTAAAGTGGAGCAATCCTGGGAATGGAGTAGCGCCCTCCCCTACACCTTGGTGTAGTAGCTATCGAAAAGGGAGCCTTCGGGTCACCTTCGACTATGGTCGCTAACTTTACTTTACTTTATATATATATATATATATATACTAATCTAATATCTATCAGCATTCACGGTACCAGAAAAAAAAAAACACGAAAAAACCCCCGCCAGGAACAAGAGATAAAAGTATCTCGAATCACCGCCCGGGGGAAAAAGAAAAAAATTATAGGTCAAAAAGAAAGAAAAGGCCAACTTCGTCCGACCCCTTGAAAAAAATCAAGGGATACACCGTCAGTTGGTCAAAAGAAAACTAAAACCTTCCGCGAATCCTGCAAAGCTACAATTACAAGAGTGCTCAACACAAGTGGGGCCAATTATAAAATTAACTTAAATCGCGAGTCGGAAATCTTCTACTAAAGTTTCACCTTATCGGATCATCAGGAAGCCTAACTCCAACTAGTTAGGCTTCCTGATGATCCGATAAGGTGAAACTTTAGTAGAAGATTTCCGACTCGCGATTTAAGTTAATTATATATATATATATATATATACCTAATGATATCTCTTTTGATTATATAATGTTATTAGGCATTTTTGCTGTATATTATTAGGTATCACACACACACATATATATAATGTGTATACATCGAACTCACTTAATGTCCAGTGCGTTAATTACTATGGCACGGAGACTCCCCTAGATATAAAGGTCTGACCTATGAAAGAAGTATAATATCTTGAGTGGCCTGCGAGAATGGTAGTACAGTGTAACCCCGATATAAGAGAGTTGTCAGGACCAGAGAATAAGTCTCTTATATCCGGTTTTGGTCTATTTTGTTTAGGTAACATAGGCTCTAATTTGGGACCAGAGAAAACCCTCTCTTATATCCAGTTTACACTGTAGTAAGGTTTGTTGGTTTTGTCAGTGTTGTTTTTAATACCATTTCCACTTCTTAGTTCAGAATTGTCACCAGGGTGGGAGACAGAAATAGGTGAAAGAAAGCATAAAATGGACCCAGCAAATACGTGGAAGAGCAATAACATTTAATGAATGAAAAATGAAATTAACATATATGTGACAGATAAATTTCATAAAAACAATCTACGTTGGAAAAGAAACATTACAGAAAAGGAAAACTAGATAAGATAGCTGGCTAAAATGTTGTGTGGTTGGTCACATTCAGCAAATTCCGTAAGTGAAAGAAATTTAAAAGATTCACGGTGACAGGTTTTGGCTGGAAGAAGATAAGCCATGTGGCTTCATTCGCCTAATAGCAAAAAGTGAGAGATATTCTATGTGTATTAACGCTTACATTCAATGTGCTGATGTAGTCTTAGTCTTCTAGCACTTAGAATAATCTAATAAATTTTGGCTACTTGGCTTAGGAATTAGTATTTGTTAATTCTTTATTTGTAACATACGTGATTGATTTTTAACATATGCCAAGAGGTTAGGGAATAGTGTTCATTGTAGATACATATTTACATATTCGACGAAGTTGTTTCTAAAGATTTTTTGTTTTTTTGCATACGGTCCAATTAAATACGATTAATTTTCAAACAGATCTATTTGATCTATAGATAGGACCCTAACAAGTACAACTGTTCTGAGTCAGAGTGGACCTAGGAGTAATGGCAATTAAGAGGTACTCCACATTCTCCAGAATTCTAGAACTGTACCCTCACCAATGGATGCTGTTTAGTGTCATTACCCGACACCCCATTTTCAAGGGTTCTTACCCCCTCTGCAGGGGGAATACAGTCAGCATATTTTAAGGCTCACCGACTGGACTGAATTTAACACGTGACTTAAATACAGTAAGTGTAAGTCAGTAAATTGGTATGATTATACTTTTGTATTTATTCGGATGAGTAAATATGTGTACCAAACAGTAGTTTTTGAATACAATCCAGATAAGTGAGTAGAAATGCAAGAATTTAGTTAGTCACTACAAAAAAAAAAAAAAAAAAAAAAAGAAAGGAAAAAGACAGAAAGTTATATTAAAAAGAAAACAATCAAACAAAAAAAGAACAAACTAGTCTTTTTGAGAAACAAATCAACACAAATAACTTGTCATTTATGAAGAAGTTGACGATGAATCAATACAAATAGGATGGGCACCTCCCCATGACTGTTTCGCAAACCATGTTGTTGGAAAATCGATCATAGCTATGTACTCCACATCTGTGGCCTTGCGTCAGACAAAGCCAACTTCAAACTTAATTTTCTGTTAAAACAACGATTCCAGGATTTGATTATTTCTAGGCAAAAGTAAAGTTGGCGACTGTAGCCGAGGACGAACCGAAGGCTCCCTTTTCAATAGCTACTATACCGAGGTTTAGGGGAGGGTACTACTCCTTCCCTCGGATTGCTCCACTTTACCCTTGATACGTACCTTATAATGCTGAGTGTTAAGCAAGGAGGTGTCAAGTACCATTTTTTAACTCTTTGGTATGACTTGACCTAGGACTGAACCCTGGTCTCCCGGGCCATTGACCAGTTTCTAATGGAACAATATATATCAAAACGGATATTATTCAGTATTATTTATAACCAAACTGTTAAATATTGAAAAACTGTAATGAAACTTATGGTTTCAGTTCAGTCGACTGCGGCTGTAAAATGCATTAACTGCATCTCCACAGAGGGGTAAGACCTCCCCCTACAAACCCAACGAGTGTCCTGGATATGACACTAAACAAAATCTGATGATTAGGCTCCAGTCCTGGAGCTTTGGGGGATGTAGAGCCCCGCTTCATTACTCTTACTCCCAGGTTCACTCAAACCAAGAGTGGTTGTACCTGTTTGGGTCCCAGCTATGGGTCAAATAGAACTATTTATTAATATCAAATAGAATTATTTGTATTATATAGCAATACTATAAACCATGTAACTGTATGCTAACGAACGAGCTTTAGCTCTTATAAGAAATGTTACCAACAAACTATTAACTTAAAAAAAACATTTGTAAACAAGACTCGGTATTAAATAGCGGTCAAGAGTTGATATGCATTAAACTAAATAACTTAACGTAACCTACCAAAAAATACGTCGTTGTCTAAAAATAAGTATACCACTTAAATACATATTTATAGAGTTGTATTTTTTGTTACAGACATCTTGAAATTTTTCTTTCGTAACAGAAATTCAATCATTTAGAGTTTAATGATAAACAATACCTAATGATATCCACTTTGATTATATGATGTTTCAAGAGAAATAATTAAATTTTCGTATTTTTTGTATGGTAGACAGCTAACTTTGTATTCTAAAAACTGTTGGGAGAATACCTATTTATGAGCGATATCATTTATATATACATATGTGTTCGTGAGTGGGTAAGACCTAAATATTATACAACAAAAATGCTGCTGTAATCCAACAAAAAGTTACTGAATGAGAAATGACCAAAACGAAGATTGGAAATGAAATGGAAATCTTTATAACATTAACAAAATACAATACTCGCTAGCGGCGTGAAGAAGGTAACCACTGATCGTGGTGACTACTTAGCATATTTTCCCCTCAAAATAGTGTCCAACGTATTTATGACGAATAGGACGTATCCATAAGTAGAGTATATAAGAAATATCTAATTGCAATCAAAAGATATATATATATATATATATATATATATATTAAAATAAGTAGGTCCAGGAAGAGATTAGTATTTTTTGAATTCATTTACCTCGTGGTGTAATGGATAAACTGCTGGACTTGGGAATCGTAGTAAGCTTACTTTTGGGTAAGTACCCGTGAGAAAGGTATGAACCAGCAAATCCTCCTAGCTATGGGTTAAATAGTACCACTATTGTTCTTCTAGGAGAATTTCTTTGGCATTAAATAACCTACAAATATTGATATACCATCAAACAAAGAAACCAAAGTTCGCCCCGTTCTTGGTTTAAAGAACAAAATAAATTCAAAAAAGACAAATCTCTTCGTGGACTTACTTATTTAAAAAATATATCCTTGTTCTTTCTTTGGACCTACAACAACCATCTTTAAATATATATAAGTGAGTGTATGCGTATATATAATACCTAATAATATCCTCTTTGATTGGATAATGTTCCACAACTAGAAATAGTAAAATCCTAGTACATTTGGTTAAGAAGAAAATAAAATTTTATTTAAAAAAATAAAGTGTGTCGATGTACTTATGTCAAGGCTACAGTATATAGATATACAAGTGAAGTTGGCAATCGTAATTGAGGGTGAAGCGAAGGCTCCCTTTTCAATAGCTACTACACCAAGGTGTATGGGAGGGTGCTACTCCTTTCCCTGGATTGCTCCACTTTACTCTTGACGCGTACCTTATAGTGCTGAGTGTTAAGCAAGGAGGTATCAAGTACTATTTTTGAGTCTTTGTTATGACTCGATCTTGGATTGAACTCCGGTAGTTGTGCGCTATAAGTTAACGTAGTTTCTGTAATCTTATATATAGTCTGATTCAGTCAGTGACGTTTGCATTGATTCCTGACAACTGACATTTTTTTTTTTCTTCAGCCCTTTTTTTTTCCAATGCACAACGTACAGATTCAGTGCCGAAAGTTTACTAAAACAAATATTAGCTTAAATCTAATACCCAATTATCAAACTTTCTCCCTCTTTATTTTCTTAGCACTAGAAAATGACAGAAGCGTGATAGTAGTTGAGCGTACAATAATAGAGTAGTGGTCCCAATTTTGACGATATTGATTTTTATGAAGTCTCCTCAACTCACCCGCTTTCATTGCTGTCAAGGGAATCCCAACCCTTGATTTTATTCAATCACTAATATAAACAAGCTATGGAATATGAAGATGACAGTGATACCAATTGTAATTAGAACACTTGGAACGGGTTCCAAAAGCTTGCAAAGGGGACTGAAAGAGTAGGAAATCGAAGAACTAATCGAGACCATCCAAACTACAGCATTGTTGAGATCGACAAGAATACTGAGAAGAGTCCTGAAAACTTGAGGAAACTTTCTGTCACTCTTTCAATTGAAAGACCATCACCTAACGCTGGTGTGAAACACTTGCAAGGAGTAAAATAATAATAATACTTACTTTTCAATTATATAAGAACAAAAGAACTTTTCATCGGTTGTAGTGAGCCATTACAGCGGACCACAGAGCGGACCACAGATCTCGGCCATATTAGACCTTGTGATAATGACCAAAAGAAAGAGAGAGAGAGAAAGAGAGAGAAAAAAAAACTTGTATAGCGTATTTTGCCGTCCCAGCGGACCAGAGACAAGTACTTGGACCTTGCCTGAGAACTAAAAAACTGTGGAACTCCAAGGGGACGGCAATACCAATTGTAATTGGCGCGCTTGGAACGGGCCCCAAAAGCTTGAAAATAAGGCTGGAAGAGTTGGAAATTGGAGGACGAGTTGAGACCATCCAAACTACAGTATTAAGATCGGTCAGAATACTGAGAAAAGTCCTGGAGACCTGAGGAGACTGGCTGACAATTAAACTCCAGTGAAATACCACCAGCTAACGCTGCTGTGAGAAACTCACAGGGTGTTAGATAATAATAATAGATCAAAATAAGTAAGTAAAGTTGGCAACCTTTAGTCCAAGGTGACCCAAAGGCTCCCTTTTCAATAACTACTACACCGAGGTGTAGGGGAAGGCGCTACTCCTTTCCCTAAATTGCTCCACTTTACCCTTGATCCTTACCTTATAATGCTGAGTGTTAAGCAAGGTGGCATCAAGTACCATTTTTTGAGTCTTTGGTATGACTCGAACTGGGGTTGAACCCCGGTCTCCCGGACCATTGGTAAACACTCTATTCATTAGTGAAATGATCAATCATATAATAAACGAATACATCAAATTAGTCCAAAAAGAATATAAGACGAGACATGACTGGGTGGGCAAGGTGATACTCTGGGAATTGTGCAAGAAATTTAAATTTGACCAAACGAACAAGTGATGTATGCACTGGAGAATGAGATGCACAAAGTTCTCTGGGATTTTGAGATATAAACAGATCACCTAATTTCGGCTAGACGATCAGACCTAGTGATAGCCGAAAAAAAAGCGAACCTGCCGAAGAGTGGACTTTGCCATCCCGACAAACCACAGAGTAAAATTAAAAGAAAGCAAAAAGAGATATAAATACCTGGACCTTTCCAGAGAACTAAAAAAAAAACACTGAAGAATATGAAGATGATGGGGATACCAATTGTAACTGGTGCGCTTGGAACAATCCGCAAAGAATTGGTAAAGGGACTGGAAGATTTGGAAATAAGAGTTCAAGTGGAGGCCATCCAAACTATAGCGGTTTTGAAGACAACACAGGTGTGAAAAGGTTACTGTTTAACGCTATATTTTTTAAGGCACAGAAATGAATTGCGAAACTATTCTTTAGTAACACACAACAACGAAAGTTTTTATTTGCAGCTTTGAGGCGGTTTGTTCTTGGTGCTGCAAGACTCGTGGTATTTAGGCTTGTTGGTTTTGGAGACGCGATAGCTTAGCGGGATGTTGGAAATGGCAGCGTGTCGTTGGACGTTTGAGAGAAGTATTCAAGGCCACCGTGTAGTTTTGTGTGTCCGGTATTTGGGGAGAGTAGGCGTTATCTCCATTAATATGACCAGAGGTGAAATGGGAGCTTGTCGAGAGCGGAGTGGCGCTCGGATCGACATAGTAAATTTTTGTGGTGCTTGTGGAAGGCATGCTGAACGTATCTAATTCATATTCAACTGGGATTCCTTGGTCTAAAATATTAGACGCAAAGAATCCATAAATTAGAAGGTTCCCTCGTTGAATGTCCATGTTGCTGCTGCCAGGGTTAAAGCCACGGTGATATGTCCACACTGGGTGGCTTGTTTAGCTAAAAAGCATCGCTAAGCAGGGGCGACCAGAGACACGTCCGTTCTGGTCGCCGTCTCAAGCCGAAGAGACAGAGTTTGGCCGCTCACCCGTTTTGCTAGCCGGAAATGAAGGTCCGGGCTGAATTGGATAAGTCATCCTGATTGGGTGAAATTCAGTGTTGAATTAAATAGCGCGCCAAAACAAAATACGAGATTTTCCTCTTCTCTACAAAACTATTGCATTATTAAGATCGGTTAGAATACTGAGAAGTGTCCTGGAGACTTGAGGAGACTTGTTGTCACTCAGTTTCCAGTGAAAAACCATTAACTAATGCTGGTGAGAAAAATTCTCAAAGGATATGCACAACCCAGCACCTGTCCTAGAAAATGCCACGCATAAACTCCTATGGGACTTTAACGTACAAACGGATCGCCTAATCCCGGCCAGAAGACCAGACTTGATAATAATCAACAACAAAAAAAAAGACAACTTGCAAAATAGTCGACTTTGCTGTCCCGGCTGACCACAGAATAAAACTGAAAGAATGTGAAAAGAAGAATAAATACCTCGACCTTGCTAGGGAATTGAAAAAACTGTGGAACATGCAGGTGACAATTATACCAATTGTAATTGGTGCGTTTGGAACAGTAACTAAAGGATTACTAAAGGGACTAGAGGAGTTGGAAGTTGGCGGACGGGTGGAGACCATCCAAACGACAGCATTATTGAGAACGGCCAGAATACTGAGAAGAGTCCTGGAGACTTGCTGTCACTCAGACTCCAGTGAAAAACCATCGGCTAACGCTGATGTGAAAAACTCTAATGGGTGAATAATAATAATAATAATAATAATAATAATAATAATAATAATAATAATAATAATAATACCATTAGCTAAACCTGATGTGAAAAACTCTGAAAGAGGAATGATAATAATCTGAGAAACAAACAGATCACGTGATCTCGACCAGGAGATCAGACCTAGTGATTGATAACTAACAAAAAAAAAAAAAAAAAAAAAAGAAAAAGAAAAACGAGAACTTTCCGTGTAGTGGATTTTGCTATCCCAGCTGACGACAGAATGAAAATCAAAGAAAGCAAAAAAAGAAAAAAGAGACAAATACTTCGACCTCGTCAGGAAAGTCAGAAAGTAGTAGAACATGAGGGTAACGGTGATACTAATTGTAATTGGCGCACTTGGAACAGTCCCCAAAGACTGGGAAAGAGGGCTGGAAGAGTTGGAAATCGGAGGACGAATCGAGATCATCCAAACTATAGCATTGTTAAGATCAGCTAGAATACTGGGAAGAGTCCTGGAGACCCGTGGAGTTTTGCTGTCAGTTAAACTCCATCGAAATACCACTAGCATTAGCTGGTATGAAAAGCTCGCAAGGAGTTAAATAATAATAATAATAATAATAATAATAATAATAATAATAATTTATTTACGTAGGATGCACAAGGACCGCCATAGAAGGTTAAAAAGATGCCTCGGTTGTTAACTTTCGTTTAGCAGCAGTGAAAGTAAAGGGAAGATTTTGCAAAAATCAATGACGTCAAAAATGGGACCACAACTGTATCATTGTACTCCAGGTCCAAAAGTAGTCGATGCTAAGCATATATCTGTGATTATTTTCCCTACAACTACCAGAATATGCTATGTCACTTACTAATAAATATATTCATTAGTGAATTAAAATTTTTCACGAATTTTAATTTTTTTAAATTCTACCATGATATCATGAGATCTTTTTTTTATTTAAAAAAACAAGTATTTTGAATTGAACAAATAGTAAAGAAAATCAATATCTACATATTTCCAAGCCTTTGGGGACCGTATGGTATATATATGCCATCGGAATTATAGAATCGGTTAAAGAATTATATATATATATATATATATATATATATATATATATATATATATATATATATATATATATATATATATATATTATGGGTCAGAAGAAATTTACCTAGGTTTCACCTTTCCGGATTACCAGGATAAGACTGACCCATTTGGGATTACCTTATATATATATATATATATATATCTGATGATTAATTCCCAAAGTTTATGAAAATCCGATTCGAATTATAGCTTCTAAATAGTAGGTATTTCACAATCCAAAAATTCTTATTAAAATTTTTTGAAATTAAAAAGAAAGGCCTTATTTTTCACACCAAAATAATCTCATTTAATTTTTAAAAGATTTACGAGCGAAACAATTATTTACAAAATTTAGCTTAGTTGTGGCCCAAGGCCAGAAGTATGAGGCACCTAGTGAGAGGTGAGCTCGTTATTGGTCTGCTACCCGAACTCTCTACTTATTACACTAGTCGTAAGCAATGAAATATTCAAATACCTACTCATATCGACGAGACTGGTCGATTGCCAAACAGTGGAAGACATCGATTTGCTGAGGGGTGTCTTGTTTAGGATTTGGGATTAAATTTACAAGTTGTTTAGCCGGTTAGTCGAATTAATTATTACACTCTAAATATAATTAATTAGGGTAGATTTTTAAATATCCCCAACCCTCAGCAAATCAGTAAACGTTATAGATTTCGCTTAATATCGAATCTTAGATCCATAAAATACCATGAAAGCTTATCTATCTTAAGTTTGGTTACTAGAATTAAAATCAAGAGAATAAACCACCTGTATTTTTTTATCACATACAAGAAATTTCGAAAGAGAAAGAAAAAAAAGGGTCTCTTTAGTAGTGCTGGATTTACCTATTAACTAAATATTCTAAAGCTTAGGGACACACACCCTCGGAGACTTTAATATATATATATATATATATATATATATATATATATATATATATATATATATATATATATATATATATATATATATATATAATGACTTTTTATTCTTTAACACTAGTTCATAAAAAAATGATTGATACACATTTTAACATTAATAGAAAAAAAAAATTTTTTTTTTTTGGTTAATTTTTAAGAGAAGGACCACAAATTTCTTTTAGCTTCGGATCTCAGCAGATGAAAGTCCTGTCTCGCTTTTCAGAACATGATTTGTTTTTATCTCGGAAATATTCCATCAGGTCTTTTTGATAAATGACTTAAAATTTCACTCGCTCCTGTTAGGTAGGTAAAACTTACGACAACAACAACAACAACAACTATAACAAACAAAAAAGAAACAAACAAACAAAATGCTTATCTAAAACTACTAAAATTGAAGAATACACCTTTAACCACCTGTAATTTTAAATCACAAAAAAAAAAAGAAAAAAAAAAGAAAAAAACCCTCAAGACTCCCCTCAACCTCTTACCATATCATTCTTACAAGTAGTAGGTTCTTGTGGAACCATTGAATTAAATTAGATAAGATAAAAATGAAATAATAAATCCTCTAACCAGGACTTATATATATTTTTACAGCCAGTAAAACAGAAATACTTTTTTTTTAAAATATCGGCATGATCTAGTAGGTCAAAGTTGCTTTTAAAAATGACTCGATTATATATATATATATATATATATATATATATATATATATATATATATATATATATATATATATATATATTCCGCCTTTTTAGTTGAAAAAAAAGGGGTTTAATTGCAGCAGATCAGTAACTGAAAATTCAATAACCCTTTCACTCAAAAAACTGGCTGGTCATTACTATTATTATCATCATTATTTTGACATTATGTAATAATTTATGACTGAATTATATGCTGGCACTGGCCATTTGGCGAGGGTTAATTTTCACCCGCGAAGGTAAGGAAGCTTAAATAATAAATAAAAATCGATTGATTGATCAGGTACCGGGCAGATAACCAAAGTTGCATTATGCCGATCGTGGCATAAGCTTGAAAGACGAGTGACTCAAAAGAGAATCACGGACTTTTTTTAGTTGTTCACAAATAAATATCGAATTTTTTTTTTTTTTTTTGTGTTTGTCAACTTTTTTTTCCAGATCATTAAAAAAAAAAAAAATGGAAGTCATTAATGCTATTAAATTTGAAAAAAAAAGTTATGGATTTTTACTTACGGTGTTATAGATGCGAGGTTCATAATAAAATGTAAAAACAGTTCAAGATGGACTATGGAAAGGAGAGAAAAAAAAAGTCTTTTTTTCCACGTTTCCGACGGCAGTAAATTTTCCTTAAGCTCTACGCGCCGTCCGCCTACTTCGTTCGTCAGTCCGTCTGTCTATCTTGGATTTTCTGAATTGGGCGGGGGGAACTTGTCTCTGCCAATGCTACAAATGAGACAATAGGTTCCCCGCCTTTAATGCAACTACTAAGAAGGAGATGTGTCACCAGGATTTCTGTTGTGCAGACTGAGTAGACGAAAAGTGTTCTCTATTCAACAGATGCTCGGGTGTTGGGGAACAGAGCGGGGCGCGGAAATGATGAGATAAAAATATGAGAGATCGATTGTGAAGTGTGTCAATATGCACGTTTACCGTCGTTTGTTCAGTATGTCGGGATCACATGGACAATGTTAATTTTAAGAAAGAAAAAAGAAACAAAAAGAAAAGAAAAATAATCAATAACAATCAATATAGGTCTTTGATTTTATTTTGTTCTTACTTGATTCAAAAGCTTAACACAGTTTGACACAAGGTCATCATACTGAGTCAGGGATCAAGGATCAAATTCCATTCAGTACTAACAGCCTGTGAAGTTACGTTGCTAGTAATAGTATACTCGACTAACTTGCTAATCATTGCTCCACAGTGAGCTTTTTTAATTACTAAGCTTATTATAGTGAGGCTCAAGGACATGATTGAAGAGCACTTTGTAAAGATCAAATTAACTACTGTAGTAATGATAATAACATTACTCCACGGTAAGGTTTTCTATTTCCTCAGCTTATAATTTAATACAAGGCCGTTACTGAAGAGAGCCTTAGAAGGCTCAAATTCCTAGCAGCAGGAATGGTTTCTGATTCTTGATTGCTAACCGTTACTCCACAGTGAGCTTTCTAATTTTCCATGCTTATTATAGTATGGCACAAGACCATAATTGAAGGGTACTTAATAAAGATCAAATTAACTTCTGTAGTAACGATCTGTGAGACTAACCAGCTAGTTATTGCTCCACAGTGAGCTATCCTAGTTACTAAGCTTATTATAGAGCGGCACAAGGCTATGATTAAAGGAATCCTTCTAAAGATCAAAATAACTACAGTACGGGTGGTCTGTTTGATAAGCTTGTTGATCATTGCTCTACAGTGAGCTTTCTTATTTACTAAGTTTATTATCATATTTACCAACCCCTCCACTCAGGCAGGATATGACACAAGGTCAACTTTTAAGCGGAGTTTAACAGGTTTGAATTCAGAGTTGTCCTTCTCCTAGACTAGTTGCCGCACCAAGGCTGAAGAACCTAGGCTACCCTACTATTTACCCATAGCTGGAGGGAGAATAATTGGATTCATACCTTTCCCAAGGGTATTAGTGCTATGAGAAGTGCAATCAGTTTCGTCCAGGATTTGAACTCGTGTTGCCGTGTCCATTTCCTACAACGATAACCATTACACCACGGGCACCTCCAAATTTATTATTCACTAAGTTTATTATAGTGCGTTGCAAACAGAGCGAAAGTTCTTCTTTAAGCTACGAGAAGGAACTTTCACTGTCTTCGAAAGTTGCTGGAGGCGCCAGAGTGGCATCTCCCCTGGTTGGTGGCTCATGAGGGCATGATAAAACACGGGTTCTCACACGTTTTATGATAAAATAGTGTCACAAAGACGTAATTGAAGGGCACCTAACAAAGCTCAAACTAACTCCTGTAGTAATGATCTGTGAGACTAGCTTGTTAAACACAACTCCACAGCTAGATGGTTTCAAGTATTGCTGTAAAACACTACTAATTCAATTTAATATTAGTCTTTTGTTTGCGTACACTTAAATAGTTAAACACTTTTATTTGACGCATAGATGGAACAGTAACAGGTACTACCAATCTGGGTCAGAATGAACCCAGAAATAATGACTATCAAGGGGTACTCCACATTCCCCAAAGCTCCAGGAACTGAAGTCCCACTATCGGATGCAGTTTACTGTCATATCCAAGACACTCGATGGTGTTGGGGTGTCTTACCCTTCGACAGAGATGCTGTCGGCATATTCTACAGCTCCAGTCGACTGGGCTGTGGCAGGAATAGATGTTAAATAATTATTTTTCGGGTTAAATATATTTTGGGTAGCACTTCAAGTGTGTGTGTGTGCATGTGCTTGTGCATGTGTTTGGTTTTATAGCATATCAACCATTGTAGGTTATTTAATGCCAAATCCTCTTTATACATATATATTCAATATATATGATTTGGTTCGGTTGGGTTTTATGGCATATCAACCATTGTAGGTTATTTAATGCCAAATCCTCTTTATACATATATATTCAATATATATGATTTGGTTTAGTTGGGTTTTATGGCATATCAACCATTGTAGGTTATTTAATGTCAAATCCTCTTTATACATACATATCAAATACATATGATTTGGTGTGGTTGGATTTTATGGCATATCAACCCTTGCAGGTTATTCAATGCCAAATCCCGTTTATATATATATATATATATATATATATATATATATATATATATATATATATATTTGATTTGTTTTAGTTGGGCTGATTTGGAAGCACATTTTGTTGATAACATTTTTAAACGAACCTGAACTCATTTGTTTTTTTGCACTCTGTTAAATAGTTTCAACTATTCTTATCTAATACAAATAATTCTATTTACTACATAAATTACGGAGAATAAGTCTCTTATGTCGGCGTTTGGTCTATTTTGTTTAGGTAACACTGGCTCTACTTTGGGACCAGATAAAAATCTCTCTTATACCCAGGTTTCTCTTATATCCGGGTTACACTGTATTAATCATTTGTTTGCACACAGTTAAATGGTTTCAAGTATTGCTATGTAATACTAACAATTTCACATCAGTCATTTGTTTGCACTCATTTAGATAGATATACATATGATTTGTAAGAGAATATTTTGTAGGTAATTTCATTGTTAAATGGGAGTAGAACTACAGTGTAACTCGGATATAAGAGAGTTGTCGAGACCGGAGAAGAAGTCTCTTATATCTGAGTTTTGTCTATTTTAGATACATTAACACAGGCTCTAATTTGGGACCAGAGAAAATCTCTCATATCCGGGTTACACTGTAATTTGTTTGCATAATAGTATTGTTATTGTTTCTACACAGCTAAATGGACCCTATTATTACTATCTATCACTAATATTTCTATTCAATATTAATCTTTCATTTGCAGACAGGTGTAGAATAAGAGAGACGTGACGACTGTCTTGTATCAGCGTCTGGAATAGAATGCAAATGGCTGCTACTCTCCATTCTTTATATAGAGCTCTGTCTAGGGGCAAATCACTCCTGTTCTGCCTATACATGCGCCTCCCCTCTCGTGACCACCGGACGAATTGACGTGGTCATCTTTGTCCGTATGCGCCTGAGTACTCATGTGATTGTCCTCGCATTTGTGGGGACAAAGATCTTGGTGCTCGTACCCTGCGACGCGAGGTTTGTCTTGATGGTAGGGGTTCGACCGGGTGTAGCTATTCTATATTGCCTTCCGTCGCACCTGAAGCGTCATCAACTTCCATTTCTTCTACCTCGGGTTCGCGTTGTACGCTGGACGACACAACATTGGCGTCCCTTTCGGTATCCATTGCCTCTTCAGGAGGTTTTTGCCGCGGAGACTCGGAATTTGGAGGAGGGTCCGAAATTTTCGGCGTATAACACTTTGGGCCGTCGACAACTGGGTATATTTTACGTAGGAAGCGACGGTTATGTAGCTTTGTCCGATTACTCCCATCCCCCCGCACCAGGTACTGTCGGTTACCATACGTCTCCACGACCCTCCCTCCATCGACGAGGGTAGTGATCATCACGGTTGTACATCTGGATGAAGTCGTTGATTTGATTTGCAGCTCCCAAAGTGGACAGCAGTGCTTGTTGTAAAACTGTTCGTTCCGCATGTGCCTCTTAGCCATCACAACCTCCCTTAGTTCTCTTATTTCCTTCCACTGCTTCTGTGTTTGGTACTTGTCTTGTAGGACTGGGAGGTGGTCCTTGATAACCCGACCATACAGCATTATAGCCGAGGACATGCCAAGGTCCTGAACAGGAGTGTTGCGATGGGTCTGCAATTCCCGAGCAGCAGGATCATGGCACAGACGACCGCAGTTGTCCGTATTGTCGGCGAGTAAACGCTTAGCTGTCTTAACGGCTAATTCAGCACGACTATTGCTTTGAGGATAGTAGGCTGACGATGTACCTTTACGTATACCCCTGTTCTTGAGAAACGCGTTTTATTTCTGGGACTCAAATATTAGTCCTCCGTCCGATGAGAGTTCTTCACATGCACTATTTGTGCAGAACCAAATTCCCATGGTGTCACTTACAGTCTTAGCCTTTCCTAGCGGCATTAGGGCAACCTCCACCTAGCCGGTATTGCGTATATGATATAATTTCTGCCGTGTATGTCGACAAAGTCCACCACAGCTTGTTGAAATGGAAATTCAGGGTTTGCTGGTGACATCAAGGGCTCCCTCGGCTGAAATGGCGCAGTCGTGTTGCAAATACGGTACTGGGCTCTGGTCTGCCTAGCGCTAGCTCCCAAACCGGGCCAGAATAATTGTTGTCTTGCGTTTGCTAGAATACCGTTTATGCCTTGATGTGCAGAATGAAGTGACTCGAGTACCTCTGCCTCAAGTTGTCGAGGTATGAGAATTTTGTTGCCTTTGATTGGTACTCCTTCAAGGCAGTATGTTTCCTCAAGCATGGACCAGAAAACACAAACTATGGATTGGAGGTCGTTGCGAGACTTAGGGAAGCCATTTTGTACAAAATCTGCTAAGGTCCGGCATTCTTCGCCTGCAGCCGCCGCAGCTACGATCCTTTCCATGGTTATAGCCTTCAACCTGGAGTCACTTTCGTACATTGATGTAAAGGCCACTTTAACAACACTGTCGATCGTTTGAGATGGGTAAACCGTAACTGTCTCAAGAGGATTATGTATCGAGTCTTCTTGTGCCTATGCTGCTGACGCACTATCATTTTCCCTCGTGTTCTCAGATGAGGTACCTGCTCGGTATCGGGAAGCTCAATTGGGTGCTGCATTGAGTTTTCCAGGACGGTGTTTAATCCGGAATTTGTACATTAGTGCATGTTCTTTGAAATTGAATAGACGGGGGTTCTTTATATTTTCTAGGGCTTGATCAGAGAATATTCTTGTGAGCGGTTAGTGATCCACTGTCACCAGCAAATCAGGACACCCTAGTACAAACATTCGACAGGACTCTAATCCAAAGACGAGGGATAAGGTTTCTTTCTCAACTGGCGCATAGCGCAATTCCGCATCATTGGTAAAATGGAATCCAGCAAGAATGAGCTTCCAGTGGTCATTCCCACAATTCAGGCTTGCCTCACCAGAGCAGTTGCAATACTTTTGGAATAAAAAATAACTTTCTGTCTTGCTGTAGTCTGTTGCCAGGTGTAACACTATATAGGTGGCCCGCCAAGCAGACGATTCCTTTGTCTGTTTTGGTGCGAAACCAGACAAAGGGTTTTTGGACTTGAAATCTCGGTATGGCCGGAAGAGGTAACGGGACGCGAGAAGAGAGTTGGTTGGACAAAGGAGCTGGCAGAGTTGGCGTGGAACCACGGACAGATGCGGTCGACTCCGGAGACAGTAGCAGAGAAGATAGGGTCCAGCGAAGAAGATTGAGTCAAGATGAGTCGGTATTCCAGTTGCTTTGTGGAATTTTCGCTAGTAACCCACGCTAGCGTTAGTCCATATATGCTATCAGGAATGCAAAGTGTTGCATAACTCTCCTTCTGCTCTTGAGTTAACCCCAAGCATTGTTCGTGTTTGTTCGTTTGTTTTATTTTCTCCTGTCCCCCCGATCGTATTCTTGTAACGGTAAAGAAATGTGCGTTGCCCCCCCCTCGGAACCACTAGTTGATCACCGGCCGAGAAGTGAAATGGTTAGAAGAATGAGGCAACGTATGTGGGGGCGAGGGGGGAAACGTTACACAGGTACGTTGTTCTATTAATTTTGAACATCTTGATACCTTTCTCAATCCTCTACACTATGATTCACTTTGACTATCTAAACAGACGTCCCAGCATCTCATCCCAATAGAACTTTCGGTTCTTTGTACATAGTAACTCCCTGAAGGGAGCCATCACTTCAGCTTGTGAAAAGGTATATGATATCTGATCTACGAGTCCAAACCTGGTGCCCGTGATACTCATGGGAGTGGGGAAGTGAAGGATAGTTTCCATCATCTTTTTTGTAGGTTTGACACCATTGGCGGTGACAAGAAACCCAACAAATTCTACCACAATTTCGGCGAAATGGAACTTATCAGGGTTAAACACAATACCTTACAATGGCTAATGTAGTCGACTATGTGCCAGAACGAGGACTCGATTGAATCGTCCTATAGTAGGCTATTATCTATGCACCTGGTTTTCCGAGCCATGTCCTCTGTGATATCGTCAAACTGACGGTTATACCCGTCTCCCGACCCCTGGAATCCTTGAGGGGTCTGACGATATCTATACTGGCCCCACTCGGTCATAAACACAGTAGCGTCTCGCGCAGGTGGGGAAAGCGGAAGGCTATGATATCCATTCCACGCATCCAGAACCGTTTTCCTGGTATAAGCAGGTACAATAGAGACCTGATTAAATGAGAACGGGGTGTGATGGGTTTCCCTTATGGTGGTGGCATTCAATTTTTGCAGGTCCACCGCGCATCTGGGAGAGCCGTCATTTCTGAGCACCAGCTAGTTGGGGTCCCGACTGGTACCGCTTCTATTATGCCTAGTGCGACGTCTCTGTCTATGTCTTATTTCACCCTCTTCTTCCAATGGTGAGGAACTGGTATTGGTGTGTGGACTGCTGTCGGTGTTGCACCAGGGACGGAGGTAATGTCTAATGGTTTACCAGCCATTGCTTGTAACGGGGACGGAGGTAATGTCTAATGGTTTACCAGCCATTGCTTGTAACGGGGACGGGGGTAATGTCTAATGGTTTACCAGCCATTGCTTGTAACGGAGACGGAGGTAATGTCTAATGGTTTACCAGCCATTGCTTGTAACGGAGACGGAGGTAATGTCTAATGGTTTACCAGCCATTGCTTGTAACGGAGACGGAGGTAATGTCTAATGGTTTACCAGCCATTGCTTGTAACGGGGACGGAGGTAATGTCTAATGGTTTACCAGCCATTGCTTGTAACGGGGACGGGGGTAATGTCTAATGGTTTACCAGCCATTGCTTGTAACGGAGACGGAGGTAATGTCTAATGGTTTACCAGCCATTGCTTGTAACGGGGACGGGGGTAATGTCTAATGGTTTACCAGCCATTGCTTGTAACGGAGACGGAGGTAATGTCTAATGGTTTACCAGCCATTGCTTGTAACGGAGACGGAGGTAATGTCTAATGGTTTACCAGCCATTGCTTGTAACGGAGACGGAGGTAATGTCTAATGGTTTACCAGCCATTGCTTGTAACGGGGACGGAGGTAATGTCTAATGGTTTACCAGCCATTGCTTGTAACGGTTGATGCGGGCATGTATTAAATGCACTTGATTTGAAATGTTTCTTTATCGATTTTTCCTGTTGGTGCCTATTGGTTTCCATTTGTGGAAATTGGATGGTATCCAGATCGATGGAACTGATGTTTTACGCGGACATCCACATAGGGCCCTTTTATCTGCGTCAATTGACGAGTTATGTGATGCCAGCGTTGGAAAATCAAGTGGCAACATATCCAGATCCTTCAAGGCGGTTTGCGATAGATATAAGCTGGGTGTGTTTTCTGCCACATACATAGCTTGTCGTGTCTCCCTTGAACCAACTCTCACGAGCAGGAATAAAACACCCTTTTCGTGTAACCGATTGTTTGTTGTGCCACGTAACCGATGGGTAGTTGATACGAGGTAACTGCCGGGGTATCCAAGAAGTTTTGGGATCTTAGGTCCGCTCAGGCAGATCTGAGCTCCGTGTCCGCGAAGGCAAGAATATGGTGGCTCTGATGGCTAACTGTATTAGTCGGTATACAGCCAAATGCAGCATGGGTTCCGAGCATTATAGCTATTTCCACAGTCAATGATGGGGGTGGCTCCGGGGAACTTCTCTAAAATTGTTCCCCATTCCATATATGGTGAGGCACAGCAATCGACTATGCCGAGTCGCGTTTATGGTCTGTGTAAGTGGGGTGACTATCTGGAGTATTATTGGCGAACATGACCGATTTTTCACTCCTTGATGCTATGTTCACAGGTTCCTCTCTGGATGTTACGAGCTTCCGGCATACCTTCTTTAAGTTCTCCATTAATCTACAATTATGACATATCAGCCTAACCACCGGGCAGTCTTTTTGACTCATTGATCGACAGGGATGTGAAGTCCTTCCACATCCTCTGCAAGGCTTGACATATTGTGGGAATGATGAGGTTTTGGTTTCCAGGAACAGTCGTTTGTGTTCTGACCTTTGCACACTGGACAATGCAAAGAGATGTATAGTATTGTGAAGATGAGGGGTCAACTTATCCGTTGTTTCCTGGCTGACTAACCTGTTAGACTTCTAGCAGCCTTCGCCAATACCCTACTCTGATGCTCCATGTTAGTAAGTCCAGTTATTATTTGCCCGGCCACTATGTCATTGGAATAGTCTACTTGCCGACAACAGTTCATTTTATTCGAGCAAGCAACTCTGAGCTCGCAAAATTTGGCCTGAGCACGCAATCGAGCTAGAAAATGTGTCATTGACTCACCCTCTTTCTATCTCTTCAAGTGCAAACTCTGGACTGCAACGAGTCGTATCTGGTGTAGCGGGTATTCCTCCGAGGCAGAATTGAGTGTCTCATGTCCTATCAGATCAAACAGCCTGTTCACGTCTGGGTTACATACCGTCCTCAGCTTGTTTCGAATAACTGCCGGGTCTCTAAGCCCACACATGTCCTTATACCGGGTGCATGTATCGATGAACAACCCCCAGTCGCCGTCTGTTGCGTCCAGTCCTATCGAATTTCGCTCTGGTCTTCTAACCAGGCACGTGTTCGGCTGACCACTTGGTCCTTGCTTCGTGACTGCGATATTTTCTTGTTACAAAACAAGTTGCTTCATCAGTTCCAAATACGTGGTGCCTTCAATAAGTTTCCAGACTTTTTTTGCACAGATATTTAAAATTGGCGTAGACTCTTGAAAATTCTGTATGTTATTGCTATACATCTTATGAGATCACTGACCAATATTTATGATTTCAGGTTCAAAGGAACAGCTACAGCAGCAATTGGAATACACCCTACTAAACCCTGATTGTCCCAGCTGGTGAATTTCAAAAATGCAATGTGGACATGAGGACACTTTAGAAGAACGATATGCAATAAAATTCTGTTTTAAACTGGGAAAAAAGGCCACAGAAACGTATGGAATGCTTTAGACTGCTTTTGGAGCATCTTGTGTGAATCGAGCATCAGTTTTTGAGTGGCATAAGAGATTCAAGGAAGGCACGGAGTCTGTGAGGGATGATGCGAGGTGTGGGAGGAGTAAGGAAGTCAATTGACCAAGGGGTTAGTGTTAGGGTTAGGGTTACTATGTTGAGGTTTTAAGGGAGTTCAGGAAGAGATTCCGTCGGAAGAGGCCAGCACTCTTCAAATCGGGTCAGTGGCATTTCCACCAGGACAATGTACCAGTCCACAATTCCATCCGTGTCACAGACTATTTGACCAAGATGGGCATCAACACAGTTCCTCACCCTCCCTATAGTCCAGACCTGTGACTTTTGCTTATTCCCTAACTCAGAGGCTGTCGTTATGAAACAATTGAGAAGATGAAAGAGGCAGTGACGAAGGTCATTGACATGCTCACACAAGAGGACTTCCATGGGGCCTTCTAGAAGTTGTTGGAATGATACAAGTGCATTGCAGCCGGGGGAGATTACTTCGAAGGGGACTTGAGTTTCATGTGTGTGTGCTATCAATAAAAGTGCCAATACTAAAAAAGTCTGGAAACTTATTTAATGATCCTCGTATTGTTGATCCATGGTGACTGGTGGCGTAGCCATATCTTTTTCGTAAAATAATCCGACGTGATGCTGGTAATTTTTATCGTTATAATTTCAATATCCTGTTCACAGTGCCATGTAGAATAGGAGAGACGTGACGACTGTCTCGTATCAACGAATGAATAGGAGGTGACCGTGGTGTAATGGTTATCGTCATAGGAAATGGACACGGCAACACAAGTTCAAATCCTGGACGAGACTGATTGCATTTCACATAGCACTAATACCCTTGGGAAAGGTATGAATCCAATTATTCTCCCTCCAGATATGGGTAAATAGTAAGGCAGACTGGGTTCTTCAGTCTTGATGAGGCAACTAGTCTACGAGAAGGAAAACTCTGAATTCAAACCTGTTAAACTCTGCTAAAAAATTGACCTTGTGTCATATCCTGCCCGAGCGGAGGAGTTGGTAAATTGGGTATCAACGTATGAATAGAATGCAAATTACCGCCTCCTTCCATTCTTTATATATAGCTCTGTCCAGGGGCAGATCACTCTGATCTGCCTATACAACAGTGAAGGGGTTACAAGTATTGCTATTTAACACTAATTATTCTTTTCAACATTACTCATTTGCTTGCACAAAGTTAAATGGTTCCAAGTATTGCTATGTATCACTAACAATTCAATTAAACATCAGTCATTCATTGACACACAGTTAAATAATCAAATAGTTCTATTTCTAACAATTCAATTTGATGCAATCAATTGTTTGCACACAATTTAAAAGTCAAACAGTTCTGTTTGACTCATAGATAAGACCTTATTAGGTGCTACCACTCCGAGTCAGAGTAGACCAGAGAGCAATGGCAATGAAGGGTACATCAGATTCCCCAAAGCAACAGGACTGGAGCCTCACTATCAGATAGTTTAGTGTCATAACTAGGACACTCATTGGGGGAGTTCTAATCCTCTGAAGAGATGTAATCAGTCTATTTAACAGCCCCAGCCAACTGGGCTTGAAACTAATGAGAAAATAGTGAAGTCACAGCAAAAAATCATCAGACAGCAAAAAGAAAAGCTGAAACTTTGTCCATAAATATCAGATTCCCGTGTCATCTACACTGAAATACAACAGATTATTGTTCTATTTTTACTCAATTTAAAGACTTTGTTATGTCATTTTACAAACATTAAAATGAATCAAAGTTTTGACAGATTTGTTAAATAAATACCATCCACTATATCATAGGTTTTACATATGGATAGTATTAAAAGTAATAGCAATGTATTTATGTGGTAAAATTGTTTGTAATTCATTTTTCTAATAAATTAATTTCCAATGCATTTTTATAGTAAAATTAATTACAGTGTATTTCTGTTATAAAGTATTTGCAATTCATTTCTATAATAAAACCATTTGTAATTCATTTTTTAAATGAATTAATTTGCAATACCTTTTTATAGTAAAATTAATTAGAGTATTTCTGTTGTAAAATATTTACAATTCATTTCTATAATAAAATCATTTGTTATTCATTTTTCAAATGAATTAATTTGCAATACCTTTTTATAGTCAAATTAATTACACAGTATTTCTGTTATAAAGTATTTACAATTCATTTCTATAATAAAATCATTTGTAATTCCTTTTTCTAATAAATTAATTTCCAATGCATTTTTATAGTAAAATTAATTACAGTGTATTTCAGTTATAAAGCATTTGCAATTCATTTCTATAATAAAATCATTTGAAATTCATTTTGATAGTTAAATCATTTACAAAGCCTTTTTTATAAGGAAGTATGGTATCACCCCTTCATTGCTGGGTGAAGTTCCTGTGGTGCAGTGGCAAATGTCCAGGACTGCAACATCATAGTAAGTGAGTTCAAGCTCCAGTTGAGCTATTATGTTCACTTTTGGGCTAATACTCTTGGGAAAGGCATAAACCCACTTATCCCAACAGCTTTGCATTAAATAGTATTATAGCTGTTCTTCCAAAAGAATGGATTTGGCATTAAATAACCCATGAAGGTTGATATGCCATTAAACAAAGAAACCAAATCACATCAAGACTTTTCTATAGTAAAATGCAATGCATTTTTATAGTAAAAAATCATTTTATCATGTATCTTTATTCTAAAAATCATTTGCAAGACATTCAATAATAGAAAATTGTTTGTCATGCATTTCTGGACTAAAATCATTTGCAATACATTTTTATAATAAAATCCTGTACAATGAATTTCTGTAGTAAATGCAATTACACTTCCTTTTTATAACAAGATAATTTATAATTCATTTTATAGTGAAGTCAATTGTCATGCATTTCTATAATAAATCCTTGGCATTTCATTTTTATAATAAAATAATTTTATTGCAAACTGGCTTGGTGCGGTCAATTTTGGTCAAATAATTTTTAATCTGTTGCAGTTGAAACATCCAATGTTCATGGCCACTGAACAGCCTCCCTATCCTGCCAGTTTGGTTTGAAGACTGCGATGCCTAGGAACAAGCTCCAAGACGGGCCAAATTATTGTTTCAAAGAATTTCCCTTACCATTCTTCAGATCAACATATTTTCTTCTCTTTAGGCTATGATGGTGGATGAGAAATGACAGCTTTTAAACTACCCTGACATATTTCTCCTATTCATCTATGGGCAATGATAAACAACAGATCACATTGTCTTTAATTGGAATCATTTTGAGATGAGGCTTCTTAATCTGAGAATTAATTTTTTATTTATTGCGAACTTTTTGTCCTCATCTTGGTAGTTTTTGTGTTGTTTCTTCTTTCACTACATTTTGGCCAAATTTCACCTCTGGCCTTCTTCAGGTGATTTTACCACGACCTCGGATAGGAATGCTGAGTCTTGGAACAGTATCCCCAGTAATTACTGCCTTCCATAGTTGTTGTTATCATTGCCCTTCGGGGCCCGTGGCGCAGCGGATAGAGGTGTTGAGTCTCTACGGTTCCAGGTGAGCATTGTCAGAAGATAGCGGTTTCAAATCCAACCCAAGCCGGCCAGAGGTTTACTTGGTCAAAAACGTGGTGCAATAGACAACAACTATGGAAGGCAGTAATTACTGGGGATACGGTTACAAGACTCAGCATTCCTATCCGAGGTCGCGGTAAATCACCTGAAGAAGGCCAGAGGTGAAATTTGGCCGAAACGTAGTGAAAGAAGAAACATCACAAAAACTACCAAGATGAGGACAAAAAGTCCGCAATAAATAAAAAATGAATTCTCAACAGATCACATAGTTTAACTCACTGTAATGTCTAGTGAATGAATAATGTTACTGTTTATATACCCAATGGATGGTACAATGGTTATCACCATAGGAAATGAACACGGTGAACAGAGTTCAAATCCTGGAATTGGCTTTTTGCATTTCACATAGTGCTAATACCCTTGGGAAAGGTATCAATCCAACTATTCTCCCTCCAGCTATGAGTATGTATTAGGGCAGGCTGGACTCTTTAACCTTGATATAGCAATTGGTGTAGAAGGAAAACTCTGAATTCAAACCTGTTAAACTATACTTAGAATACTGACCTTGTGTCACATCCTGTTTGTGTGGAGGGGTTGGGTAAATACATATACACCAAATGTGCAGATTAAGTAAAACAATTAACTGATGAACTTTGAAATTGATTTACAAGTTAGTTCCAATAGAGAGACATTTTCTGGTAAAATTTCAAAGCTTGTTATTAATTTAAAACCAAGTGAGACAGGAAAATATTTAAAAGAAAACACAAAAACAAAAAACAAAAAAATACTCTGGTCATAATAAAATTATTAAAATCATTGAATTATCACATAAGATTAAAAGCAAATTTTACTCTTTTACAGAAAAAAAAGTGTGTTGTTATTGCAGATTGAAAAGTTATTTGATAGGAGTGTTTCTTACTTAGGGAATTTTTGGAACTTGTTTTCTGTTGTAAATAAAAACGGGGCTGACTCTTCCCAAATATGCTTGGAATGTGATTTAATTATAGTAAGCTTTAAGGCAGGGGTTTTTAAAATGAGTAAAGCTGGGTGGCAGGGACCCTTGGGTATATACCAGACAGGGTTGATTGTTAAGGATAGAAACCAGGGTAAAGATATTACTACTATTATGGATACTTGTGTATGCGGATGTGTGTGTGTCTGTGCACATATGAACATGTGTGTAAATATGCATGTGTACATGTGTATGTATTTGTGTGTGTGCATATATATATGCATGTGCGTATAAATGTACATGTGTATATATATGTGTATTGTATGTGTCTGTGTGCATATGAACATGTAAGTGTGCATGTGTATGTGTGTGTGAGTGTGTGTAGATGTGTATGTAAATGTGCAAGTGCATGTGGATGTATTTTTGTATGTGTGTGTGTGTGTGTGAGAGAGAGAGAGAGAGAGAGAGAGAGAGAGAGAGAGAGAGAGAACTTCTGTGTATATGTGGGTGTATACCTCACAAATGTAGATGAACAGCGTAAAAGAAAATTATGCCATTACCAAAAAGCAACAATAATGAAATAAAGAAATGAATTAATAGTTATAATAAATAGGTTTAGTTCATTTATTTAATGGCATATCAACTCCTTGTGAGATATTTAATACAGAAATTTGAAATGGACAAATCCTGGATGAGACTGATTGCATTTCACATAGCACTAATACCCTTGGGAAAGGTATGAATCTAATTATTCTCCCTCCAGCTATGGGTAAATAGTAGGGCAGACTAGGTTCTTCAGCCTTGGTGAGGCAACTAGTCTAGGAGAAGGAAAACTCTGAATTCAAACCTGTTAAAATCCGCTTAAAAATTGACCTTGTGTCATATCCTGCCCGAGCAGAGGGATTGGTAAATATGAATACAGAAATTTGATTAACTTCTAAATGATTCATTACAATCCTAACTATATTTTCTGTTGTGTTCTGGTTAGTGAACATAAGTCGTAGTAATAATAAGACAAACCACGATATGTGAGGAAAATAGTTATATTTACAGGAAAAAGTATTTATAAGAGAGAGACTGTTAGTAATAAGAACATAGGATTAGTGATAGAGTAATGATATACTTCAACAATAGGAACGGCTCTTCTGGTCTGACTCGTAGGCTTATTCTTCTCAGACTGATCTCCGCTACTGCCATATTTGGCAGATGGAACAGCTCATTATGCTGAAAAGGTAGGTTATACCCAACACATACAATTTCTAAGTAGAGTTTAACAGGTTTGAATTAAAAGTTTTCTTTCTCTTAGACCAGTTCTCATACTGTTGTGTTCTGGTTAGTGAACACAAGTCGTAGTAATAATAAGACAAACCACGATATGTGAGGAAAATAGTTATATTTACAGGAAAAAGTATTTATAAGAGAGAGACTGTTAGTAATAAGAACATAGGATTAGTGATAGAGTAATGATATACTTCAACAATAGGAACAGCTCTTCTGGTCTGACTCATAGGCTTATTCTTCTCAGACTGATCTCCGCTACTGCCATATATGGCAGATGGAACAGTTCATTATGCTGAAAAGGTTGGTGATACCCAACATTTTCAATGTTTCATTGCATTTTATTTAAATTGCACTTTCTTTTTATTTGTCTTTAATCATCCAATTACACAGTAACATATCAAGTACTCCTGATTTGTACAAATGTTTGTTTGTTTGTTTGTTTGAGTTTTATGGCATATCAACCTTTGTAGGTTATTTAATGCCAAACCCATTTTTATATAAATAAACATTTCTATTTCAAACAATTCAGTTTAGCATAAGTATACAGTTTGATTGTCAAAAACATTTCTATTTCAAGCTATTCAGTTTAGTTAAACTGTTCAAACTCAAACAACTCAGTTTAGAATAAGTATAGTTTTTGTTTACACACAGTTAAATGTCAAAACAGTTCTGTTTCAAACAATTCACTTTAGCATAAGTACACAGTTTAATTGTCAAAAGCTATTTAGTATAGTCAAACAGTTCTAATTCAAACTATTCAGTTTAGAACAAGTAAAGTTTTTGTTTACACAAAGTTAAAAGTCAAAAAAGTTCTATATTAAACAATTCATTCTAGCGAAAGTACAGTTTCAATGTCAAAAACAGTTCCATTTCAAACAATTCAGTTTAGCATAAGTATGCAGTTTAAATGTAAGAAGACAGTTTGATTGTCAAAAACATTCAGTTTAGCATACAAAAACAGTTCCATTTCTGACAATTCAGTTTAGAATAAATACGCAGTTTAAATGTCAAAACAGTTCTATTTCAAGCAATTCAGTTTAGCATAAATACAAAGTTTAGTTCTCTTTGGTCCATAGATAGGCCTCTATCAGGTCCTACCACTCCGAGCCAGAGTGGACCTGGGAGCGATGGCAATGAAGGAGTACTCTGCATTCCCCAAAGGTCCAGCACTACTGGAGCCTTACCATCATATTGTTTAGTGTCCTATCCATGGCCACTAAAATATAAAGGCCTGTTCGATTATGACGTGACGTCACAAATGTAGTCCACAAGGTTAGTAAAACAGTCAGTTATCATAATAGAATCAATTATTGTAAGATAAAAAAATGGTCTTAGACAACTTTTAAAACATACACTTAAAAAAGAAAGAAGCAAGGTTGGATTTTACAAAAAACTTTATTTCATACCAATTTTTAAAAGAATAATTGATAAGAAAAAAAAAGTTGTAGCTGTATGTTACGTTTGTGGGGTTTGAAAGGTTTTTATGGTAGTCGGTGGCTAAGGGCAAGGCTGTGTTGCCGTAAGTTATCTGACTCCATATTTTGGTTATATTATTTTACCCCACGTTGACGTGGCTGGCGCAATGCCTTGCCCAAAGAAGGTCCATGAGAAATATACAAAAAGGAAAAGATAAGAACAGATAAAAGACGAAAACATTTCTTTCATACTTCCCTTTATTTACTTGGTGAATGGACTAACCAACGCTACGTCCCAAGACACAGCGTGGTGCCCAAAACACCAGATAGTAAAAACGGTGTTGTCGGTTCGACGTCACTACCCGAAAAGAGAGAGGTTCACAGAAAACCTGAGTATTTATCTCTCTTCACCGGCTCCAAATTCGCAACTCGAAAATCCTTCTAATTTTGGCGCGACCGCTTCTCATTGGCTACTTTACATTTTATTATTTTTCTTTTTTTCCTGATTTTAACCGGATGGATGCGTGGAGCCTTATGCGTGGCGACGCGTTTATACATTTTGTATCAGGCAGCCGACGAGTCAATATCCGGTTGGGAGTTTTTTCTGTTAATTCCTAAATCGCCACACGTTAAAGTAAATAAACTAAACATCATGTTTCATTTCAGTAAATTTTCAAGACTGAAATTCGTTCATAATTTTATTTGTTACAAATTTAAAAACATTTTTTTTAAATCATAATCAGCATTGTTTTGATTTGCATGTTCTTATTTTAATTTCAATAATTATTCTGTAAAGTTACAATATCGTAATTATTAAGTGATTATTATTCATATACACTATATAACAACAACTGAATTATGAATTGGAGAATTAACAAACAATAATTGAATAAATAAACAAACAAATAACAAGTAAATGATAAATAAAACATAAATAAGAAACTATAAAATTAAATAAAAAATAAGCAAATGAATTTGATACAAACAATAAAGAGATTTAAAATTCAAATACAACCCTTAAAGATAAATAGGTTACAAATAGAAAATTTTAAGACTGAAATTCGTTCATAATTTTGATAGTTTCAAATTGAAAACAATTTTTTTAATAAATCCTAATCAGCATAATTTGCATATTTTTATTTCAATTTTAATGATTATTCTGTAAAGTTACAATTTTGTAATCATTAAGTGATTATTACTCAAATACAGCAACAACTGAATTATGAATTAGGAAACAAACAATAATTAAACAAATTACAAGTAAATGATGAATTAATAAAACAATCAAATATAAATAAGAAACGAATAAATTAAATACAAACAAGCAAATAAATCAAATACAAGCAATAAAGAGATTTAAAAATCAAATAATACTTATAGAAAAATAGGTTACAGATACAAATTTAGCTGAATGTTTGAAGTTTTCTTATTTTGCTTAACTTGTTATTTTTAATATTTGCTTTTGAACAAGAATTATTTATAAGAGCATTTGTAAAACTTCAGACAAACATTCTTTGTATTTTTTCCTTTACTTTGACCCTCATCACAAGTGTCAACATTAAAAAGAAGCTCATAATCTACAAAAACATTCAATGTTATATTCACGACTAATTTCCTTTGATTTACTGAATGAAGAAAAGAATGATGTTTTATCAGTTTATCAATGACTACATAATTATACATCACAAAATTTGTAGTTGTATCATTAAGATATAAGAGAGAACCTGTATTAATCTCCTAAAAATAGCTGTTTATTTCAGGTATTTTTTCCACATTTTCTCTTCCAGATATTAATCTTTGCAATTATTGCATTTAATTTTCTTAAAAACTACATTACAACAATAACCGGCTAAGTATAATATTACAAGAAGAACGTCTCTACATTTATTAATATCATTTTCTTTAAAATCAATTCTAAATTTGTACACATCTAACTTTTGCTCCTCTGTCACTTCATCCCAGTTTGGTTCTTGTAAATTTTTAAATCAATTTTAAGGCACTTCTGATTAAATGGTAAGGTCAATTTTAAAACTGATAGCATTCTAATTTTTTTCACACTCAAACACTTGCTGTATCGAGATATTATCCTGATCCCCACTTAGTTGCTGGTATTGACCAAACCTGGCCTCAAGGTGATCAGTTTGAAATTTGCCAGGTAATATGAATTGCATTTTCAATTCTTCTAAGCAATACTTGGTAATTTCTAGAAATACATAATTGTTTGATTCTTCTTGCACCAATAGTAGAAATGATATTACCAATTTTAATATAAAAATTATATTCTGAGGTTCAGTTTGCAGTTGTTCTGTGTCCATTTTCTTCATGTTTTTTATCAGAATTTCAAGAGAATTTTGACCAATTACATTTTTAGGAATCTTATAGTCCCCTATTTTATTAATTTTCACATCTCTACAAAATACAGATTCAGTTACAAGAGACAAATTGATTTTTGGATATGGGGATTAGATGATGATGCATATTGTGGGAGGTTTTGGCGTGGTGAAGTTATTTTAGCGAGAGGTTTAGTTGTTGGTAAGCGAGGAAGATGGTTGTAACGTATGTGTGTTTACATTGAGTTGTTTCCTCGCTTAGTGTTGTTAGTCCCCTCGCTAAGTTTTAAGGGTAAATAAAAGGTAGAATGATGAAGAAGTAAGATGGCGATAGTCAAAAGGTATTTTTGGAATAAGGTTTTATTTGCAGCATGGAATATTGGGTTTGCTTTTGTGCTGCAAGACTCGTCGAGAGGTTATGCTTATTGAGACGAAATTGAGTTATGAGATGTTGAGAAGGTTTAGATGGCAGCGTGTGTCGTCAGACGTGTGAGGGATTGTGCTTTAGAGTCACCGTGTAGTTTCGTGTCTGGTATTTGGTGCGGAGAGTTGGCGCTATCTCCATTAAGGTGGCCCAGAGGTGAATTGTGAGCTAGCGTGTCGAGAGCGGGATTACGCGTCAGATCGACATAGCCAATTTTGGGTGGCATAAAGTTGTGCCTGTGCGAGGCATGTTGAATGCATCTAATTTATATTCAACTGGGATTCCTTGTAAGGAATCCATAAATTAGATGGGTTTCCTCTTTGTGTCCATGCTGCTTCTGCTGCTATTCTAGAGCTGCAGTGAGACGTCTGCACTGGGCGGCGTTCTACAGCCAAAAAAAGTGTGTTTGGCAGCTTACCCGATTTGCTAGCCGGAAATGAAGGTCCGGGCTGAATAGGATAAGTCATCCTGATTGGGTGAAATTAAGTGTCGAATTAAATTGCGCGCCAAACCAAAATACGAAATTTTTCCCTTCTCTACAATATAATAAGTATCTCTGGCTGCAAACAACGCTCCAGTAATTTCTCTCAAGAAAATTTAATTTCCCTTCTAGATCATTCATACAATGGAATTTCTTCTGCTTTTTATATGCCAAGTCATCAGTAATACTTTGATTTAAAGCACTTTTAAGGACAGAATTCTCCTGTCGGATTCTCCAAGAATTTGTTGACTCTCTAGAAGTTTTCAATGAAGATAAATATGAGGGACAGATAGGTAAAATTCTAGGGATAGTACTATCATGACGATATGTTTTCTGAAGTTCAACTTCAACTGGGACACCTGTTTTTTCGTCAAAGGCTGACGATTCTCTCTTTATGTCCTCCAGTTGAAAATGTAGTTCACATACCTAAAAAGATTTTAAAAACCAAACCTATTTTAAATTCTTGTGAAAATATAAGAAAATCAGTCAGCAAAAATCTACAATATGAAGGATTTTTCTTAAATTCTAGGAAAAGTGAAGAGAGTGTTCTGATATTTTTAAGGATATTTTTAAATCTATCAATTCAACAAAAGATTATTAGTGACGAAGCTATGAACAAATACAGAGAGAATTTTTAACGTTTACTCATTTTTTGAATTAAAATGGTAAATAAAGAATATTTTTATGAATAAAACAATTCTAAAAAATTGTTAAATTACAGTGTAACCCGGATATAAGAGAGATTTTCTCTGGTCCCAAATTAGAGCCAGTGTTACCTAAACAAAACAGATCAAAACCGGATATAAGAGATTTATTTTCGGGTACCGACAACTCTCTTATATCCGGGTTACACTGTATTAGAATTCTTTTTTATGCCTATAAAAATATTCCTTTAAGAATTCATAAATGAATTGATATCAAAAATTTCTTTAAGGTTTTTTTTTTTAAATGACGTTTTCGCTTTTAAAAACTTTCGCAACTTTCTTATAATGTGTCGTCAATTACAAAGACATGAAATTAATTTAATCCTTAAAGTTTCAATTCAATTTTATAGTTTTTTTTTTTTATTGCAAATCTTTTTTTAATGTGTTGTGAATTACAAAGACATGAAATTAATTCAATTAAAGTTTTATTTACAATTAAAACAATTCTAAAAAATTGTTAGAATAATTAGAATTATTTTTTACGCCTATAAAAATATTCCTGAATGAATTTATATCGAAAATTTCTTTAAGATTTTAGCTTTTAAAAACAAAACGAATGATAAATGTATCTTACTTTTCTTGCTAGATTTAATTTTATGTTTTGAATTACAAAGACATGAAATTAATTCAGTAAAAGTTTAATTCATGAATAAAACAATTTTAAAAAATTGTTAGAATTATTTTTTACGCCAATAAAAATATTCCTAAATGAATTTATATCGGAAATTTCTTAAAGTTTATTTATTTTAAATGAGGTTTTAGCTTTTAAAAACAAAACGAATGATAAATGTATCTTAACTTTCTCGCTAGATTTAACTTTGTGTTGTGAATTACAAAGACATGAAATTAATTTAATCATTAAAATTTCAATTGAATTTAATTTTTTTATAATACAAAAAAAAATTACTCACTGCTGAATTTAATCGGTGAAAACTCTTTCCTTTCATTGTACGAATCCAAACGTCAGATAATTCTTTATTTTTAGGAAAAGAAAATACAAGAACTATAGTGCCGTTTTTTTAATTCCCTTTGCAGTTTGGTGCAGCGCATCCATGAAACATTGTTTTATTTATAAATAAATTCAATATTTAAAAGAAAATATTAATGAATAATTTAAAAACACCGCCGTAAAAATCTAATTCACAGCCTTCTTGAACCTTGGACACAAGATAAAGATACATGATGTGACATCAAAATCGGAAAGGTCTTTATGTTTCGGTGGCCACGGTCTTACTACTCAGTAGAGATGCAGTCGGTGTATTCTACAGCCCCAGCCGACTGGGCTATAATTTGTACAGAGTTGTATAGTTTAAAGTATTCCTACTTAACACCAACAATTTGTATGAAGAATAGTTACTTGAACCTACAATAATTTACAAGAGATTATTATTAGCTACTTGAAATCATATATTTGAATAAATCATCAGTCACTACTGCTGAGGAATCAATGCTTTAGTTGGGTTTTATGGCATATCAATCACTGTAGATTTTATTAATGCCAAATCCACTTATATATATTTATATATATATATATATATATATATATATATATATATATATATATATATATATATATATATATATATATACTCACATATGCAGATTCACATCTACATATACACACAGCATCATAACGACACGATAAATAAACAGACGAGCGAAGACTTCTTTATAAATATAAATGTACCTCTCACTTTATTGTAAGGGTTCGAAAAGAGTTACTCAAGGTTTGCGTGTGAGAGGGTAGCTGGAGACCTAACAGAAACTTCAATATTTTGACCCCCACTCTTATGGCCGTCAACGTTGTGTCTTTCTCATTCTCCAGATGCTCAACCGGAGGCCCAGAGGCCCACTCTGCTGAGTGATGGCTTGCTTTACTGCATCTTATCAGCATCTTCTCTGGACCCCAACTCAATCGGGGGCCCCGAGCCCCTTCGGCCTGGTGTGGCTTTCCTTACCACATCTCGTCTATAACTCCGTCCGATCTCTAACTGCAACTGACTTCTGTCTTGACAGAGTTATATAATAGTTCAACGCCCACTCAGTTGCCTACTCGATTTTTGGAATCGCATGTTGGATCGTCATCAAGCGGAAATAACTGTCATGCAGTTCAGAGGTCACTCTCTTCCGGTGCATCAGTCTATGAGTGTACCATGGGAATTTTATTTGCTCGTCCCATTTCATCAGCCAATTTCCGCCCACGCGATTTCCTCTCCTAACTGCCATTAGAATGTGTCACCTCCTTCCGGCGCATCACGTTGGAATGGCATTTTTGGCCGGGTCGAAGGTCAAAATACAACATATATATATATATATATATATATATATATGTGTGTGTGTGTGTGTGTGTGTGTCAGCTATTTTGCAGTCAAAACTCTTCACCCCTCTTCTACCCCCTCCCACCCTTTCCACCTGTGTCTATTCTGTCTGTAATTATTTTATCCATTAGATCTGAAGAAGTCCTGTTATTTTTGGTGTTATTGATTCATATCAATACCCATAACAGGATGGAAATAAATTTATAATCCTAACGTGACCGGTTTTTGTTTTTTCTTAAAGAAATCATTGCTCTGTGATGTCTGTTACATTGAGCTCTTTACCAGGAAAATTTAAATGTTCATAGTTGAATGATTTTTTGTCCTGACGGAATTATTTCCGACTCCAGTTTAACTGGACTGAATAACACACACACAAACACACACACACACACACACACACACATATATATATATATATATATATATATATATATATTAAATTTATAGAATTTGATTGAGTTGGGTTATATGGCATATCAGCTATTGTTGGTTATTTAATGCTGAATCCTTTTTACATATATATTGAATATATAGGATTTGGTTGGGTTGTGTTGGGTTTTATGGCATATCAACCATTGTAGATTATTTAATGTCAAATCCACTTTATACAGATACATAAAATATATAGAATTTGGTTGGGTTTTACGGCATATCAACAGTTGTGGGTTATTTAATGCCAAATCCATAATTATGCATATAAACAGTTCTATTTCAAACAATTCACTTTAACATGAGTAAGTAAAGTCAGCAACCGTTGTCAAGGGTGAACCAAAGGCTCTCTTTTCAATAGCTACTACACCGAGGTGTACAGTAAGGGACTACTCCTTTACCTGGATTGCTCCTGGATTTACCCTTATACCCTTATGTTGAGTGTTATGCAAGGAGACATCAAGTACCATTTTTGAGTCTTTGGTATGACTCAACCTGGGATTGAATCCAGGCCATTCATGAAAATTTAACCCATTTGTCCAATGGGCCAGTAGTTCTATTTCTAACCATTCAGTTTAGCATAAGTATGCAATTTAAAAGTCAAAAACTGTTTTATTTCAAACAATTCAGTTTAACATAAGTACACTGTTTAGTTCAATTTGACACATAGATAGGATCCTATCAGGTCCTACTAATCCAGGCCTGTGTGCATCTGAAGCAATGGCAATAAAAGGCTACTCCACATTCCCTAAAGCTCCAGTTTACTGGAGCCTCACCATCATATTGTTTAGTGTCATATCTAGGACCCTCATCGAGTGTGTCTGACCCCTCTGCAGAGATGCAGTCAGTATATTCTACAGCCCTAGCTGACTGGGCTGAGATGGCTTAGTGTCATATAAAGGTTATTTGTTGGGGGTGTCTTACTCCTCTCCAGAGATGCAATTGATATGTTCTACAGCCCCAGCTGACTGGGCTGAGATGGCTTAGTATCATATCCAAGACACTCGTTGCAGGGGTCTTATCCTTCTGAAGAGATGCAGTCAATGTGTTAACAACCCCAGCAAACTAGGCTCATAATGTTAAGGTAGAATAACAATGCAGAACCGTTTTAATAAAATTGGTTACCGGTGTTGTTATATTGTTATAATTGATTGACTGGATCTAGAATCAGGAGTTCCTGACATTATATGAGATTCCTTGGTTTGTTGGTATAGATTATAGTTTAAGAATAGTTGTTTGAATTTGAGCTTAATGGGAAGTTGTCTTGACTTGTTATATACCGGGATCTAGATTGTATTGGTATACTAATGTATCTGGATTAGTTGTACTAGCAGAGTGTTTTGACTGTTCACACTCTAAAAGGTATGACTGATTGTCTTCTTGGTATTGGTATCACTATAGTATTACTATTATTCGTAACATCTCACTGTTTTAACGATTTATGTTACTGCTCTAAACAGGCGTAGATAAGTAGTTATGGATCAGTTTACCTACTAATGAAGAAAGGTATGATAGGCTAGTCCACACCACAAGAAAGGTATAATAGGCTAGTCCACATCCCTTCCCTATCTAATTTGACATTGTCATCTCATTATATGATTCAAATTAACATCAGTGAATTAATGATTCATTGTGATTATTATTTATTATTATTCATTGTGTATGTTGGCACCACTTCCTGCAGATGAGATATTGCTACCAAGGTATGTGAAATGATCGACTAATTTTCAAGGCTTGACATTGTCGTCCCATTATATAATTCAAATTAGCATCATTTAATTAATAATTCATAAGGATAATTGTATTTATTTATTGTGTATGTTGAAATTGCTTACAGTAGATGAGATACTGCTACTTAGGTATGTGAAATGGTCTATTAATTTCAGAGTCTGACTAATAATTTCAGAGCCTTGCCATTTCATAGCACCATCTTGTTTAAAACACATGAACTCTATTTTATTTGAGTTCACATAGAAGCCAATGCCAATTGTTGCCTGTTTCAGACTGTGCAGCAGAGATTTGGCTTAAGCAGGTGCATTTGTGAGAAGCACTAAATCATCAGTCTTTAACATTATTTAGAGTAAAACCATCATGGAATGCTAGTGACAGGTTATCCGCCATATGGAAATTCAGTTTATCTGATGAAATGAAATGGGAATTTTTGAAAGCTGTAGCCATGTCAGTACTATTGTATGGCTACCCCTCATGGACTTTAACAAAGCACTTTGAGAAAAACTAGATAAGAGCTACACAAGAATACTGTGTGATGTTTTGGAGGAACCATGGAAGCAATACCCCTAAAACAGCAGCTGTACAAGCACTTACCTCTCATCTCAAACCATTCAATTTAGACAAACTAGACTCAAAAAGCAGGGGGAACTTATAAGTGATATTTTCAAGTAGACTCCTACACATGGACATGCTAGCATTGGCTGACCAACAAGAACTTATATTCATCAGCTCTGTGCAGACACTGGATGCAGTCTAGAGGACCTACCAAGAATGATGGCTGATAGGGACAGATAGCAAGAGAGAGTCATAAGAATCCATGCAAGTAACACAACTTGCTGATTATTCATTATCATTATTATTTATTATTTATTATTCATGTAACTCATGAGAAAAATTGATATACAAGGTTTCAATTTTAGTAAATGCATTATGCTCATTTTGCCAGTACATATACTAAAAGTGAAATCTTGTACACAAACTTAGTTCATGAATTAGACAGAAATTCCATTCTTTTTGCATCTATTGATATGGGAAAGGTATGATCCCTCTTATCTCCCAGCTACGGGTTAAATAGTATCACTGCTTTTTATCATTAAGGGTTTTCGGACTATTGTCTTCATCTTTATTGTTATTTCTACAACGTTTCGGCCGATATATCCTCCGGCCTTCTTCAGGTGTTTGTCGAACTCGGGAACCTTCACGGAACTTCGAACTACGTCCTTTATTGAAACCACGGGTGTCGCCTGTTCTGATTCCGTTAGCCATAACCGGGTACAAGTGTTAAGTATTCCAAAACTTTTTCTTTGAGCACAACTCTTAGCAACAGATTTGTTCCTTCATCTACTTCCAGCCATCGGCCGAAACGTTGTAGAAATAACAATAAAGATGAAGAAAATAGTCCGAAAACCCTTAAGGATAAAAATCAACAAGCTTCGTCTCAGAAATTTAGACAACTAGTATCACTGCTGTTCTTCTAAAAGAATAGATTTGGCATTAAATAATCCATAAAGGTTGATATGCCATAAAACAAAGAAACCAGAATCAAACCTTACATCATTGAATTAATACTTCATTGCTGCTTTTGAATCGAACAAAAAATTAAATGATGAGGTTGCATTTTGATGATGGGATAAAAATCTAAGAAAGCTTGGTGATATTGTAAGATACTGCTGGGCACTCTGGTTTTGGTTTGATTATTTAATGGCATATCAGCTTTCATATGTTATTTAATGCCAAAGCTATCCTTGTTAAAGGATAGTCCTACTGTTAGTTAAATCCATAGCTCATGGGGCTCAGATCTTTCCTAAAGGTATTAGTCCAAAAGTGAATGTCTGGGCACTCTGGGTTAGAGGCAATAATGCTTTGGCTCCAAAAACATGCCTTGACTTCAAAGTCACCATTTGATGAAGTTTATTTTGTTCTCATATCTGCTATATATACACACACAGATATATATATATATATATATATATATATATATATATATATATATATATATATATATATATATATATATATATATATATATATATATATTTACCTACCCCTCTGCGCAAGCTGGATGCAAGGTTATTTTTAAGCAGAGTTTAAGAGGTTTGAATTCGGAGTTTTCCTTCTCCTAGACTGGTTGCCATCCCAAAGTTAAAGAGCTGGGTCTGCGTTACTATTTGCCCATAGCTGGAGCGAAAATATCTAAATGCATACCTTTCCCAGTGTATTAGTACTTTGTATAATACAAACATCCTTGTCCAGGATTTGAACTCAGGTCATCATGTCCATTTACAATGGTGGTAACTATTATACCATTGGCCCAGCGGTTAGAGTGTTCGCCAATGGCCCGGGAGACCTGGGTTCAATCCCAGGTCGAGTCATACCAAAGACTTTAAAAATGGAACTTGATACCACCTTGCTTAACACTCAGCATTATAAGGTACGGTTCAAGGGTAAAGTGGAGCAATCCTGGGAATGGAGTAGCGCCCTCCCCTACACCTTGGTGTAGTAGCTATCGAAAAGGGAGCCTTCGGGTCACCCTCGACTATGGTCGCTAACTTTACTTTTACTTACTTACCTCCAATATATATATATATATATATATATATATATATATATATATAAGTTGGCCAACCATAGTCGAGGGTGACTTGAAAGCTCCCTTTTCAATAGCTACAACACTGAGGTATAGAAAAGGGCTCTTTTCCTTTCCCTAGATTTCTCCACTTACCCTTGAACCATACCTTATAAATCTGAGTGATAAGCAAAGAGGCATCAAGTACTATTTTTTGAGTCATTGGTATGATTTGACTTTTGATTGAATCCCGGTCTTCCCGGCCATTGATAAACCCTCTAAACATTATATATATATATATATATATATGTGTGTGTGTGTGTGTGTGTGTGTGTGTGTGTGTGTGTGTGTGTTTCTAAACTCATTTTAAAAAGCAACATACTTTAATTAAGATCCTTTCTTAAAGCGCTTGGGACAATTTTGGTAAATTCATCCACCAATTCCAACCTGAAACCAAGACACTTATGAGGAAACTCGAAAGGATCTTAATTAAATTATACAGACAAAATATGTCTTTACTATTTAATGAAACATGCTTAAATGAACAACTGCTGCATAACTACACACACACACACACACACACACATATAAAGGGCTTTACGCGCTCCATTACTTTTGGGGCTAGCCCTCCTCACGCTCCCCATTTTTAAAATCGAACTACTCCTGCTCCAAGACCTTTAAAAAAGAAGCGGCCCTTTTTCAGCGCTCCATAATAAAAAATATACCTTCTTTCATAAACGTTCTATTTCGCCAATAAGTGGTCAAAGTGTAGGTGTGGGCGTCAAAGGATCTCGTTGATATGGTTGGGGATGTTACTTTAAGTGTTAGACCGTAAGATAATATTGGACAAAATATCGCTAATATTTTGAGATTTACGAAGATGGGAGTTCTTGCTCCTAAAGGAGAATATGTCGGACGGAGCATACGATAAATTTTTGTTGCCTGAGATATAAAATAGAAATAGAAATCCCTGAAATATTTTAAAACTATTTAAATGTTCATTACATTAACAACCTATTTTTTCAGGGGAGGAAAATTTGACCTGATATTTGTTCAATCCTAAGGTTTCAGCCAAATATTTTTGTATGAAATTTCAGTACATTAATTGGATCTCTGAATAATAGTTTCTGGGTAATTTGTTGATATTTTTCGGCCATCGTTTATTCAAAAATGCACTTTATATTTTGAATCAAATACCAACATAAATACTCTGTTAATGGTTTTTCAAACAAATCAGATCGGTTTATTGAAGTTTATTAACCTTTTTGAAAATTATTAATAATAAAAAAGTAAATAATTTAAATATATTTACTATAATCATTTTTAAAGAAAAAACTATTGCGAACCTTATTTCTTTGAAACTTAATTATTTACTATTTATTTTGGAAAAGAATTTGAAATTTGTTCGAAGTAAATAAAATTTTACTTTTAAACATCTTATTAGTGATTATTTCCTTTTTAAAGAAAGAAGCAGCAAAGAGAGGAGAGACAGACAAGGTAACTTTAGTAGTATTATTTCATATTTGTTTTATGAACGTGTAATATATGTACTTGAGTTATGTTATTTTAGATAATAAATGAGAAGTACAAATATTAACTTTAAAAGAGGAATTTTTATTCTATGTATACAACGCCACGTGTTGGCTAGAAAATGTCCAGCGGTCAATACACGTGTTTTGTATCGGGAATCTCTTCAGCAACTGCCTCCTCTTCTCTTCTTGGGTCGTCTTCAGCAACTGCTACTATCTCCGCTGATTGGCCAGAGGGAGAGGGAGAGCCAGAGAGAAAAGGAGAGAGAAGGAGAGAGAGAAGAGTGAGAGGCGATGGATTCTGGGATAGCATTCCTTGGCCGAGGTGGAAGTAAGGACCAAGATTTCTGTTAAGGTAGTATTGACTGCCCCATTTACTAACCTTAGTAAGGAAGGTGATACTACAAACGTAACTATAGTGCATTTATTATTATTTACCACACAGAAACCTGTAGCAGAAAGAACTTCGTATTTTTGTTTGGCGCGTTAATTAATTTGACTGTTAGGGTCGACGCATATTTTCACTCAATCAGGATGACTTATCCTATTCAGCCCGGACCATCTTTCCGGGCAGCACCAAATTGGAGAAAGCCACCAAACAATTTCTCTTCCTCAGAACTTCTTCGTTTAGAATAGACGTAATGACTGTCTGTTCTCTTCAATAGCAGCAGCACCACCATAAGGAAAGCCATCTAATTCATGGACCCCTTGCATCTATTCTCTTAGACCAAGGGTTCCCAGTTGAATATGAATTAGATGAATTCAATACGCCACACACAGGAACAACTTTTAGTTGCCTCCAGTATTGGCTATGTCGACTGAGATGCAAAATTCCGCTCCGACGTCCATCTACTTCATCCCAGGGCAACATTTTCTGGAGACATTCACGCTTCTCCCCGAAACAACCAGAACCACAAACTCATGGGTGACTACAACGTTCCTGTCTTCGACCAGCAAACACGACTTTTGCTACACTTATGGCGACATATCTCACTCACACATTCAACAATGCCTTAACCTAACGATGCACATCTTCGCTCAGGCAGTTAGCTGCTAAAATGCTTTCTCAACTCTATCATGACTTCATTTCGTTTCCTTACTTCTTTCCTTCCTACCAGACTTGCAGCATAAACGTAAACCCTTTATTCCATGCTGCCATTAAAAACCTTCATATAAAAATATTGTAAAATACAGCTTGGCTCACAATATGAGACAAGGTAAAAATTCTCACTGTGCCGTAAAAAAGTGATGCGCCGGAAGAAATTGACCTATAAACTGCATGATAGTTATTTCCGCTCGATGATGATCACACCTGCAATTCCGAAGATAGCGGATGTGACACATCCCAATGGCCAATAATCGAAAGAAAGCGCGCAGGTGTGCTCGGCTGATAATATGGGAAAAGGTGAAGGTCCCACTTCAATGATGCACAGGAAGAGAGTGACCTGTGAACTGCATGACAGTTATTTCCGCTCGACGACGATCACACAGGCCATTCCAAATGAACGGAAGTAACACATCCCAATCGCCTGAGATCGGGAAGATTGCAGAGGCGTAGAGGCGTGGCTTTATCTCTGCGTGGGAGTTTGAAGGTAATATAAGGCCGACGAATTGAACAGAAGAAGATAGAGAAAAAAGGATCCCGCTGTTCACGAAACCTCTCTCGTCGTCACGAAGTGTGCATTGTCTCGGCCTTCGTCTCCTGACATCGAAAAGTTCAAGCCTCATCGACGAACGATTCTAATTCCTCTCCTGACTGCTCCTACTTCACACAAGTGTCCGTCGAGAAAATAAATATATATTGTTATATACAAATTCCGTGTTGTCGTTTGTTTGACCAGAGGGCGGAACGTAACAATATTTCGACATCTTGGTTCTTCACTCATTTATTTTCCAACAACATTTAGCGAGGAAACAACTCAACGTAACAAAGTGTAAACAAATTCCTTCGCTAAAAACCCAAGTATTTTCAAACAAATCGATTCCTGCATTTTTTCTTTCAATAATACACCAAACAGTATAATTTGGGGCGAAAAAAACAATGAATTTTATTTTTTAAAGATTGAATAAAAATATTTTTCATAAGATGGCCGAAAAATACCAATAAATTGTCAATAAACTATTATTCAAAGATTCTATTAATGTCATAAAATTTCATATAAAAATATCTGGCTCAATCATTGGGCGTTGAAAAAATATCGGGTCAAATTTTCTTCCCTCGAAAAAATAACCAGAAGTTTTCCTATGTCGAGTTTTTCTGAGATGAGTTTTCCTACGATTAGTATTCCGGTGGACAAATTTTCTGCTTTCCAATTTTCCTTCCCGGGAAATTTAACTGGGGCATGTTTTCCGAGTTCAGACGATTTAAAAAAAAACGGGTGAAAATTAGAATTTTTTTTATCAGGATGAAAAGTACCATTTCACCTCAAGAATCGATTGTATTCAATATTTGAGTGAATAGCGAGTGAAATGGAAGAGAAAATCCAGCTACCCATTTATTACAATTGAACCTAAAACTCTTCATATGTAAAAACACAAATATGTCTTTTAAGATTAAATAAATTATCAAATCTTTGCAGACGATGAACCAGCACAATAAGGAGTGTGGGGTATAGGGGCAGAAGGTTAAGGGCAAAGGGCAAGGCTGTGTTGCCGTTTGATATCTGACTCCATATTTTGGTTATTTTATTTTACCCCGACGTTGGCTAGTCGGTGTAACGTCTTGCCAAGAAAGTCCCAAAAGAATTATACAAAAGAAAAGACAGCAACAGATAAAAGACGAAGACGTTTCTTTTATACTTTCCTTTATTTATTGGGTTCAACAACCATTCCATGGATGAGGGAGTTTTTCCTGAAGATCTTGAAATGGTCAAATCCCCAGTTAAGGTGTCAAAAATACGTTAATCGTTTCATATATGTGTTTGTCCTCAATTGGTATTTCGGGCTTCCATAAGGGTTAGTTTTCTTCTGGAAGTTTGTCAAAGTCCGGTGAGGGTTAGCTTGTAGTTCATTCGTGGGTCTTTTATATTTCAGCATAATGCTGACCGAGAGAGAACTGCTACTGGGTGAAAGGGACTAACCAACGCCTAGTCCAAAGACGTATGGCGTGGCCCCCAGACACCCGTCGGCAACGATGTTGTCAAAACGCTGGTCTCTGCCTGAAAGAGAAAGAAAGCCTGTTCCCCTTTGTCCAAAGGATGCCTTTTTTCTTTTCGCATGCGTCATCCCTTTTTTCTGTCAGGGACCTCTGGGAGTTTCTAAAAATTCAAGTTTTCTTTTCTTTTTTTTTTAATTCAATTTAATTTTTTTATTTATTTATTCGTTCCCTACAGGAGAACCTGCTCTCGGCAAAATATCATATTCCTTTAAATTTAAGTTTTTTAGATTAAAAATAATCACATGGTATCAGGAAAAATTAAAAATTGGTCACTACGAACAATTACATTATGTTTTTGGGTTTAGAACGAAGAAAGTTGTTATATTAACTTCTCCGTTATTTTTAAAGGAATTAAATGAGTCGAAACGAAGATACTGAAAGTTTTCAAGTTGGTTTAATGACGGCTTGAGTTGAAGGGAAGTCTTTTGAGCCGAAAGTCTTTGTGAGTCGAAGAAAATAGTTATTGAATTGAGAAAGAGTAAAGAAGTTAAATGTTTGAGCGAAATATGCGTCGCTATAGTTGTGGGGTTTTAGGCTTGAAGGTCAGGGGCAAAGGGCAAGGCTATGTTACCGTTTGAATATCTGACTCCATATTTTGGTTATATTATATTTTACCCTCCACGTTGTTTAGTCGGTGTAATGCCTTGCCCAAGAAAGTCCCAAAAGAATTGTCGGGTGTTATTGCGAGATGTGTCACAAGTATAAAATAAAGTTTGTAGGCAGTACGTGTTCCTCGCAAGTAATTTCCCTAACAAAACAAAAACAAAACCTGAATAACTATAAAATAAAGGTTTATTATTCAACTGGAATATTGTACCAAAGAACTTACAATGTTGTTGTTGTCGTTGTTGTTGTTGATTTCGCCTTTGGTGTAAGTGGAAATGGCAATGTCTTTGCTAGACAGCGTGGCGTCTCTCGTATTTTGGTGGGTGAGGGAGCAGTCCAGTAGCGTAACGTAGTTTCCTTGTTGTTAGCGGCGAGACCTCTGTTGAATTGGTTCATCGTTTTCTTTTTATAACACCTAAGAGGATCAAAACGGGTATGAATGTTTTTTTGAGGGGAAAGTACTTGATTGGTTAAAAAATCTATGGGTGAGAATTTTGTATATTGTAGTTTGGATCCTTTTTTTCTAGAATGTTCTAATGTTTGTTGATTGGCTTAAAATGTGAGTGCGATGTTTGTTTATGTATATGAAATTTACGCTACAGAATTATACAAAAGAAAAGACAGCAACAGATAAAAGACGAAGACGTTTCTTTTATACTTTCCTTTATTTATTGGGTTCAACAACCATTCCATGGATGAGGGAGTTTTTCCTAACTACATTGAAATGGTTGAATTCCCCAGTTAAGGTGTCAAAAATACGTTAAATCGTTTCATGTATGTATTTGTCTGCATTTGGTATTTCGGGCTTCCATAAGGGTTAATTTCCTTTTGGAAGTTTGTCAAAGTCCGGTAAGGGTTAGTTTATAGTTCATTTGTGGGTCTTGTATATTTCAACACAATGCTGACCGAGAGAGAGAGCAGCTACTGGGTGAAAGGGGCTAACCAACGCTACGTCCAGAGACGTAGGCGAGGTGCCCAGACACGCCAGCACGAGGTTATCAATCCGCTGGTCACTGCCTGAAAGAGAAAGAATGCCTCGTCCCCTTTGTCAACAGGAATGCCTTTTTTCTTTTACGCATGCGTCATCTCCTTTTCCTGTTAGAGACCTCTGGGAGTTTCTGCAGATTTAATAGTTTTCTTTTTATTTATTTATTTTTTTAATTCAATTTTAAATTTTTTTATTTATTCATTCGTTCCCTACATAGTTAAGGCAAATATTGAGTTGCTGATTTTAGTATACAGGAATGAATGTTCAGCCATAAATACGTGGTCCTGGTTGCTGTAGGAGAGATGCGTGAAGGTCTCCAGAAAAGGTTGTCCAGGAATGAAGTAGTTGAATTGTCAGAGGCGGAATATATGGCGAGACCAACAGTCAAAATAATTTAAGCGCCAAACATACGAAGTTCTCAGGTTTTTTTTTTTAAATGATGTCTCAGGTGTTATTATCCAGGAATCACATTTCATTAAAGAAGAATCATTGGCGGGAGTAGAGCTGCTCTTTCCTCTCATATCTTCTGGTCAACAAATAATCTTGATTGGAGCAAACTGAAGTGTTATCATTTATTGTCTACATAATTTCATGTTTGGCCCTTTTTAAAGCTAGATCGAATGCAAACTAGATAGGAATCCGGTTGATGGGACGCATTTCGGTTGGCGCGCTTTTTTCGCGTAACTTTCCAGTTTGTGGGTCATACTTTGGCTGGCCGTGTTCGTGCTGAGAGGTTCAGTCGGGTGTGTCTCATCAATATATCGATTTTAAAATATGGGGCGGGCATGATGGGCTTGAGTCCCCAAAATCACCACTCAGAAATGACCATAAAAATCACTTTTCAATCGACTTTTATTTGAGAATTACCGAACGTTCGTACCTTGTCAAAACTACCGAATTTTCCGTTCCCAAATCTTCCTAAATTCTAAGATCAGGGAAGTTGAACATTTTTGAAATTAATAAGCTGGGTATAGGATATTTCAGTACTCAAATCTGATAAGAACTAAAATGTAGCCTGTCCCCATACCCTTTACCTATAAAGACATACCAACGTTACCCCAATATAAGTAAGTAAAGTAGGCGACCATAGTCGAGGGTGACCCGAAGGCTCCCTTTTCGATAGCTTACTACACCAAGGTGTAGGGGAGGGCGCTACTCCTTTCCCTGGATTGCTCCATTTTACCCTTGATCCGTACCTTATAATGTTGAGTGTTAAGCAAGGAGGCATCAAGTACCATTTTTTGAGTCTTTGGTATGACTCGACCTGGGATTGAACCCAGGTCTCCCGGGCGATTGGCGAACACTCTAACCGCTAGGCCAATGTCCGGTATCACCCCAATATACTTCCTAATAACGCACATGTTGTTCTTATCTGCAAAAGAATTACCTCAACAAACCGCAAATTCAGTTTTACAAATTTCATTTTATCATAAGCTGGGATTTAATTTTAATTTGGGACCAGATTAAAAAAATCTCTCTTATATCCGGGTCTCTTATATCCGGGTTACACTTAGTAGTTGTTTTTCGAAAATTCCGTCTTTCAAGCTGTCACGGTTTTTTTGAAAAATTCTTCCTCCAAGGCTGAACAATCTTCCAATGGATGCTGAGGAGAGAATGACCGTGTTGAATTTGCGAAATAATTCGCTCATTTCAGGACATGTAGCCAATTCCTCAAATGTTGCAATTCAAGCATTTGAATATTGATTCAAAATGTCTGCACTGGTCAGCTCTGTTTTCTGGATACTTGGAAAAAATGTCGTCTTCAGACTCTTCATTATTGCTTGATCGGCAACCTGAACTGTTCCTTTTCAAGCTTGACAATTCCTTCTTCACTTCTTCCAGTATATATACTTTGGTTTCTTGCACATTTACCCAGTCCAAGATTTTAAATTGCGGAATTAGAAATGCCGCCAGAAGGTAATTTCTATCTTTAAATTGTGCAGCAAATTTTATTTACACCGTTACACAGGGCATCCATCCACTAATGGCATACATTAAAACAATTTATGTTCTCTCCTTCAAAGCTTTTTCTCCAGAAGTTCAATCGTTAGAAGGAGAAAGCCAATATGACAATTTATCTCATTCTGGAGGATATTTAGCGTTTGGGCGAAGGGTTTATTATCTCCAGATATTCTCCGATAAAATTAATACCTGCTTCCCTCAAGCGTTCAAGCTCAAGTGTGTCCACGAGAGAGTCTAGGTTATCTCCGCTTTCTTTTAAAAACTTCTGTACTCTCTCAAGAGCTTCGTAGGTGCTATTCCATCTTGCAACCATTGTAATTTTAAATAACAGACCCCCACACTTTTTCCTCGCCTTATCTGCCATCTGAGTGGACCTCTGCTGTTTGTTCCAAATGGCTTGACATTTTCCCAAATTTGAACGATATAATTTTTTATAAACTGCATTCCCCCAAGCAGACTCCACATCCTTCGTTGAAATTAAATTGAGTGTGTGGGCAACGCAACGGTAATGACTGGGTAGGTGATAAATTTCTTCCGTGTCATGTCTCTAGTCCAGTAGATCCCCTGCATTTTTTAAATAAAAATTGGTTCATCATGTTCTGCATAGGAATCTTCTTCCTCAGAGACTTCAACAGCAGCATATTCCTTAAAAAATAGATATGATCAAATTTATCTTATTACCCGACAATTTAAAGAAAAAAAAAACCTGCTTTGTAACATTCAATGGTTTTAAAATGGTTTTATACTAAGAATTGCACAAATTTAGGCAATTTTGTTTATCGTAAAAAACATTTCACGAACTCACTTTTAACATTTTTAATTAATCAGATTGATATTTTTAATTATTTAGATTGATATTTTTAATTAATTAGATTGATCATTTTAATTAATAAGATTAATATTTTGAATTAATCAGATTAATATTTTTAATTAATCTGATTAATATCTTTAATTATCTAGATTAATATTTTTAATCAATTAGATTAATATTTTTCAATAAAAATATTTTTTGGTTGTACATAGCTTATAGGCTTTTATAAAGTAAATGGCATTATCAGTTACAACTCCCACAATTGTTTTGTATGCAAAACTCTTTTAATTTGTCTTCAACGGTCTTTGCCAAAACATCGAATGTGTGACTGCCATTCAATCGGGAACTGGCTTGAGCCGCTGAATTCCTGTCCAGGTTTCCATTCAAGTAGTGGACAGTCATCCCAAAATAACTTTTATTTGCAATCCACCAGAAGTCGCATGTGACACATACATAATCCAAGTTAGCAAATATACTTGTAGCAGAAAGAACTTCGTATTTTTGTTTGGCGCATTAATTAATTTAACCGTTAGGGTTGACGCATATTTTCACCCAATCAGGATGACTTATCCTATTCAGCCCGGACCATTTTTCCGAGCAGCACCAAATTGGGGAAAGCCTACCAAACATTTTCTCTTCCTCAGAACTCTTCAAAAAGGACAGACGTCTTACTGTCCGCTCTTCAATAGCAGCAGCATCGACACAATGAGGAAAGCCATCTAATTTATGGACCACTTGCGTCTATTCTCTTAGACCAAAGGTTCCCAGTTGAATATGAATTAGATGAATTCAATCCACCTCACATAGGAACCACTTTAAGTCGCTTTCAACTTTGGCTATGTCGACTGCGACGCGAAATTCGCTCCGACAGCCAGCTACTTCATCCCTGGGCAACATTTTCTGGAGACATTCACGCTTCTCTCCCCAAACGACCTGGACCACGAATTCATGGGCGACTACATCATTCCTGTCCTTAACACGACCTTTGCTACACCTATGGCGACCATACGTCACTCACACATTCAACAATGCCTTAACCTAACGATGCACTTTTCGCTCAGGCATTTAGCTACTAAAATGCTTTCTCAACTCTATAACAGCTTCATAGGAGGTGCCCGTGGTGTGATGGTTATCGTCGTAGGAAGTGGACACGGCGACACGAGTTCAAATCCAGGACGAGACTGATTGCTTTTCACATGGCACTAATACCCTTGGGAAAGGTATGAAACCAATTATCCTCCCTCCAGCTATGGGTAAATAGTAGGGCAGACTGGGTTCTTCAGCCTTGGTGAGGAAACTAGTCTGGGAGAAGGAAAAGTCTGAATTCACACCTGTTAAACTCCGCTTAAAAATTGACCTTGTTGCAGTTGGAGGAATTGAACTTTGGATGTCACCGTGAGCTTCGCGTCTGGTATTTGGGGAGAGTAGGCGTTATCTCCATTAAGGTGGACCAGAGGTGAATTGAGCTAGCGTGTCGGGAGCGGGATTACGCTCAGATCGACATAGCCAATTTTGGGGTGACATAAAATTGTGCCTGTGTTCGGCATGTTGAATGCATCTAATTTATATTCAACTGGGATTTCCCGCGAGGAATCCATAAATTAGATGGGTTCCCTCGTGTGTGTCCATGTTGATGCTGCTGCTAAAGCCGCAGTAAGATATCTGCACTGGGCGGCATTGTCCAGCTAAAAAGCATCGCTAATGAAGAACGGCCAATGTGACGTCTGCACTGGTCGGCGTCCTCCAGCCAAAGAGACTGGGTTTGGCAGCTTACCCGATTTGCTAGCCAGAAATGAAAGTCCGGGCTGAATAAGATAAGTCATCCTGATTGGGTGAAATTAAGTGTCGAATTAAATTGCGCGCCAAACCAAAATACGAAATTTTCCTCTTCTCTACACAATGTAAACTTTTTGTAAATGAATTTGTCTTAAAAAGATTGCAAGAACAAACATTCTTCTTATCATACTATTCAAGAGATATTAAAATTGATAACAGCATATTAAATTCTTCTTGCTGCGAGCAATATTGAACGAGTCCTGGAGGCAGCACCGCACAGAACAGCAGCTGTACAGCCACCTTCCACCCAACACGAAAACTATCAAAATTAGACGAACCAGACATGCGGGACATTGCTGGAGAAGTAGGGACGAGCTCATAAATGTTGTACTCCTGTGGACACCTTCACATGGACGTGCAAAGGTAGGACGACCAGCTTGAACCTACATACGGCAGCTCTGTGCCGATAACCACTTGTAACCACTGCTACGGGTACAGTCCAACAAAGGCAGACTTGAGGCCGTAAGGCCCTCGGTTTCGGCTGGGCCACCTTCGGGTGGGCGAGCTGCATCATAGTCCAGCAGGGCTCAAGCTTTGGTTTGTGCCCGACCTTCCCCTCCCCTAACCCTTTCTTTAATCAACCTTCAGGTCATTGATCTTGTGTCAAGTCCTGTCTGGTGGGAGGCAGTGACAAATATAGGGCTCGCCCGCTGCAATGATTCTCTCGAGTCCTGACGTGTTACCGAAGCTCTTAAGGCGTAACCCTACATCTCGTGGTCTCATTCGCCTTATACCTACATAGACATACAAAATGGTCCTTTTAAGGACCATTAGAAGTCTCTATCCTTAGTGTTGGAGTATCTCTGACAGTTCTCATGAACTCATTGAAGCAGATGACCTGAAGGCAAATACGAAAAGGACACTAAGACCACCAGTCTTAACATTTTGGGTCAGTTTCCCCGTCCGTTCACTCGGCTTTGCAGCGCTAAGGCATGACAGCTTTAGCCACCGTTTCCCTGTCCATTCGCTCGGCTATGCAGTGCTGAGGCACAATAGTCTTAGCCCACCAACAACGATGACCATACCAGCTAACTCTACCGACATTGATCATCCAGCTGATTATACCAAAAAATGATAACACACCAATTCAACTTTACCAATAATGACGATTCTGTAACCCACAACAAAATAAATTGTCATTTGTTATACTGTTATCTCGCCTTTGTTCTTTTCATTTTTCTTTGGCTATCAATTACTCACACGCTTAACAACCCAAAATAATTTGTGGGGTTGACGTTCTTATCGGCCCCGCAACACAATAATAGTTGGTACATTTATGTGTTATAAATGGAAAAACATTAGTCGGGGACATTTGACCAAATAATACTGCTAGCTCACGTTGCACACGCATGCACAGGCTATGTTAATATGATTGCATAGCAGACGCATGAAACACACATATGCAGTCTACATCAGTCCGTTGTCAGTATCCAGAGGAAGCCACACCGTGTACATTACCAAGCCGACCTCATATAATACTGCTGACTTTAACTGAATCTACAATTTGTGTATAAATTTCATGCACTGAATGTACCAATCACTATGGTGGGGAATTTTCATGGCATAAAAGCTAACATGGTAGAATGTAAATTTGTATTAAGCAAGTTAGAACTCCAGTTGTGCTATTCCATTCACTTTCAGACTAATACCATAGGGAAAATCATGAACCTCCTTAACCACTCCTCTGCTTTAGGTTAAATAGTACTATTACCCTATTAACCAACCCCTCTGCTCGGGTAGGATATGACACAAGGTCAATTTTAAGCGGAGTTTAACAGGTTTGAATTCAGAGTTTTCCTTCTCCTTGACTAGTTGCCTCACCAAGGCTGAAAAACCTAGTCTGCCCTACTATTTACCCATAGCTGGAGGAAGAATAATTGGATTCATACCTTTTCCAAGGGTATTAATGCTATGTGAAATGCAATCAGTCTCGTCCAGGATTTGAACTCGTGCCGCCATGTCTATTTCCTACAACGATAACCATTACACCACGGGCACCTCCACAAAAATAAATAGTACTATTACTGTTCTTCCACAATGATAGATTTGGCATTAAATAACCCATGAAGGTTGATATGCTACTATTATAGGACATTGATAATATTAAGTTGAAGGACAAAGACGTGTCTGTTAATTAATTAGAAGAAATTGTTAAGCATAATTTCTCTCTTTCAAAAAGAGGGAGTTTCCATGGTGCAATGGTTACAAGTGCTGAACTGCAGCCTTGAAGTGAGTGAGTTCAAACTCTAGTCATGCTATTACATTCACTTTCAGCCTAATACTCTTGGGAAAGGCATGAACTCATTTATATCCCTACTTATGGGTTAAATAGCATCATTATTTTTCTACGAGGATGGCTTTGTGTTGTGTTCTGGTTAGTGAACACTTGTAATATTAAATAAAAGACAAACCACGATATGAAAAGAAATAGAGATATATTCTCAGGAAAAGTATATAAAATAGAGGGATTATTAGTAGACAAGAACATAGGATTAGTGAATACAGAATAAAGATAGAGCCCAATGATAGTATTGGCTTCCGTTATTACGGTAGCAAGTAAGGTGATCTCGTGCGATCTCCAGTCTCCAACGCTCTAATACTATTCTTATAAGAAGCTGCTCTTCACCTTCTAGTCTGCTTTGGTATTAGTAGCTACTGCTATATATGGCAGATAGACTAGTTCATTGTGTGGAAAAAGGTGGGTGATACCCAACACTTTGGCATTAGATAACCCATGAAGGTTGATATGCCATTAAACAAAGAAACCAACCAATTAAACCAACATCTTCCAAAAAGACTAATAAGATCATCAGAATAGCAGTTTTTTAAACTGTTTAGTAATACTACCTCTGTCCCATAAGAGTTGCAGCCCAGTTAGCTCTGAATGTAGAATACACTGACTGCATCTCTGTAGACGGGTAAGGCTCCCTTAATGAATGTCCTGATTATGACACTAAACAATCTGTTGGTGAAGCTCCAGTCTTGGAGTTTTAGGGAATGTGGAATACCTCTTCATTGTCATTGCTCTCAGGTCCACACTGACTTGGAGTGGTAAAACCTAATACGGTCCTATCTATTGGTCAAATAAAACTGTTTGACATTTAAACTGTGTGTAAACAATTGACAGATGTTTTAATTGAATTGTTAGTGATACATAGCAAAACATGAAACCATTTAACTGTGTGCAAATGAATGAGTAATGCTGAATAGAAATATCAGTGTTGATTAGCAATACTTGAAACTCTTTAACTATGTGCATAAATTGAAATATTGGTATAACATTGCAATACTTGGAACCATTTGATTGTGTGCAAATCAATGAATAGTGTTGAATAGAATAATTAGTGTTAAATAACAATACTTGAGACAGTGGGACTAAATTGAATTATTGGTATAACATTGCAATGCTTGGAACCATTTAACCGTGTGCAAATAAATGAATAGTGTGAAATAGAATAATTAGTGTTAAATAACAATACTTGAGACAATGGGTCTAAATTGAATTATTGGTATAACATAGCAATACTTGGAAACCACTTCACTGTCTGCAAACAAATGATTAATATTGAATAGAATTATTAGTGTTAGATAGCAATAATTGAAACCATTCAACTTAGAAATAATAGCAATACTTGAGCCCAAACAAATTAGTTGTAACTCATTTAAAAATTAAATTACTGAGAACCTATTTAATTACAAATCATATGTATATTCATTTAAATGTGTGCAAATAAATGATTGATGTTAAGCTGTTATCGTTGCATAGCAATACTTTAAACTATTTAACTTTGTGCAAACAAATAATTAACTATTAATAGAATTATTTGTATTAGATAGAAATACTTGAAACTATTTAACTGTGTCAAAAGAAAGAGCTCAGGCTCATCTAAAAATGTCATCAACAAAATATGTTTACAAATCATATCCACCCTGTCAGTTGGAGTCATAGAATATACCAACTATACTTCTGCAGAGGGGTACCCCCTGCCCCACAACGAGGCTACCTGTTGGCCATGGGTGGTGACCCATAATGCTTGAAGAAGGGATCCTGGTGGCTGAGCAGTTCTTGACCCGGCAACTAAAGAAGTTATATGACTCGCAATACTTCATCTTGGCCCTTACTGGACTAGACAGGCGGTCGGAGAAGCTCAATCTGATCAATTGGCAGGTCATGTCAGCCCTCTTACAGATTTTTGAAAAAATATGAATTAGAAGGCAATGGCTGTAGAGTCAATCTATACTCCCTACTGTCCCTAGGTGAGTGATTATCTTGGGAATGAAAGCCCAGGGATAAAACTTATCTGTCTACCATCAGCATGAGTATACTGACTATGTAGCCCTGATGTTACTAGGTGAATGGGTTTCCCCCAAGGCACATTCCCATTTGGGGCTCTGTGGTGGGTGGGGAGCATAGTCAATGAAACTCATAAACCTTCTACAAATGATTACAAATAAATCCACCAAGAGACCACTCTTTGAAAGCTCTGATAGTGAACCTGAAATTATTCATCAAAACACCCTTACTTATATGGTAATCCAATCAAATGAAGATATACCTATAACTAAAATATCCCCCTTCAAAATTGAACAAATCTTTTCCAAAGAAATAAAATCAACAACAATTAAAAAATTAAGAAACAGAACAATATTAATTGAAGTTGAAAAAAAACACAAGTAGAAGAAATCCTTAAATGGGAAACTTTCAATAATATTAACATGAAAAACCACCTGCAACAATCTTTAAATTTATCCAAAAGTATAGTGAAGAGTTCTGAATTATCTCTGAATTAAATTATCTCTAAATGAAATAAAATCCAATTTAAGAAATCAAACCGTAATAGATGTTAAAAGAATAAGCATTAAAAAAATGGAGAAACCATAAATACAAACAATTACATATTAAATTTTAATACCCCCCCACGAAATTAAGGTAGGATATATAAAAATAAAAGTTGAAACATATATATAAAACCCCATTAGATGTGTTGTATAGCCATGAACAACTATACATACACATATACACGCAGAAATGTAACGACGTAATAAAGACGAGCGGACACAGGTCTTTAGAAAAACATACTTCTCACTTTATTTGAAAGGGTTCGAAAGGGTTACGAAGGGTATTATTGTGTGAGAGGTGAGTTGGAGACTGAACAGAACTGCAACATATTGAGCCCCACTCTTATGGCCATAACAGCGTTTTTTTCCCGTTCTCCTGGGCTGCTCAAATGGGGGCCTAGGGGCTCTGCCTCTCTGGGACATGGTCCTCATTCCAGCATCTTCTCTCCAACTGACTGAACTTCCTGTCACCTGGGTTATATAATAATTTGACGCCAACCTACTTCCTGCGAGCGTCACAATTTTGCACTCAATTCAACCCCTTGACAGTCAAGGTCGCCCCTGATCTCCCGATATCTTCGACCGGATGCACCTGTTATTAATACAGGTGCATTTCTTCTTTTGACAGCTTGGCCAAGTCGAAGGTCAATATGCAACAGATGTTTCGATTGACAGAGGTTCGGACACCATCAAGACAGATGCGCTAGACCTCCAGTATGTGGAAGATGCAGTGAAACAACACAAAACACACGGACTGTCAAAAAGAGGCACTCTGCACTAACTGCAAAAAAAATCACCACGCAAATTCCAAAGATTGTAAAGTCTGGAAAAGGGAAAAGCTATATCCAAAATGAAATACACCAAAAACATTACTTTCTAAGAAACAAGGAAAATAATAGAAGCAGTAAAATACTCTGAAATGTCAAAAAGATACACATTAAATACAAACCAACAAGGACACCAAACATACAAAAACAACCAAACTGGAATGAAACCAGAAGTAATTACCCAACTTATAAATGTGATGAGAATACTAATCCAAAAAATGAAAACTATAATAAGAACAGTTACTGAAAAAAACAATTCTCTGAAGAAAATTCAAACACCAAAAATTCACCAACCCAAAAGACACAAACAAAATCAAACAAGGAGAACCCAAATGCCCTCTCCTTTGAAGTGGCCTCTATTGCTAGGCTACCACAGACCTCCCCGTATGGGGACGTTATAAAGAGACCACCTCCTAATGAACAGACGCATGGCACAAAACTAGAAAAAAATAGATCAAGATCAACCTCAAGAATGAAAACTACTCCAACAAAAAACAGATTTGAGGCCCTGGAAACAATGGAAATGGAGGACGAGACCCTATATCTAAGCAAAACCTAACCAAAAAAAAAATCTTCACCCAAAACAAACCCCGACAAAAGTTAAAACATGGCTCCCCAAGAGAAAATCAAAGACCAAAATACCTATAAGAAAATACTAGGGAACTGCCATGACCACAAAGTAAACTATAATGAACTGTCATTATTAATGGCTGAACAACATCCTAACATCACACACTTTCAAAAAGACCCTCCCAAAAAGTATTGATAGAACAAGCATGAAAAAATACACCTTTTTATATCCGAACCATGGCTAATAAAATCATCCAATGGAACATAAACCAAACCTAAATGAACTACTGCTTTTAATTGGGAGCCTATGTTCAATGATGATATGTCTACAGGAGACTTTCCCGAAATAGAATGACAATGTTGTTGTATAGCCACATAATACATATGCATGCAGAAACATAACGACACAATGAAGACGAGCGGACACAGGCCTTTAGAAAAATATACCTCTCACTTTATTTGAAAGGGTTGTGTGTGAGAGGGAGTTGGAGACTGAACAGAACTGCAACATATCGACCCCCACTCTCATGGCCATAACAGCGTGGTGTAATGGTTATTGTCGTAGGAAATGGACACGGCGACACGAGTTCAAATCCTGGATGAGACTGATTGCATTTCTCATAGCACTAATACCCTTGGGAAAGGTATGAATCCAATTATTCTCCCTCCAGCTATGGATAAATAGTAGGGCAGACTGGGTGAGGCAACTAGTCTAGGAGAAGGAAAACTCTGAATTCAAACCTGTTAAACTCCGTTTAAAAATTGACCTTGTGTCATATCCTGCCCGAGCGGAGGGGTTGGGTAAATATGATAACAGCATTTCTTTCCCTTTCTCCTGGGCTGCTCAACCGGGGGCTTGGGGACTCAGCCTCTCTGGGACATGGTCCTCATTCCAGCATCTTCTCTCCAACTGCAACTGCTCAATCGGGGGTCCTGAGGGCCCCCTCTGCTGGGTGCTGGTTCTCTCTACTGCATTTTATCTCCAACTGATTTGAACTTCCTGTCACCGGGGTTATATAATAATTTAACGCCCACTCTTCTTCCTGCGAGCGTCACAATTTCCCACTCAATTCAACCCCTCGACAGTCAAGGTCATATCCTGATATTCCTCGACCGGATGCACCTGTTATTTACACAGGTGCATTTCCTATTTTGACAGCTTGGCCAGGTCGGAGGTCAATATACAACAATGTCACAATCCACAATCTTACTTCATATAATTATATAAATAACAATACAGATTGAGTTTCAAGTGGCAAATCTATTCTGATTAATAACAAGATCCCTCAATGCATCAAATGGATCAACTGCTGCAACAACTCCCTAGGCCATTCATCTTAATGAATGACTTTAACAGTCACAACATTATATGGGGATGCAAAGAAATAAACCAAAAAGGTAAAACCTTAGAAACGATCATATACGAAAATAATCTCTGCCTACTCAATACGGGCATACAAACATACATAAACCCATCTAGTGGAAATACCTCTGCCATCAACTTTACTATATCTGACCCATCTATCTATATTGACTTCTCTTGGCAAGTATACAAAGATACTTGTGGTAGCAATCACTTCCCAATTCTTCTAAATAACACAAAATCAACCAGAAAAAAAACACCCCATTAAAAATTAAACAAAGCTAACTGGGAAAAATTTGAAGAAAAATGCAAAGAAAAACTAATGCACAAAGAGCCAAACAATGACACTATAGAATATTTCATTAAAATGCTGAATTCCATAGCAATAGACAGTATCCCCAAGACTGCAACACCAAATAAGCAAAACACGCCCTGGTTTAGCAACAAATGACAGGAAGCAATTAAATTGCGAAAAGCAGGACTAAAAAAATTTCAAAAGAATATAAACGAAACAGAGCAAAGGCACAAAAAGAGATAAAAGCAGCAAAAAGAGAATGCTGGCTGGTAAAATCATGTCAACAAATTAAATTACTCAACTAAACCAAAGGCAATCTGGGAAATGATCATGAAAATTGCAGGCAAACAACAATACTAATAAAGCACCTCTCAAAAGATAACTCCATAATAATTGATAAAAAACTATTACAGAACTGCAAACTGAAACTTTCTCTAAAAACTCATCAAGACAAAACAGTAAAAAAAAATCTATAACTATTAAAGAAGTTGCAGAAAAACATAAACTAAACTTCAAATCAAAGAACCTAGAAGAGTATAATCATTAATTGATGCTAAGAAAATTAAAAGGCTCCATAAAAAAATCACATTACTCTGCTGTAGACCAAGATGAAATCCATTATGAATTCCTCAAAAAACTACTGGAAGAATCATTAAAATTTCTCTTAAAAATCTTTAACGAAATATGGACAGAAGAAAATTTCCCGGACATATGGAGACAAACCATAATAGTACCAATTCCCAAACCAGAAAAAAGACAGCTTGGATCCACAAAACTACAGACCTATCTCAGTTGCTTATGCAAAACAATGGAAAAAAATAATAAATAACAGGCTGATTTGGTATTTGGAATCAAACAACCTTATCTCCAACTTACAATGTGGATTACAAAGTAAAAAAGACACTATAGACTATTTACCTCTAAACAAATATTAGAGAAGCCTTCATTAAAAATGAACATCTTATAGCTATATTCTTTAATCTAGAAAAAGCTTATGATATGACATAGAAGTATGGGGTAATGAAGGACTTACATGACTTAGATATAAAGGGCAGATTGCCACAATTTATTGATGGCTTCTTATCTAAAAGAAAAATCAGAGTTTGCGCTGACTCCACACTTTCAGATGTGAAAAATTAGGAAAAGGTATCCCACAGGGCAATATATTGTCCGTAACCCTCTTCAAAATAAAAATAAACAATGTAATCAAGGAATTACCATCTGGAATTGATGGGTCTCTATGTGGATGACCTCATGATAATTTTTTAATTTTAATTTGAAACATCAAATTAAAATATATCCACACAATTGAACTTAAACTGCAAAAGGGACTAAAGAAAATCAACAGATGGGCAAAAGTAAATGGATTCAGATTCTCTAAAACAAAAACAAAATGTGTCCATTTTTGTTACCAAAAAATTTACATAATGATCCCAGCCTGAAACTTGACAGTTCAGAGATCCCAGTGGTAGATGAATACAAATTTTGGGGGATAATATTTGATAAAAAACTAACATTAGGTTTGGTTTCTTTGTTTAATGGCACATCAACCTTTGTAGGTTATTTAATGCCAAAGCTATTCTCCTTGAAGAACAGTAGTGGTACTATTTAACCCATAGCTGGGAGGATAAAGGGGTTCATACCTTTCCCAAGGGCATTTGTCCGAAAGTGAACGTAATAGCGCGACTGGAGTATGAACTCGCTTACTACGATTCCACAGTCCATCGCGTTAACCATTACACTACGAGGACACCCCCTTCCCCTTGAAATATCTAAAAACTAAATGTAATAAAACACTGCAACTATGGCATGTGGTAGCCCACAAAGAATAGGGAGCCAATTGAAAGATTCTATTGCTATTATATAGATCGTTAATTAGATTATGGTAACTTCATATACCAATCATCTAGAAAGAGCTATGTAAAAACACTTGACCCGATCTACCATGGAGGCTTAAGGTTAGTACATGAAGCCTTCAGAACATCTCTAGTCGAGAGCCTATACACCCAGGCTTATGAAGCACCTGCAAATATTAGAAGCCACAAACTGGCCCTCCAGTACAATATCAAATTGAAATGATGCCCAGGAAATCCTGCACACAATAATACTTTTTATCCAAAATGCAAAGAACTATTCCAAAAGAACAAAAAATTCATAAAACCCTTTGGCCTTTGGATGGAAACAATCATTGGAGAAGTAGACATGGATTTGAGAGAAATACCAGATATTCTACCATGGACCATAAGGACCCCAAACACAAACTTTACACTCAGTAAATTCCACAAAAACAAAACTCACCCACTAATTTTCCAAGAGGAATTAGAAAAAGTTAAGGAGAGATATCCTAAATACTTGCATGTCTTCACAGACAGATCTAAACTGGAGAAAATAACAGGATGTGCCACAATACATTAAGGGAAAATATTTAAAAAAACATCACCTAAATAACACAGAAGCTTACACAATCAACATGGCTCTTGACCTCATCTCAGAATCAAAGAATAACAAATTCATTATCTTTTCTGATTCACTATCAGTTTTGGAATCATTAAAAAACAGGAAATTTGATAATCTATTAATCATAAAAATTCTATGCAAATTATAAAATTTATCAAATGATCATATTTACCCAACCCCTCCGCTCAGGCAAGATGTGACACAAGGTCAATTTTAAAGCAGAGTTTAACAGGTTTGAATTCAGAGTTTTCCTTCTCCTAGTCTAGTTGCCTAACCAAGGCTGAAAAACCTAGTCTGCCCTACTATTTACCCATAGCTGGAGGGAGCAAATTGGATTCATACCTTTCCCAAGGGTATTAGTGTTATGTGAAATGCAATTAGTCTCGGCCAGGATTTGAACTTGTGTCGCTGTGTCCATTTCCAACGACGGTAACCATTACACCACGGGCACCTCCATTTATCAAGTGATAATGATGTACAGATATATGAGGTCATACTGGAATCAGTGGAAATGACAGAGCAGATAAAGCGGTTAGGACTACTCTAAACATAACCGCTAAAAAAAGTTTAAAAAACCATTACAGACTATAAAATAAAGATAAATAAATACATACTACAACAAAGACAACAACTCTGTAACAGCAATAAGCATAATAAATTACTGGAAATTAAACCCACATTTGGGGAATGGAAACAAAGCTACAGAAAAAACCGAAAAGAAGAAATTGTCTTGTCCAGATTTCATATTGGTCATACAAGGACAACACTTACTTACTTGAAGCAAAGCAGCAACCAATGTGTCATGCATACCAGACCAATTACACTGTGAAACACATCCTGATTGAATGTACTGACCAGGCCTATATAAGAGAAACTTTTTATAGTGCAAATGACATGGAGGAACTGTTCCAAAATATTGAAATAAAAAATGTAATGTTATTATCAAAAGCGATGAATATATACGGAAAAATCTAAAAGAAATTCCTTGCCCAGTCAGCTGGGGCTGTAGAATACACCGACTGCTTCTCTGCAGAGGGGTAAGACCCCCCCTCCAACGAGTGTCCTGGATATGACACTAAACAATCTGATGGTGAGGTTCCAGCAATGCTGGAGCTTTGGGGAATGTGGAGTACCCCTTCATTGCCATCACTCCCAGGTCCACTCTGGCCCGGAGTGGTAGCACCTGATAAGGGTCCTATCTATGGATTAAATAGAACAAAACCGTGCTTCTTTCACTATACTGATTTTTGCATTTAAACTGCGTATTTATGCTAAACTGAATTGTTTAAAATAGAACTGTTTCGACATTGGAACTGCGTACTATTGCTGAACTGAATTACTCGAAATAGAACTGTTTTTGACATCTAAACTGTGTACTTATGCTGAACTGAATTATCTGAAATAAAACTGTCTGACATTTAAATCTGTGTATTGTCCAGTCGGCTGGGGCTGTAGAATACACTGACTGCACCTCTGTAGAGGGGTAAGACCCCCCGCAACGAGTGTCCTGGATATGACACTAAACAATCTGATGGTAGGGTTCCAGCAGTGCTGGAGCTTTGGGGAATGCGGAGTACCCCTTCATTGCCATCGCTCCCAGGTCCACTCTGGCCCAGAGTGGTAGCACCTGATAGGGCCCTATCTATGGGTTAAATAGAACTAACAGCATACTTATGCTAAAATGAATTGAGTAAACTGAATAGCTTGAAATAGAAACGTTTTTGACATTTAAACCGTACTTACACTTAAACTGCATGCTTATGCTTAACTGAATTATTTCAAATAGAACTGTTTTTCGACATTAAAACTGTATTTACACTTAACTGAATTATTACATATAACTGCTTGAATAGTTAGAAATGGAAATGTTTTTGACAATTAAACTGTGTACTTATGCTAAACTGAATTGTTTTAAATAGAACAGATTATTTACATAAAAATGGATTTGGCGTTAAATAACCTACAAAGGTTGATATGCCATAAAACCAAACAAACCAAACCAAATCTAAAAGAAATTTCAACAAGACTAAATTTCTCCTAGAAACTGTTTCTATACTAGAAATATTATCCTACTTATCAAAATCTGATCCTTTCTAAAAACTGTTCCCCCCCAAAAAATCCCTTTTACTACAAGACGATTCCTTACAAATAAACTTTCAGCCAAATCAGATTCTTTCTACAAACTGTTTCCCTATTAATAAATTCCAACATAACAGACCTTTCTGTTCCCCCTTTTTTAACTTGATTTGGCATTAAATGACCAGGGAGCTTGATACGCTGGGAAACAAAAAGAAACCCAACCAAACCAAATCTTATATATTTTATATATATGTATAAAGAGGATTTGGCATTAAATAACCTACAATAGTTGATATGCCATAAAACCCTACCAAACCATATCATATATATTTTATATATATGTATAAAGAGGATTTGGCATTAAATAACCCACAATGGTTGATGTGCCATAAAACTCAACCAAACCAAATCCTATATATTTAATATATATGTATAAAGAGGATTTGACATTAAATAACCCACAATGGTTGATATGCCATAAAACCAAACCAAACCAAATCATATATATTCAATATATATGTATTAAGAGGATTTGGCATTAAATAACCTACAGTGGTTGATATGCCATAAAACCAAACCAACCCAACTAAACCAAACTATAAGAGTTGATACATTTGCATATAAATTCTATACACTAAATGTGTCTACTTTTATGGGACATTGATAAGTAGGACAGAGAGATTTAGTGTTAATAAGAAGAAATTGTTAAAAAAATAAGACTCATAGAATCATAAAAGTAATTAGGGAATGGAATAATGCCCTTCCCTACACCTCTGTGTATTAGCTATTTAAAAGGCATCCTTTAGGTGGCCTTTGACTACAGTCGTTAATTTTACATTTTTACTTATGTAATACAATCTTTGGTCAATAATAGTACATTTACATATGAATTTCATGTTCTAAATGTACCAATTATAATGGAACAGAGAAAGTATATGTTTTTGACAGAATTGAAACAATAAAGAATCATTATCATTAAGGGTTATCGGACTATTGTCCTCATCTTTATTGTTATTGGAGGTGCCCGTGGTGTAGTCGTTATCGTCGTAGGAATTGGACACGGCGACACGAGTTCAAATCCTGGATGAGACTGATTGCATTTCACATAGCACTAATACCCTTGGGAAAGGTATGAATCCAATTATTCTCCCTCCAGCTATGGGTAAATAGTAGGACAGACTAGGTTCTTCAGCTCTTGGTTAGGCAACTAGTCTAGGAGAAGGAAAACTCTGAATTCAAACCTGTTAAACTCCGCTTAAAAACTGACCTTGTGTCATATCCTGCCCGAGCGGAGGGGTTGGTAAATAGTATCTTTATTGTTATTTCCACAACGTTTCAGCCGATATATCCTCCGGCCTTCTTCAGGTGTTTGTCGAACTCAGGAACTTCAAACTACATCCTTTGTTGAATCCACAGGGGTTGCCTGTTCTGTTAGCCATAACTGGGTATAAGTGTTAAGTATTCCTGTATTGTTACTCGCCTGTAGTGAGGAATGAACCTGCAAACTCCAGATGATTATCTCCTTACAAGCTTAGGGAACCAACACCTATAACCGTTACGCCATGTGTCCTGCTGGACAAATCAAAATGAATTTTTGGGATTTATAAACTTAATGTTCTTACTTGACTAGAATTACTACTATTATGTATGATTTTTTACCTGTGCTCATATTCAGATATTTTTTTCTTATCTAGCCTTCTTAATTATCAATAAAGGACGTTATTCGAAGTTCCGTGACAATTCCCGAGTTCGACAAACACCTGAAGAAGGCCAAAGGACATATCGGCCGAAACGTTGTGGAAATAACAATAAAGATGAAGACAATAGTCTGAAAACCCTTAATGATAAAAATCGACAAGCTTCGTCTCAGAAATTTAGACAACTAATAAAGAATCACTTTTCTTTTTGTGGTTATGAATAATCTGATATGGAGAAGTCCAATGTACTAAAAAGTGAAAATGAAACCAATTTTTAGGTGCAATATGTTGGAAACTATGACGCATTTGAACACACATTGATAAAAGCTAACAGTGTGAAAAAAGCTGTGATTGTTGGACAAACTGCAGGAAAATATAGAAGTCAATCAGAAAATTGAAGGTGATCCCATAACCTCATTAAGAAGGGTTGACCTAGGGGGTGCAAATGATGCATGGATCAGGGATGGGGACTTGACCCGTCTTTCTACAACACCTGCGGGATTGCATTTTTGTTTGGTTTGGTTTGGTTTGGTTTCTTTGTTTAATGGCATATCTACCTTTGTAGGTTATTTAATGCCAAAGCCATTCTCCTAGAAAAACAGTAGTGGTACTATTTAACCCATAGCTGTGAGGATAAGGGGGTTCATACCTTTCCCAAGGGTATTTGCCCAAACGTGAACATAATAGCGTGACTGGAGTATGAACTTGCTTACAACGATCCCGCAATCCATCACTTTAACCATTACACCACGAGGACACTCACTACATTTTTGTAATTTGCTTATAAAATTTACAATACATACACTATAATCATCATCATCATCAAGGCAGGCCAACAGCACAGATTCATTTGACTTTTTCTCACCATCCATCCCTCTCAATCGTTGCTCTTAGCAAGTACACCAGATAGTATCCTGTGTCTACACAGATTTGCTGAATGTAAATCCTTGCTTGTCAGCCAATACTGTTGGGTCCATGCATAGGAAAATGTCCCTTATGAGTTTGTCTCTGCTTCTTCAGGAGTGCCCAGCATATCTTATTCATCTTACTTGGATGGTATGTGAAATTGAAGATAAAGGACTGTACAGTCGCTGTTTTATGGGGTACTGCTTCCAGGATCTGTTCAAAACAACACACACTATTCTTGTACTGTTCCCATCTAGCTTTTTCTCCAAGCATAATCATCATAATCACGGATTTCCCAGACTCTCTCTTGCTATTCATCTCTATCATCCATTGCTTCTGGTTGGTCCTCTAGACAACATTTTGTGTCCGTACAGAGCTGTTGTAGATAGATTCTAGGTGGTCATCCAACACTTGCTCATCTGTGTAAAGGGGTTCATAGGAGAACGTCGCTTATGAGTTTGTTCTTACTTCTCCAGCAGTCCTACATGTTTTGTCCACCTTATTTGGAAGTGATGGGAGGTAGATGGCCTTACAGCTGCTGCTTTGTGGGATGTGTCTTCCAGGATTTGTTCAATATGACTTGTAGCATTCTTGTGCAATTCCCGTCTAGTTTTTTCTCTCTACACTTAGTCAGCATCCATGTGGTGTATCCATATCTTAGAATGAACATGACCGCTGCTCGGTGTTAATATTGATAATTTTGACTAACTTATCCTTCTTCTAGGGACGGATGGCAGGAGAGAGTTAGAGAAATCCATGCTGGCAACGCAACTTGATGATGATGATGATACTATTTACCCAACCCCTCCGCTCGGGCAGGATATGACACAAGGTAAATTTTTAAGCAGAGTTTAACAGGTTTGAATTCAGAGTTTACCTTCTCCTAGACTAGTTGCCTAACCAAGGCTGAAGAACCTAGTCTGTCCTACTATTTACCCATAGCTGGAGGGAGAATAATTGGATTCATACCTTTCCCAAGGGTATTAGTGCTATGTAAAATGCAATCAGTCTCGTCCAGGATTTGAACTTGTGTCGCCGTGTCCATATCCTACATTTGATGATGATGATGATGACATGGGTCATCTCATTCTTTGACAATGTGTAACAATGCTTATCATAAATTAGAATAAATAAACTCCCAGCGAGACTGTTGTAATACTGACAAAAGAAAGACATGGGGAACACAAAAAGGGTTGATAGAAAAACATATATTCAAGTAACAGAAACAAGATACAGTGAACCTGGTTAGTTGATAGGAAGCTGAGAGTCCAGTGGGGTAGTGACTATCCATCCAGTATGAAAATGGTATCACACGTGATTGTGTCACACGGGTCTTGTGAACTCCGTCTGACGCTCTCGTTAACGTGTATTTATGGAGGGATGGCGAGTCCATTATGTAGGGAGTACAACAGATGTAATATAATTGCCGAGGGATTTCGTTTTATATATCTTGCCTTTTGGTTTAGTTAGGCTGAGAACCTTTCGCTTAGTGCATGGGTTAGTTAGGTGCAAAATTAACACAGGTGTTCACGCGCACGCGGAGATGATGTGTCATTCAGAGGTGTCAAAATAAAAATCCTAGATAGGAATTGAGACCAGGGTATTTGGGTGATATCACACACCGGAAGCGTGGGCTGATATTTGAGAAAAAGCAGTTAGTTGAGTTCCTGCCTCAGAAGAAAAAGGGTCGACATTCAAAGCTGGGCAAGGCCAGACGACTTTGTGCGCTACGGACGCCGCGCGTTGGTTGGGTTGAGGGCTGACGATGTAAAAGCAGTCAGCATAGAAAGATTGTGTCTCTCTCTCGTCATGCCAAAAAACCTTTAAACTCAAAAAGGTGAATAAAAGTTTCATGCCTGAACTAAGAAGTCGTAAAGTTTTTCGTGTTTTCGGATTCCCTATGTCTATTTCTCACATAACATATATCAGGCTATGTAACACAGAGGCTCAAGCTCTATTTGCCTGGGAGAAGCCTGGTTTTACATACCATTGTTCTACCGTCTAAGCTACAAAAGTATGAATGGTATCACCAAAGTACAAATAATACCTATAATGCTTCTCAATACCCTGTCTGTTAGTGTTTTACATACTAGTTGTGTTAATAGTATGCTTTTTGATTAATTTTTTTAGATAACATGCTGTCAAACATTATTATTAATAACTTTGCTAATATTATCTTTCAAAGAATTATTTATATATATAATTATTTTAAATGCCCAGTCCAGTGGTAAAAGCTGCTTGGTAGTGCCAGGAGTGGCAGTACCGCCTTGAGCTACCGAAACTGTGTTATCACCCTTAGTTAGTAGCTGATGAGAGCAAGGTATCACACAGGTATGATGAAAAAAAAAAAATTTCATCTTTTTACTTCTAGTTACTTTTCATCACTATTCACAAGAATCATCACGACTATGATAGCAAGAAAAATAAAAAATAAATAAAATATATAATAGTCAGGATTGAAAAATTTGATGATTTAATTACTTTATTCCAGAAGGTTGGTTGTTTGATTGGTTGGTTATTTTTTATGGCATGTCAAACCTTGTGGGGTTATTTAATGCTAAAGTCATTTTTTGGGGGGCAAGCATTTATATGGTTTCAAGTAACTCTTCCTGTTTCATAATTTGTTTGCACACAGTTATATGGTTTCGGGCCATTGGCCTTATAAGTAGAGTGTTTGCCAATGGTCCGGGAGACAGGGGTTCAATCCCAGGTCAAATCATACCAAAGACTCAAAAATGTTACTTGATGCTGCCTTGCATAACACTCAGCATTATAAGGTAAGGATCAAGGGTAAAGTGGAGCAATCTCGGGAATAGAGTAGTGCCTTCCTCTACACCTCATTGTCGTAGCTATTAAAAAGGGAGCCTTCGGGTCACCTTCAACTAAGGTCGCCAACTTAACTTACTTTTTCCTATTTAATAATTTGTTTTCACACAGTTATATGATTTTAAGTATTCCTATCAAATACTAATCATCAATACACAACTATACGGTTTCAAGTAACAATTCGTATTTAATAATAACCACTTATAAACAATAACAGCTTCAAGTAACTATTCTTAATACAAATAATTTAAACACAATTGTATGGTTTTAGGTAATTATTCTAATTTGATAATAATAATGATAATAATAATAATAATAATAATAGACACAACTGGGTGAGGAAGGTGATCCACAGAGAACTGTGCAAGAAATTGAAATTTGACCATCCTACCAAATGATATATGCACAAACTAGAATCTGTCTTGGAGAATGAGAAACAGAAAATTCTCAGGGATTTTGAGATACAAACAGATCACCTAATCCCGGCTAGAAGACCAGACATCGTGCTAATTAACAAAGAAAAAGAGAACTTGTAATCAAGTGGATTTTGTCATTCTAGCAGACCGCAGAGTGAAAGTAAAAGAAAGTGAAAAGATAGACAAATACTTGGACCTTACTAGAGAACGAAAAAAGCTGTGAAACATGCAGGTGATAGTGATACCAATTGTATTAGGTGCACTAGGAATGGTTTCAAAAGGATTGAAAAAAAGATATGAACAGTTGGAAATTGGAGGAAGAATTGAGACCATTCAGACTACAGCATGGTTGAGACTGGCCAGGATACTGAGGAGAGTCCTTGAGACCTGATGAACTTGCTGTCACTCAGACTCGAGTGAAAGCCCACCAGATAACCATGGTGTGAAAAACTCACAAGGATTATAATAATAATTATAATAATGGTATATGCATAAACCAGAATATGTCCTTGATAATGAGATCTATAAAATTCTTGGAATAGTCCCCAGGGTCTTCAAAAAGAGGCAAGGGGAACTGGTGATCAGAGGAAGAATCGAGACCACCCACACTACAGTGCTGTTAAAATCAGCTAAGATTATTAGAAGCGTGACGAAGACCTGAAGAGACGTGCTGTATTTTCAGCGAAAAACTACTGGTATGAAAAATGAACATAGAATGAACAGATCTGGGTGTCATGATTGGCAGGTGTATCCTTATAGAAAACATGGGGGACCTGATCGGCAACCTGGAAATGTTGGCTGTCTTATTACAGGTACACAAATAAAGTCCAAAGCAACAATGCATCTGAGAGACATCAAAAGAAAAAATAGACTAGGAAAGACAATTAAAAAGTAATCAACTGTTATTTTAAAAGCAATCCTACACAAAGAGAATATAAGAAATGGATGATGAAGATGTGGAAGAAATCCACTAAATTGAATACAAGTTAAAGACTTACCAATGAAATCAGGTTGATTTTAAAGAAAGGCTGATTGTCTGACCTTGAGATAATAGAAATATGTGGATAAGTAAATCTTGAAGAACGTACTCAAAGAGAGGTCCCTAAACAAACTGAAATACAAAATACTGAAAACCAAATCATCAGTGAACTCAGAAACATATCAATATTAACACTAGAAAGCAGGATAAAAGTAGAATAAAAAATTATGAGTTAACATAAGACTAAATTACCATCCTTAAGGAAACTAGACTGGAAAAAATATCAAATTAGAGACCAAAAAAATAGAGTATTGCCACATATAATAGACAACTTCACTGAACTGAACTAGTTAATCTATGCAGGAGCAATACTAGTCTGTAATAAAATAGGTATCTCCTTAAGATACCTGAACAGAAATACAAAACCTGGATGGGATATGAGACTAAAAGGAGAAATAAAGAAACTGTTTTCATTTGGTTTGGTTGGGTTTGATGGCATATCAACCATTGTAGGTTATTTAATGCCAAATCCTCTTTATACATATATATAAAATATATATGATTTGGTTTGGTTGAGTTTTATGGCATATCAACCATTGTAGGTTATTTAATGCCAAATCCTCTTTATACATATATATTAAATATATATGATTTGGTTTGGTTGAGTTTTATGGCATATCAACCATTGTAGGTTATTTAATGCCAAATCCTCTATATATATATATATATATATATATATATATATATTAAATATATAGGATTTGGGTTGGTTGATTTTTATGGCATATCAACCATTTTAGGTTATTTAATGCTAAATCCTCTTTACATATATATATATATATATATATATATATATATACAGGATTTAGTTGAGTTTTATAGCATATCAACCATTGTAGGTTATTTAATGCCAAATCCTCTTTATACATATATATCAAATATATATGATTTAGTTTAGTTGGGTTTTATGGCATATCAAACCTTATAAGTTATTTAATGCCAAATCCTCTTTATACATATATGTTAGATATATAGGATTTGTAAACACATTTTGTTGATAACATTTTTAAATGAGCCTGCACTCATTCTTTTGCACACTGTTAAATGGTTTTAAGTATTACTATACAACAGTCACAATTCAACATCATTCATTTGTTTGCACACAGTTAAATGATCAAACAGTTCTATTTCTATCAATTCAATTTAGCATGCCACTTGTTTGTATACAGTTTAAACGTCAACCAGTTCTATTTGACACATACATAGAACCCTACCAGGTGCTACCACTCTGGGTAAGAATGGATCTAGAAGCAATGGCAATGAAGGTGTACTCCATATTCCCCAAAGCTCCAAGACTGGATCCTCACCATCAGATTGTTTAATTTCATATCCAGGACACTTGTTGGGGGGAAGTTTTACCCTCCTGCGGAGATACAGTTGGCATATTCTGCAGCCCCAGCCAACTGAGCTGAAGAAACTCTGATAACAATAGAAACTATTAAGGAAGGTGAAACACACAAGAACCCAACAGAAAGAAAACACCCCCAAAAATGACAACTGCAGAAAACTCTAACTACAACTGGAAGAAATGAATTGAAAGATATTGTTGAAAGACTCAAACAATACAAACAAAAAAAATGATCAAACAATACAAACAAACAAAAAAAGGATCAAACAATACAAACAAAAAAAAAAAGGATCAAACAATACAAACAAAAAAAAAAGGATCAAACAATACAAACAAAAAAAAGGATCAAACAATACAAACAAAAAAATAAAGGATCAAACAATACAAACAAAAAAAGGATCAAACAATACAAACAAAAAAAGGATCAAACAATACAAACAAAAAAAAAGGACCAAACAATACAAAACAAAAAAAGGATCAAACAATACAAACAAAAAAAAAGGATCAAACAATACAAACAAAAAAAAGGATCAAACAATGCAAACAAAAAAAAAGGATCAAATAATGCAAACAAAAAAATGGATCAAACAATACAAACCAAACAGGACATTCCAAAATAACTAATGAAAATTCTACCAACAGTTGGCGGAAAGTGCAGAAAGACAAATCTATAACCAGAGGCAAAAGAAACAAAACAATTTGGAATAAAATATGGTTGGTTGGTTGGTTGGTTGGTTGGTTGGTTGGTTGGGTTTAATGGCATATCAACCTTTGTAGGTTATTTAACGCCAAATCCATTTTTAAGCAAATAGTCAGTTCTATTTCAAACAATCCAGTTGAGCATTAGTACACAGTTTGATTGTCAAAAACGTTTATTTTTCAAGCTATTCAGCTTTGTAAAATTGTTCTAATTCAGCTAATTCAGTTTAGTATAAGTACAAATTTTGTTTACACATAGTTAAATGGCAAAACAGTTCTATATTAAACAATTCAGTTTAGTATAAGTACAGTTTCAATTCCAAAAACTGTTCAATTTCAAACAATTCAGTTTAGCATAAGCACACAGTTTAAATATAAATACAGTTTCTTTGTCAAAAAAATTTCTATTTAAGTTATTCAGTTTAATCAAACAGTTCTAATTCAAACAATTCAGTTTAGCATAAGTATGCAGTTAGTTCTATTTAACCTATAGATAGGGCCCTATCAGGTTCTACCATTCCGGGGCAGAGTGGACCTGGGAACAATAGCAATGAAGGTGTGCTCCGCATCCCTCAAAGCTCCATCATCACTGGAACCTCACCATCAGATTGTTTAGAGTCATATCCAGGACACTCATTGGAGGGGTCTTAACACTCTGTAGAGGTGCAGTTGGTGAATTCTCCAGCCAACTGGGCAATACACAGAGTTAATATCAAAACAATTTTATTTCAGATAATTCAGTTTAGCATAAGTACAAAGTTTAGATGTCAAAACAGTTCTATTTCAAGCAATTCAGTTTACCACAAGTACACAGTTTAAATGTCAAAACAGTATTATTTTAAACAATTCAGTTTAGCATAAATATGTAGTTTAAATGCAAAAAACAATAAATTCAAGAAACCACAGTTTAGTTCTATTTAACTCATAGATAGGACACTTATCAGGTGCTACCACTCCGAGCCAGAGTGGACCTGGGAGCAATGGCAATGAAGGGGTACTCGGCATTCCCCAAAGTTCCAGCATCACTGGAACCTCACTATTAGATTGTTTAGTGTCATATCCAGTACAATCGTTGTGGGGAGGGGTCTTAACCCTCTGCAGAGAAGCAGTTAGTGTATTCTACAGTCCCAGCTGATTGAGCAAAATAAAATATGGGGAAGGAAAGAACAAAATTAAAATGCTCTATGGATAACTTTAAAAAAATTACAACTCAAAGAAGGCCCCGAGGTGAGCATACAGATACCTTAGCAAAGAGCAAGACTCAAGAAAATACCAAATTAAAAAACTTAAAGCCCTGATGGCATACCTAGATTCTGATTTAAAAAATTTTCATCCATCCACGACAGACTGGTCCTACAACTGAGTAAATACCTATAAGAAGCAAGCATATCCAAACGAATGATGACAGGAAAAACTACCCTCCACCAACTATATACTGATAACACGTTTACCTATGATGTAGAAATTCTAGATTATACAGATAAGAGAAGAAATCAATTACTTGCTTGTATGTCATGGATTATTTCCAGAAGAACAAAGAAGGTGCCACAGAAGAACAAGAGGCAAAAATGACCCACTATATATATAGACAAGCGCATCTTCAAGGATGCCAATATGAAGCAGAAAAATGTAACCATGGCATGGATCGACTAGAAAAAAAGGCCTACGATCCTACAAACTTGGATAATAGATTATCTGAAAATGTACAAAATATCTGACAAAATCATAAGCTTCATATCAAATGCCATGGAAAACTGGAAAGTAGAATTGATAGCAGGAGCTCAAACCTTAGCAGAGGGAAAAATCCAAAAAGGCGTTTTCTAAGGAGACACCCTCTTGCCACTGCTATTCGCTATAGCAATAATGGCACTCAACTGTGTACTACAAGTACTTGGGAATGTTGGAAATAAAAGTAAAGTTGGTGACCTCAGTCGGGGGTGACCCAAAGGCTCCCTTTTTAATAGCTACCACACCGAGGTGTAGTGGAGGGCACTACTCCATTCCCTGGATTGCTCCACTTTACCCTTGAAATATACCTTATAATGCTGAGTGTTAAGCAAGGAAGAATCAAGTACCATTTTTTGAGTCTTTGTTATGACTTGATCTGAGATGGAACCTCAGTCTCCCGGGCCATTGGAAATTACTTACCTGAAATATTTATACATAAAACATTTATGATACTTGAATAATTGATATTTCAACATCTCTTCACTTTGTATTGTAGCATTTCACCTTTAATTATATTAAGAATATTAATATTACTAATGTAAATAGCACTAAGAGAGATTGAGAAAGCAAATAAAGGATGAGTTTATAGGTTTGATTTGAGCTTAAATCTCTTTGTTGTTTAGTTGGTCAAGCTTCTGGTGCATTTAACCAGCCTTTCATGGTGCAAAGGATTCTGATTGATTTCAATGGCATGTCAACCCAACTAGGGTTATTTTATGCCAAAAGCTTCGAAAATTACACTCTTTGTATATTCAAATTTACACTTTTGTCCTATCAAATATGAATAATTTTGAAACAGACCCTAACAGGTACCACTAATCTAAGTCAGAAGGGACCTGGGAGTAATGGCAATGAAGGGGTACTTCACACTATCCAAATCTTCAGGACTGGATCCTTACTATCAGATGCAGTTTAGTGTCATACCCAGGAACCCCTATATTTTTAGGGTGAGGGGCTTATTCCTCTTTGGGTATTATAGTCAGCATATTCTAAGCTCAGACAACAGAGGGGTGCTTGGGGTGGAGGAGTTGAGCAAATACTTACCGACATTATACTATAAGAAATCACATAAAATGTTGGAAGACAGGCCTCAATGATTAGCTTATTCCTCTTAGCCCCCAATATTGATGTTCAAGACTTTACATTCAACAGAATAAATAAGCTGAAACTAGGATCTAAGTCAGGCAAGATATTGATGTTGAAGACTTTACATTCAACAGAATTAAGCTGAAACTAGGATCTAAGTCAGACATTTATGAAGTTTTGATAATCAGAAGCGATCATGTTTTTTTTATTCATAACTGATTATGTTCTTTCAGAGGCTCTAACTCAATTTGTTATTCTTTTTAGTCAGAGGATTTAGTTTGTTTGATGCAGAGCCAAAGTTTTTACCATTACTAAATTATCTTCTATGGTTAATTAAAAAAAAAAGCCTCACATAAAAAAAGATGACAAAGGTCCTTGTTTAGAATAGCTCAATAAAGAAAATTTCTGTGATAATTTACCAAAAAAGTAGAATGAAATATAATACTTATATTCACAATCTAGATAAGAATAAGGTTCTGTCATTTACTTTTTTTTTTTTACTGAACAATTAAATCCCCAAAATAATTCTTCAACTTGCAAGAATTCACTCTGTGACAACATTTCTTTAGCTTATGGGAATGGAATCAATTTGGTTTTAGGTAAAATCTGTTGTCATCATCATCATCATATCGTGCTGGCAGCACGGATATCCCTGACCCTCTCTCGCCACTCCTCCCTATCGTTCATCGCCCTAGGCAGGTCTTCAGGACAACAACCTGTATCCTCACATAGCTGCTGAATGTACGTTCGTGCTGGTCGTCCTGCTTTTGCGCAGCCGTGTGTGGGGATCCATAAGAGTACATCTCTTATGAGTTCATCTCTGTAGGGGGCAGGTGGCCGTACAGTTGGTGTCTTGTGGGGTGTTGCTGCCAGGACTTTTTCAGGATTGCACGCAGCATTCTTGTGTAATTGCCATCTAGTTTCTTCTCCAGCCGTTTTGTTAGCGTCCATGTAGTGCATCCATACAGCAGTATCGATGTGACCGCTGCCTGGAAGAAACTGCGTTTCATTTTATCGGTTAGGTCTGATTTCCATATAGTCGATAGCCTATTGATAGCTGTCCATGCTTTCGTTAACCTCGTTTCGATGTCCTTTGATGGAACAAATCCTACTAGCGTACGGCATACCTAAAGAAACCGTAGCGGCAATAACGATTCTCTATAGAAACACTAAAGTAAAAGTACGATCACCAGATGGAGACACAGAATACTTCGACATTGTAGCAGGAGTACTACAAGGGGACACGCTGGCTCCGTATCTCTTTATCATTTGTCTAGACTACGTACTTAGAACATCGATTGACAAAATCAAAGAGAATGGCTTCGAACTGACGAAGAAAAGAAGCAGAAGATACCCCGCAACAACAATTACTGATGCCGACTACACCGATGACATAGCGATACTGGCAAATACACCTGACCAAGCCGAAACACTTCTGCATAGTTTGGAACGAGCAGCAGCAAGCATAGGCCTCCATGTTAATGCACACAAAACGGAATATATGTGCTATAACCAAGCGGGGGACATCTCCACTCTAGAAGGAACCCCTCTTAAACTAGTAGACAAAAAAAAAAAAAAAAATCTGTTGTACTTGTGTACTAAAATTCCCAACCACAATAATTTGAGTGTAAGAAACACAATTCAGATACTTAAAGCAAAGGAAATATATTATAGTTAAATATTTCCTCATGTTAAACAATGTAAAACAGTTCATGATGAATTAACAGCAACATATTTATTGTCTATGCAAACTTAATAGAATAAATATAGAAATATTTATGAAATATAAAAAGAAACATTATTGAGAAAAGTCCTATCATGCAGTTGAAGAGTCTTTTTGAATAAGTAGAAAGTTTTTAATAGAATGGAAGTTGTGTGAAGACTTACAAGGTTTATTGGGGCAAGAATCCCTTGTTGAGAGATTACACCTTATGCATACTTAAAAGTTGCTGAGGCTGGAATGAAGAGAGAGCTTAACTTCACTGTACTGTTTTATATATTGCTTTAGTTACACCCCTTAGCAGCCATTGGTTGTATTATTTGGAAATTAAGAGATGTAATCCCAACAGATGTAATAATCCTAACAAGTTTTTCCTTCCCAACATCTAGTAAGAAATTTTTTAGTCATAGCAGATGTCAGAGATATAATTTGGGGGACTTAAATATAAGTTTTTTGAAGAGAGAAAGAGAAAAAAAATGGCATAAACTTACTTTTCAGCGTGGTAAATGCAACTATTCTATCAAGTTTTGCTGTCTGCTATGAGCAAATATAAGTTAAAACAGAGGTTGATTGCACTTTAGTTAGACCAGTTGTCTCATTGGGGGCCCCATTCATACGACCTTGTGCCACATCTAAGCAAAAAGCTTATTAAATTACTACTTAAACTAGTTGCCTTCCTTACCCAAGGCCAAAGTGACCAAGTCCGCCTAACTATTAACTACAAAGACGGTAATATGCCTTTCACAGAGACACTAATATAAAGTTAAACACAAACGGACTTGTCCAGGATTTGAACTTAGTTTAACGAACCCATTTTCTACGACGAAAACCATCATACCACCCACACTTCATTTGAGATACGAAATTTTTTCGTATATTATATTTCTAAATATTTTTTTTACATTACCATAGAAATCGATATTTTCTTTATTTAATTATTTTATGCACACACCCAAGTAAGTATATTCGATCACTTCAAGAAAAATTAATTGATACGTTTGTGAGTCATACCTTTTCGATTTTTTGCAGCATGATGAATAAAACAATAACGAGGAAACTGCATTTTTAAAAAAAATATTTTGATTGTGATGCGTTATTACATGTTGTCTTCATTATTAAATAAATTTTAAAAGTGATCGTACTAATCTTCTTTTTTTAGGAGGCCAGGTAAAATATTGTATTGCTAAACACTTTTACTTTGCAAAAAAAAAATTACGCCCTCATTCTTCACTCCATAATTGTATTATCATAATTTAGCTACCTTTTCAGTAGTTTAGAAATGTAGACGTTTCGATACTATGCTGCAGATCTAGTTACGATAATGGGGAGATCACTGTCATTAATGTGGAGTTATCGTTCTTGGCTGCATCGCTTCTTAGACGTGAAAAGAACAAAGCATTCTGGGGTCGCACGCGTTTTATTATTTAATCTGGTCCTCGACAATAACAAAAACAAATAAAACATCTAGATCAGCCACCCATCCGGGAACAGGGCGACCCAGTGACGAATAAGGACCACAAAGACATCCGCAGCACAATAATTAACCACTTATCAATATATTAAAAACACAATTCCTTTTTAAATGCGGCCTTAACTAACTCGAAAGGTTTGAACCCCCATCTCAAATATGGCGTCCTCCAATGGCGACACGACCAATTCGGCGCCGACTTCTTCTTCTTCGACCTGTTTGTCGGCGAATTCCTCGTCTGTATCGTCCCTAGCCGTTTCTCAGGCTCCAGTTCCTGAAACTGGTGTTTTGTCTAATTCGTCCGTCGTAGCTAGCGAATCTCCATGTCTGACGACTTCGGCCGGTAGTCGTCAAGGCTGCCAGCCGACGGCTACGGGAGAGATGAGTCGATCTAATAATTTACAGAGAATTGCACAGAAAAAAGCCCAAGTCCGAAATTATCCGAGACCAAAGAAACTGGAAAAGTTGGCAGTTTACTCCTCTTGCAAGGTAAAATCATTGCTTGTCTTTAAAGTTAGTAGTTTTTTTTGCTGATAAAAATAAAAATATCATCTACAAGTTGCTTGTGTTTAAAGTAAAAAAACCGTCTTTGCTAAAATTTCCCCTTTTTTATTTCTTTAAATTTTTTAAAAATATTTTAAAACTTTCTCGTATTAATAATGTTAACAATTAAATTCAAACAAGAGACTAAAATATATTTAGTCAGTTACTATTTTATTCGTTCACTAAATATTTTGATAATGAAGAAAATAAATACACTAAAAATAAAAGTTTATAAGTTGCAGATAGGTAAATATATGTAGGCTTTTCTATGTAACGTTAATATTTTAAAGCAGTATTAATTTAAATTTTAAAGAAATTATAATCTAACAGTAAATTAAACTAAAATCTCTTGATTCAAGTTTTATTAGATTTTCTAATTTAGTTGCGTACGTTATTTGAGTTTATAATTAAAATTTCTTTAAGGTATATTTTATATGTAAATGATTTTTATGTTTTTAAATTTAAATTCGAGCTAAAATAATCAGCCACTTTTTAAATTGTATTTTTTAAATATTATTTTAAACTTAAATTGTTGAACATATATTTACTTCCCTTTTTTTTCCCCCAAATCGACCGTATAGAAGTTGTTGATAGTTTTCTTGTTAATTACTCTTTGAAATAATCACCAGAGATCCAAAAGAATTATATTAGCTCCCTTTTTAAATTTTTAGTTTTTAATTTTGAACGTATTCTAAATCCAAAAATAATTAAAAATCGTGTTCACCCACGTGTAGTTTGCCATTTTTAATTAAAACATTTTATACCTCTAGTTTTCTAACTTCCGGTTTTTAAATTTTTTATTTTTTTCTACTAAGATTCTTATACTATTGAAGTTTTGATTACATAACATTCTTATCAATTTGATATTCCTGTTTTAATCAAGATCTGATGATATTTTAGAAGTGTTTTTGCGTCATTATTTACTTTCAAGTGGTCGAATTTTATTTTACTTTTTTCTTTAACTCCAACTGTCAATGTAGTTATTTACTTTGCTTAATTGTGGTACAAGGCCTGATATATAGAGCACCCTGTGAGACTCGGACTCACTTGTCAATTTTTTAAGTAGACTACAACATGTTTGAATTCAGAGTTTTCCTTCTCCTCGACTGGTTACCCAAAGAACCCAGTCTGCTTTACTATTTTACCACTAGCTGGAGTTGGGAGAACAAAGGCATTAGCACCAAACTTCATCCAGGATTTGAACTCAGATTGTCAACTGCCATGTCATTGAGGCTTAAAATATGCTGACTGTATTCTCAGCTGAAGGGGTAAGATCCTCTCAAAAAGGAGGTGTCCTGTGTAGAACACTAAACTGCAACAGTCCAGTCAACTGGGGCTGTAGAATTCACTGATTGCATCTCTGCAGAGTGGTAAGACTCCCCCATTAAGTGTCCTGTATTTGACATTAACCCATCTGATGGTGAGACTCCTGTAATGCTGGAGCTTTGTGGAATGTGGGGTACCCCTCCATTGGTATTGATCCCAGGTCCACTCTGGTCCAGAGTTATAGCACCTGATAGGGTGCTATTCATAGGTCAAATAGAAGTTGGACATTTAAACTGAGTGCAAACAAATGACTTATGGTAAATTGTTTAAACTAGAATATTTGATCATTTAACTTTGTGTATCTACAAAATGCGTTTACTAATCATATTTAATATATATGTAAAAACTAGATTTGGCATTAAATAACTAACAATGGTTGATATTGTAATATAATGGCCGAGGGGTTTCGTTTTATGCCTTTGGATTTAGTTAGGCTGTGAACCTTTCAGTTTAGTGCATGGGTTACTTAGATGCAACATTAACGCAGGTGTTCACGCGCAGACGTGTCACTCAGAGATGTCACAATAGCCCGAGATGGGAAATGGGGCTAGCAAGTGCGAATGATGTCACCCATTGGAAGCACGCAGAGGATTTTGGGAATTTGAAGAAAGTTAGTAGAGTTGAGAACTGGACACCGAACGAGAAGGGTTGACTTTCGTTTGCTCGTGGAGGCCCTGGGCAGGTGTCGCACGAGATGGGGAGCAGATGAAAAAGCCAGACTTGAAAGATTGTTCCTCTCTCTCCTTATGTCGAAAAACCTTTAAACTCAAAGGTAATAAAAAGTTTCATACCTGAACTGAGAAGTTGTAAGAGTTTTTCGTGTTTCGAGATTCCTATGTTCTATGTATATGAACATCCCATGTACATTTCGCATATTCATGTATATGGCTATGGTACAATATGTCATAAAATGAAACCAAACTAACTAAACTGCATTTGATAGTGAGGCTCCAGTTCTGGAGGGTATGAAGTATCTTTTTATTGCCGTTACTACCAGGTACATTCTGTCTTGAAGTAGTAGTACTTATTATATTCTCATCTATGAGTCAAATAGATCTATTCAAAATAGGATTATTTGACATCCCATTTCTGTTACAAAAAACCTTTAAGAAACAACTGCACAAGAGATATAAATAAGAATGTTCAGTGAGTGCAATTCCTTAACCTCTTGGCATAAAATAACCCAAAGTGGTTTGATATTCTGTTAAAATAAGTTGGGTTACCAATGATTCATAGCTTGGCTTCCTGAAATGAAGATCAAGAAGAGGACAGTCCATGGCAACTACCTTAAAGAAATTTTAATTATAAACCCAAATAACGTATGCAACTAAATTAGAAAATCTAATAGAACTCGAATCAAGAGATTTTAGTTTTTTAATCTACTGTTAGAATATAATTTCTTTAAAATTTGAATTAATATTGCTTTAAAATATTAACTTTACATGGAAAAACCTACATATATTTACCTATTTGCAACTTATAAACTTATATTTTTAGTGTATTTTTCTTCATTATTTCGATATTTAGTGAATGAATAAAAAAATTTAAAGAAATAAAAAAACGGGGAAATTTTAGCTAAGACAGTTTTTTATACCTTTGACTTGATGTAATTACATATTAGAGTTGTGGTGTTTGGGGAGACTTCCCAAAAACTGATAACATCAGAAATGGGACCACAATTTTAACATTGTAGATCATTGAATATAAAGTAAGTAAAGTTGGTGACCATAGTCGAGGGCGACCAGAAGGCTCCCTTTTCAATAGCTACTACACCAAGGGAGGGCGCTACTCCTTTCCCTGGATTGCTCCACTTTACCCTTGATACGTACCTTATAATGCTAAGTGTTAAGCAAGGAGGTATCAGATACCATTTTTAAAGTCTTTGGTATGACGCAAACTGGGATTGAACCCAGGTCTCCTGGACCATTGGAGAACATTCTACCCACTAAGCTAATGAGCTGGTTTGATTGAAGATAATAATCCAAAATATTTAAAGAAATGCAAACTGACAAGAAAGAATTTTTTTTTTTTTTTTCAAATTGTACATACTTATGTCTATTTGGTCAAACAAAAAAGGTGTATTTGTTTTAAACATTTTCTCATTGTGTACAAGCATTTTGTTTTATTTTTATTTGTAAATATTTAAAAAAAGAAAAAATCAAATATTAACATTTCTTTGTTTGCTAAAATATCATATTTCAAATTTTTCCTATTAAATTAACTGTAGACATTGATTTCATTCAGCATTTTAGCAGCTGTGTATTGTTGGACCTTCTATGTCTGCCTGCATTTTTTAAACAAATGTTTATGATTCCAAGTGTTGTTTGAACTATTGAACATGGTTAGTTCAAATTGATATTTCAGCCAATCTATTCTACAGCCTTCTTAGGTATATAATCCATTAGGAATTAAAGGATCGCTTTTCTGTATCTCTGGGGAGTGTGGAGTACTCCATTACTCCCAGGTACACTCTATCCTGGAGTGATAGTAACTAATAGGGTCTCATCGATGGGTCCAATAGATCAGTTGGAAAATTATTTAGATTTGATAGGGTTGTATATGAAAAAAAAAAAACAATTGTACAAGAAATGTAAATATAAACATACAATGAATAGGATTCCCTAACTTCTTGGCATAATTTTAAAGAGACATTCTGATAGGCCATTAAAATTACATTTCTTGTAAATGAACTTAATTCAAAGATTAATATCAATAGCATAGATATAGACTGAACATTAAGCAATAAAAATTTTGGGTGAAAATTCAATAAAAAAAAACTTATTGTTCTATTATTATAAATTGAAAAAAATTCATCAGTTATGCAAATTTTATTTTGGGTTAAAATCATAAAAATTTCAAGTAAATTTTAATTTACTGGAGATTTCTCTCTGAAATAATTTTTAAAAATTAACCTTGGCCTAATTTATAAGATCAGAAGTAATTTTAAAGCTTTGAACTCGGTACCATCATGAAAGTATGTATATATACATTGCTGTTCCCGACAGAACCAAAGGAAGAACTACTAATTTTGACTATTGCCCAGTCGGCTGGGGCTTTAGAATACACCGACTGCTTCTCTCCAGAGGGGTAAGACCCCCCCCCCCCAACGAGTGTCCTGGATATGACACTAAACAATCTGATAGTGAGGTTCCAGCAGTGCTGGAGCTTTGGGAAATGCAGATTACTCCTTCATTGCCATCGCTCCCAGGTTCACTTTGGCCCGGAGTGGTAGCACTTGATAGGGCCCTATCTATGGGTTAAATAGAACTAACAGCATACTTATGCTAAACTGAATTGTTTGAATTAAAAATGTTTTTGACAATTAAACCGTACTTACATTTAAACTGCGTGCTTATGCTTAACGGAATTATTTAAAATAGAACTGTTTTTCAACATTTAAACTGTATTTACACTTAACTGAATTGTTACATATAACTGCTTGAATAGTTTGAAATAGAAATGTTTTTGACAATTAAACTGTGTACTTATGCTAAACTGAATTGTTTTAAATAGAACTGATTATTTACATAAAAATGGATTTGGCGTTGAATAACCTACAAAGGTTGATATGCCGTAAAACCCAACAAACAAACATAATTTTGACTATCATCTTTGAATTAAAGTTTTTGTCAAAAGTATTTTAATTTCATCTCTCATTGATTATTTCTAAAAGAAGTTATCATTAGTGCCTATTGGTGACAATTATAAAAGATAGTCTCTCAGGGAAACTTGAATGCATGTCCTTTTTCACCTCAAAGAAACCAAATTATCGGCTGCTTAACAAACTCTGAGCCATTGCAGAAATTAAACTGACACCTGTAATCTTATCCTTTATTTTTTTTTTTTTATTTGTGTCTTACCTCTGTTATTGTTTTGTTTTATTAAGACAGAAGTATACACAAGTAGTGTGAAAAGCTTCCTTTTTTTCTTTTCTTTAGGTGGAGCATTGTCAATCTATCATTGAGTTTACTTTGTATCTTTTTTCATCTTTAAATGTAACTAAGATATGAATAGAGGAAGTATATATTTACTCATCCTCCTACCATATGCAGGATGTGACACAAGGCCAATTTTTAAGTGGAGTAAAGCAGATTTGAGCTCAGTTTTCCTATTTTTTTTGACTGGTTGCCTAAATAAGTCTGCTCTACTATTTACCCATAAGTGTGGGGAGAAGAAATGGATTCCTGCCTTTCCCACTAATATTAGCATAAAGTGAAATACCGACAGCCTTGTTCAGGATTTGAACTCTGGTCACTGATTCCATTTAGTATGTCAATAACTATTATGCACTCAGCATAAGTTATTGAATGAAATAGAGAGTGGGTTTATTGGTGTATTATGCTTCTATAATACCAAATGCCTCTTTTAGTTGGTATGGCCAAAGGTGATGTGAGATTGACTTTCGCCTGGAGTTTGTCCTTTTACTGTTTTCTCTAATAAGCAGTTCTTCACTGTTGAAGTTATGACACAATTGAGTCATGATGAAAAGCAATTAAACTTAAAAGAAGATTGTTAAAACTTGTAGGTCTTCTCAAATTTTTTACTTGATGCTCCTCCTGTAACCAAATTTAATTTTCATTCACCTCCCAAATGAATTATATGAATATTGCTAACAATTGATTTTTTTTTTTTTTTCTTTTTAAGAATGTTCTTGGTTTCAGGATTAAAATTTTGACAAAATACAGAAAAGTTATTATGAATGGAATATTGAATCATATAATAGCACTCATGCTAACAAATACCTGGCGATAATGAAATTGAAGTGAATTAAGTGAGGATCTGGATCTCATTGGTCAGAGCTAGATTTTTTGTTATAAATAATTTTGAATCCTATTTATTAAAAATCTGTTACCATGAATAAAAAATAAAATTTTCTGGCATTGTATTTTAATTTTTCTCCTCCTTAAAATCTATATTGCGATTGAATAATCTTTTTTTTCTAAAGACATTTCATAACCTTTTATAAAAAGGGATGTTTTAGAATTCAATGTTTTTTATAAAATAACTTGTTTTAAAATATAATCATTTTTACATGTTTTCTTTCATGAAAATACAGTTACATGTGGTATTAACAATGCTGAAAAAAAATCAGATCTTTTCAGTAAGAAAATAGATTCTTTGTTAATTTAAATAACTTATATGCTTTAAATGGATCATATGTGAATAATACATTACTAATGGCTATTTCACCGAATCAGACATTCTACTTTGTGCACAATATCTACTCTACATGTTCCAGCAAATTTTGTAATTCTGTCATAAGTGATAACTAGTAAATTTGACCCCCTATGCTTTTATTCACCCCCAAGGATTTATATGGTTCATTTTCAGAAGCCTTGATCAAAAGAATTAAAAAAAGAGGAACTTCATAGTAATATCGAAAACCTGCTTTATACAAGAGTCTTGATTCCCTTCGTTGTTTTAGATATTTGTTTACTAAGCTTAATTTAGTTTGGCATGATTGGGCCACCCCTTGACAATCAAACTCGGTACATATAAATAGTTGAGTCAAGACTGATTTGATAGTCTTTACTCAGTTATATATATTTACTAAATTTAGCTTAGACTGGCACAAGACATTAATAGTGGGGTACCCAGTTGATAATCATTTAGTTAGCAAATCCATCTGAGATTATCTTATTAAACTTTGCACCACATTAAATGCCTTAAACATGGAATAGATAGCACTTTGTATGTTGATAATCTTATGATATGCTACAGATCCGGCTACATCCACATATTAAAATGGCAACTCTTACTGAATGGGGTTAAGATCAATACATTGGCAACAAACATAAGTTTCAGATTCTCCAAATACAAAAACCCAGTGTGTGCATTTCTGTTCACTGACGAAAATACACAACAATTCAGCCATTATACTGGAAGGAACTAAAATACTCATTGTTGATGAATATAAATTCTTTGGAGTTATATATATAAACTTTTTAATCCTCATTTGAAACACCTGAAATCAAAATGCAACAAAGCTCTTACAAGTGATGACCAGAATGGAGAGCTGACTGGCAAACCCTACTAAAATTTTATTGGTCATAGGTCTGTTCACATCTGGACTATGGTAACTTAATATACAGATCAACCAGGAGGTCTTGCCTCAAAGAGCTAGACCCTATACAAATCAAAGCCTTGAGCCTTCAAAACTTCTCCAGTGGAAAGCTTGCATGCAGAGGCTTATGAAGCCCTCCTTCAACTCAGAAGCAAAAAACTTGCACTACACATAGTCCAGTTAGCTGAGGTTGTAGAATACACTGGCTGCATCTCTGCAAAGGGGTAAGACTTCCCCAACGAGTATCCTAAATATGACATTAAACCATCTGATGGTGGGGCTCCAGTCAATGAATTTCTGAGTAATATGGAGTACTCCTTCATTACCATTGTTCCCAGGTCCACTCTGACCTGGAGTGGTAGCACCTGATATGATTCTATCTATGGGTCAAATAGAACTGTTTGACATTTAAGCTGTATGCAAACAAATGACTTCTGCTAAATTGAATTGCTTGATCATTTAACTGTGTGTAAACAAATAATTGATGTTTAAAAAGATTGTTGGTGATAAATACCAATAGTTGGAACCATTTAGCTGTATGCAAATGAATGAGTAATGTTGAGTAGAATTATTTGTGTTAAATAGCAGTACTAGAAACTCTTTAAATGTATGCCTAAGTTGAAATATTGATATGAAAGCAATACTTGGAACCATTTAACTGTCTGCAAACAAATGAGTAATATTGAATTATTAGTGTTGGATAGCAATAATTTAAACCATTTGACAGTTTAGAAACAATAGTAATACTTTCTAACTCATTTAAAAAGGAAATTACCAATAAATTATTCACTTATAAATCGCATGTATATCCATTTAAATGTGTACAAACAAATGACTGATATGAAACTGTTACTGTTATATAGCAATACTTGAAACCATTTAAGTGTGCAAAAAAAAGAAACGCTCTTAGGCTTGTTTAAAAATGTAATCAACAAAATGTGTTAAACAAATCATATATACAATGTCTTAATAGGATTTGGCATTAAATAACCTACAATAGTTGATATGCTACCAAACCCAACAAACTTAAAGAGATTATATGCTTGATATCAAGCAACATTGGAGTGAGAGGGAATGAAAGAGCTGACTTGACAGCCAAATTAATCTTAGATTTGGCCCTTGACAAATTCAAGATTCCATATAGACTTAAAACCTAAAATTAATAGATTTCTTTTTGCAAAAGTGCTGGAATAACAAGTTACAATAAGCTCTTCTTTATTTAAAAAAAACAACACTTTGGGAGACTGGTGACCAGCATTCGAAAATCCAGGAACATTTTCTCATAGATTATAGACCTTTCACTCACATCAGAAAATGCTTTTTGATTGCAAATGATAGGAAGGACTTATTTGAAAATGTCAACATAGATGAAATTTTGTACTTTTTGAGAAAAACAAAATTGTTAAAAAAAAATATAAATGTAAACCTGATTAATAACAAGCAAAGTAGTCCTGCAATACGATTCCTGATGATGCTAACATTTATATCGTCAAAACTGTTAACTATAAAAATGTAATTGTAGACATACAATGTACCTTATTTCCTAAGCTCTTGGCGTAAAATAACCCCAGTTAGGTTGACATGCTTTTAAAATCCATTAAACCAAACCAAACCAAACCAAAAACAGTAGGAACATAGCATGCAGCCAGTATCCTTGTGGTGGAAGCAGCACTTCACAAAACTGCAGTTGTGAAGCCACTTACCTCCCATCATACAAACCAACCAAGTAAGATGAGCTAGGCATGCTGGACATTGAGGATAAACTCAGAAGTGACATTCTCCTATGGACTCCAACACACCAGTGTTGACCAACCAACTTATATCCATCAGCTCTGTGCAGACACTGGATGCCATCTAGAGGACTTAACAAGAGCAATGGCAAGAGAGAATCAAAGGGAATCCATTCTGTCAGTATGCCTTGATGATGAACATAGCTTGTCTGACTATAGAGCATAACTACTGTTGTGAGATCTAGACTAAGTGAAAATAAAACTTGGTAAATTAAGATCTGTAACCTGACTTGTTTAATAATCATTTGGAACGAGCATGTTTTTGTGTGATGACACAACATAAAGACAGTTCTTGTGAGATCTCGTCAGTTGCTCCAAGACAAGCATTGCTTTTATAGCCTTCATTTGCAAATTGTCTATAAAGCACTTTTTATCTACTAATGAGCCAGCATAAAGACAGTTCTTGCAAGATATTTTGTCAGCTGTTAAGTGTTCCTGTATTGTTACTCGCCTTTAGGGAGGATTGAACCTGCAACCTCCAGATAATTGCCTCCTTAGGAGCTTAGGGAACCAACACCTATAACCGTTACGCCATGTGTCCTGCTGGACAATTCAGAGTGAATTTTTGGGAGTTATAAACTTAATGTTCTTATTTGACTAGAATTACTACTATTATGTATGATTTTTTTTACCCGTGCTCATATTCAGTAGAGAGCAAAAGGATATATGATGAAGCCCTCAAAAATAGCGGATTCCAAGGTAGACCGGGTATGTGAACCCAGTGAATTTTGACTCTAATGGATGAAATAGTAGTAGTAGTAGGACCCATGCATTCATCAAGGTAGGTGACACCAATAGTAGTCACTCAAATAGATGAGGAAAAAAATAGAAATAGGAGAATCTCCTTTAACCCGCCATTCTGTAAACTTACCAATATTAACATGGGAAAATACTTCCTGGATAGGCATTTTAATAGGAACACTGTTAAGATTAGTTACTCTTGTACAAACAATATGCATAGTATCTTAAACAACCACAACAGGTGACTAGGTGAATTAAATAGGAATAATGGGGGACCAGATGAGATGTCCTGTAACTGTTGAAGAAAGAGAAATGCACCTTGGGCAGATGATGGAACTTGAGGAACATCGTATAGAAAGCCTGCATTTCCCCCATGGAATGTAATGATGGGGAGAGGGTTTATATAAGTATCTTCACTGGGAAGAGAAAACAAAGACTGTTAACTTCAATTCGTGACATAGGAACCAAACCACTCTAACTATTTTTGGAACCTTTGGATCAGGGCTAACCCCTCAAATAAAGTGGAAAATAGTCAGGCAGTCATCAATTGTGAATATCTTCAATAGCTGATGTAACTTGTGTATCGATGAAAAAATTATAATTAATTTTAAGGATTGCAGACTACTACTTAATGAATGTAACGAACTTGTGTTTAAATGTAGGCATAAAAATAAATTCAAATTATCCTGATTTGCTGCCACCAAGGCTCCTACTCTAGATTAAAATAAAGATATTGATTTTGGATGATTTTTATTGGAAATAACATTTATTTCAGTAATTACTAGTATTATATTATGAGGGGGTTATATGTAGGGAAGGAGATTTTTGGAACTTTAGATATTAATTCGCAATTAGGGTTTTTTTAATTTCTGAAGTAGTTAGTTCTTTTTGACCAATTTTGGGCTAATTAAAGGCACCTGGTGAGTGCCAAAAGAGTTTTATTTTTTTTATTTTTATTTTTTTTGAGGACGTGGATGATGGCCCAATTGACTGAGAGATTTAACACATGTAAAAACAGTAAACAGAAAAATATATGAAGATAATAGTTTAATTTACAAGCTTACATTATTCAAAAAAGTCCACCTGCTAGAAAAAATCTAGCATATGTTCAAATTAGGATGGGTTAATTTACAGGAACACACTTTTTGTGGTTCCTTAATTTTTCTGAGAATTAAATTTTTTTTTTTTTTGTCATGCATATATATATATATATATAGAGAGAGAGAGAGAATGTAATCCATATTTGCTGTTTTTCAACCTCAAATTAAACATGTGAAGTCCTCTGATGAGACAGAGGATGATATTCTTTGCTGAAATAAATTCATAATGACAATTTAACCAGGTTTGAGTTTTCTTCTCCACACACACACACACATATATGTGTGTGTGTGTGTGGTAAGTAATTAAAATATCTTGTCAGTTGCTTCCATGTGATTAAGCTTTTATCTGTCATGAGGTCGCAATTATTGTGCACAGTGGGGATCAAATTCACAACGGCAATAATAATCTGCAAGATGAGCTAGCTAACCACTCCTATACAGCTGGGAATCTTTTGATTACCTTTTTAATAAGAACTTGCTTGAATGTAATTTTGAATTTGATATCTGATACACTGATTTCCAGAATGGACAGATACTACACTCTGCTCAGCACAATGTACAGATGTTACTCTCTGATTTTTGTATGCTTATTCTGGGCACAGGTTCATGAAGTGACACTGTTCTCAGACAGAGCATGCAAACAATCTAATCTTAGGAAGAGTGCACGGATACTACACTCTGATCCGAGGTCGAGCATATGGTACACTTATTCTAGGCAGAGGGTCATGGAGTGACACTGATCCGAGACAGTGGGCAGATAATTTAATCCTAAGAAAGGCTGATCCATGCGTAAATAATCCAATTAGTCTTAACAGATATTATGCAAGTAATTAAATATTACTTAATGCATATTGCATTTATCTTAAGTAAACAATGTGTTTGTTTAAAACATGTGTATGTGTGGGTGTTTATTAATGCGTTTAATAATGTTTCATGAATGAATGTTTAAGGATCAAAGAACAAGTTAGAAAGTGGATTGTATAATTCTTTGATCCTTTTCAAAACTATAGACAGGGAGTCTAAAACTTGTTTTATAAGATTGGGGATCTTATTTATCCGTCAACCTACATAGCAACACTAAACAAAAGCAGAAATGTAAATAAGAAAACCGCTGCAATGAATGTGTCATTCTGGTCACTATTCCTGTAGCCTGCCTGAGCCTATCCCTTTCTAGGTCGACAACTGGTTTGAATTCTGAGTTTTCCTCCTCTTAGACTGGTTGCCATACCAAGTTTAGAGAGTCCAGTTTGCCTTACTATTTATCTATGGCTGGAGGAAGAATAGTTGGATTCATACCTTTCTCAATTGTATTATGTGAAATGCAAACAGCCTTATGCAGGATTTGAACTCTGGCTGCTGCATCCACTTCTAATGATGATAACTGTAATGCTATGATTTTGTTAATGTCTGTTGAAATAATTTTTGCTTCTTTAAGAATCCCAAAAAAATTAACCCAGGTTGGCCTTGGTCCTGACCCCCAAGAAATTTAAGACTCCTTAGATTGACCTGAAAATCAATAAATTCCTTCATGTAAAATTGCAACAACACTGGAATAATAACACCCACAACAGACTCTTCCAGATCCAGCCCACTTTGGGAGAATGAAGACCAGCTTTGAGAAAAATCAAGAAGAGAACAAGTTGTTATATCTCGATTGCGTATTGGTCATACAAGACTTACGCACTCATCTATATTGAAACAGGAATAGCCAGTGTTTGACATGTCAAACGCCTTGCACCATTAAACATGTTTTCATAGAATGTATAGATTTCACTATCATCAGAAAGTGATTTTTCAAGGGGAATAGTTTGAGTGACTTTTATCAGTAAGAGTTTTCGGACTATTGTCTTCGTCTTTATTGTTTTGTTTTTTTCACAATGTTTCGGCTGCTGTATCCTCCGTCCTTCCTCAGGTGTCCCCTATTTATCCGGGCATAGAAATGATTCAACCAGGGAAATCATTTTTAAAGTTGAGTGACTTGTTTGAGAACATCAACAAGGATGATGTTCTGTCCTTCTTGAGAGAGACAGGGTTGTTCCTTTGCCCAGTTAGCTGGAGCTGTAGAATACACAGACTGCACCTCTGAAGAGGGGTAAGACCTCCCCCCAATGAGTGTCCTGGATATGACACTAAACAGTTTGATGGTGAGGTCCCAGTAATGCTGGGGCTTTGGGGAATACAGAGCACCCCTTCATTGCCATTGCTCTCAGGTCCATTCTGGCCCGGTGTGGTAGCACCTGATAGGGTCCTATTTATGGTTTAAATAGAACTAATGGCATACTTATGCTAAAATGAATTGTTTGATTAAACTGAATAGCTAGAAATAGAAATATTTTTCACAATTAAACTGTACTTACATTTAGACTGTGCGCTTGTGCTAAACTGAATTGTTTGAAATGGAACTGTTTTTGACATTGAAACTGTACTTACACTAAACTGAATTGTTATATATAACTGTTTGAATTAACTGAATAGTTTGAAATAGAAATGTTTTTGACAATTAAACTGTGTACTCATGCTAAACTGAATTGTTTTAAATAGAACTGATTATTTACATAAAAATTAGGCATTAAATAACCTACAAAGGTTTATATGCCATAAAACCCAACCAACCAGGGTTATTCCAAAGAATATAATGAATTGAAATCATTTAATTGTGTGCAAGTAACTGAGATCTTACTGTCTAAAATGTTTTCGACAAAGTATTCATTTAGAAATCTTGGGTGTAATATATGTAAAAACAGAACTTGGCATTAAGTTATCTACAAAGGTTGATATGCCATAAAACCCAAACCAATCAACCAACAATCAATGTCTTCACTCTTTGAATTGTTTATTTTGAATAAATGTGTACAAAGGGTCAAACATCAATCTAGGAATTGGGGAGTTTTCTTTCTCTATTTTTGTGATTGATTTAGGGAGAGTTTGAGGGAGGGAAAGTCTCTTAGGAGGTTATGCTATGTCCAAAGTTACTCTTCTCCCTTCTCCACACTATGAAGAAAGCGTTATGATAATGTTATGGATTGTAATTAACTGCTTCTGTTTGTATCTTTCAGACTGAGGGTTGTAACTGCAATGGCTGGAAGAACCCAAATCCCCCTCCAACTCCACCAAGAGTTGATGTCTCTCAGCCCCTGGCCAGCCTCACTGACCCTTGCCGTAGCTGTAGTCACACTCTGGGTTTGTACATTTTTCAATATTAAGATTTACATAAAATGAAGAGTCACTTATCACACATTGGATATATTTTTAAAGAACATTTATTGAACAGTGGATAAAACTCTTTTTTTCTTTTTTTGTCTTTTCTCAAAAATAAGTCTCAAATTTACATGTCATTCAAGAAATATTGCTTGAATTTTATGTTTGTTTTTTTTCCAAATTTTTTGTGTCAAAATCAACATGTTCTTGAAGCCAGAGTGTTTTTAATCTTTAATGAACAGCAGTGACTTTTATAGGATTAGAATTATCTTCTTAGAGCATTTATTTGTTTCCTGTGTTTTATTTTAGGGGCGCATGTGTCTCATCTGGAGAATGTCGCTGAAGAAGAACTGAACCGTTTGCTGCGGATTGTCGTTGATGTAGAAAATCTCTTCATGTGTGTCCACAAAGAGGAGGATTCAGAAACTAAAAGAGTTTACTTCAACTTATTTAAAGTAAGGCTCTTAATCTTACTGAATATTACTTTCATTTTTTTTTTTTTTTTTTTCTTAGTTTTTTTATTAAGAGTATAAAAATCCATGTGGAACTTTGATATCATATGATATATATATTTTAATATCAGAACACATATGCCAGAGACTAAAGCTGTATTTACCAAGACAGAAATGAACAATGAATGAAATGCTAATTTTTTTTTTTAAAGAAGATCCCAGTACGTCTTCATTGACATTACTCCAAGGTCAACTCTGATCAAGAGTGATAGTAACTGTTATGGTCTTATTGGTCAAATTGATCTGTTTGAAAACTATTTGTATTAGATAGGAATACTTGATACCATATAACTGTATGCAAACAAATAATTATAGATTAAAAAAAAATGCAATTTAAAAAAAACTGGAATAGGGGAACATTGAAAAGATAGTTATTATGGTAAAATAGCACATACACATCCATTCAACTTCACCAGGGAAAACATTTCCTAGAAATTTATTTTTTATTTTATTTATTTATTTTTTTTTTTAATTATTTGAACTAATTAGACCTCAAATTCATTGCTTTTTTTATTTATTGAAATAAAAACAAAACAATTTTTTCGAAATTTATAAGTGGGGTCCACTTTCATATTTTAATTCATTGTAGAATCATCAGCCATTTCTGGAGAAGTTAGCATTCAAAAGACAAATAACTAGGCTGGTTGAATTATTTATTTATTGATTTATTTGGGTGGGGTGGGCTTGGATCTTTTTTTTCTTTCTTTCTTTCTTTCTTAAATACTTGTCCCAGAAATAGTTGATCATTCTACATAGAATTAGAATGGGTAAGTGAACACCTCCTGTGAAATGTAGAATAATTTTTGAAAAAAAAATTACAGTGAGTTTAAGGGTCTAATTTGTTCCAATAACAAAAAAAAATTTTACCCCAAAATTTTTCCCAGCGAACTTAAGATAATTCATGTGTAGAATAACATTATTACAATTGAGTATTTTAATGCTGGAATTTGGTTCACTTGCAAATCTTTGATTGTAATAAGATTATTATTCTACACACGCACTCTTTCAATTTTTTAAAATTTTTTTATTTATTTATTTATTTATTTATTTATTTTTTTTTTTAGGGTCTAATTCAAATAACAAAAAATAATTTACTCTGGTGCATGTGTAGAATAATACCGTTATTACAGTTAAGCATTTGCAAGTGAATCAAATTTAGCATTAAATAACCCATAAAGACTTGGTATTTAAACAAACTAAACTAAACCAAAAAAAGTCCCTTTGGTATTCAACCCACTTATTTGTCAAAGCAATTTGGAAACTTCTTTTTTCATATAGTATGAAGCAGCAGTGTTGTGTCGACAAATCTCTTGAGATGAATTTTCATTTTAGGAATTGAAAACTTGCATGTAGTTAGGTTTGATGAGTGTGCAGGGTGCTGTACTTTCACATTCTTGAGTTTTGCCAAAGACTGCCAATTAAAAAGTATCAAGAATTGATGTCTACACATCATTTCATTTGAGTTAGTATCTAGATACTATTGCTCCATTTGATATGCTTGGTTTTGCACACTATTAAATTTTGTTTTAAATGTAAGTTATTTTTAGTCATAATACTTGTTTATTTCATGTCATACAAGCTAATATATTAAGGGGAATGAGAGTTAACTTCAATAACAGTAGAATTTTGTTTTTAATGTTTAAATGAATTATTATTATTCTCTCTTTATCTCCTGCCCCAATTTTCTTTTCTATTTTTCATTTCACAATTTGATTCAGTGTTGTCATTTAAAAAAAAAATAACAATACTAAGATCATGCAAAACTAGTTATAGAATAATAGAGGGTTTACTTACCTTTTTTTTTTTTTCCCCCCGTAACTGCCATATTGCATCACAAGTGTTGAAATGTAATAATTGGAATGCTAAGTGTGCTTTTGTCTCTAATCACTTCAACCCTATCAAGTCAAATGTTATTATCATAAATCTAAGTGTTCTGTTCAAGGGACGCAACTCCCAATTGATATGAAACGGTTAAACAAAAAAGAAAACACTTTTGGCTGTTTCCCACCTTTGTTTTATTGCAGAAAAAATTTCAAAATCTGTACATTACTGATCATAGACTTCCCTCCATTTTTTTGATCATGGTTCATGACACTTCAACTGTCTTGTATAAAATTATATAGCATGCATAGATTATCAAACTGCAATTATGTGCATATAAAGGGTGTCTACAAATAGATATAACCCATTAATATAATAATGATTTATTACTGAGACAAACGCAATAGCGGTTGTTTGGAACATGTCCTATAAAAAATGCATCCTTTAAGTTAGAGAAATCAAATCAATGTTTTTTTAATTGTTATTGTATCAGCTTCCTGGACATTCAGTCATTATTTCTTATTTATTTATTTATTTTTTTTTAGTTTCTTGTCTCAGTAATAAATCCTTATCATATTAATGGGTTGCATTTTAAGATGGTTTTGAATGATTTTGTCTTCAAATAAGTAGTGACGCAAAATATCTTTTCCTCTCTTGTCCAAAGCATTGTGATCGAGGATTAATAGTTGTTATGGTATACTATTTTCAAATCAGAAACAAAAAATAACACATTATTATTATCATTATTAGAGTTATGAGCAGTCACATGGGTCCCTTATATATTAAGACACCCTATCTAAAGATATCTATTTTCTCTGGGGATGTGGAAACAGAATTCAAGTGTCCCATCAGTTGGGCTTATATGCTGACTGTATCCTCTGCAGAGATGTTAAGAATACCACCTTTAACAAAAAAGGGGGTGTTCTGAGTTTGACACTAAACTGCGTCTAATGGTGAGGTTCCAATTCTAGAGGTCTGGGCAATATGAAGTACCCTTTCATTACCATTACTTCCAGGTCAACTCTGACCTGGAGTGGTAATGCCTGTTCGGATCAAATATATCTTTTGAAAAATTACTTGTATTAGATAGTTAAGTTCAAAAATTTAACTCGATCTCAAACTTCACATAGTTGCTTATAACCAATCGAACAAGTACTTGTTTTTTGCACACACTTGTTTCAACGGTAGTGGATTTTGACTTATAAACTTATGATCATACCCCCATAAATATCCAATCATACCCTCTAGAGGTGGGTGCCTAGTGTGTTGCTTGGGTGAGGTGGAGGGGAGATGCCATTACATTGCACAAATAGCTTGGGTTGTGAGGGAGTTGCTCACTCTGGATGAATTCTTTTTTTTTTTCCTTCTCACAAATTGAATAAAATTTTCATAAAATGGATTTTACAAAATCAAAGCGTAGTTGACTGACTTAAGAATGTATACTACTCATTTTTTCTTTTTTAAATCTACTCTGCTAAAATATAGGATTATTGTAAATTTCTTAATCTAACTTTATAATCCAGGTTAAATGTGCAATAAAAGTAACTTGAAGCCAAACTTTTTTAGGCATTATTCTTCTGATGCAGGTATCATTGGGGAATGAGAAAAGTTTTTGTAAGCAGACCAAAGCCTAGCCTTGCAGCATCGGAAAAGTGAGCCCTAAAAAAGTTTGACCTTGGGTTACCCTTATCTGGACCATTAGTTATAAGATAGACCTGTTGACAATGAAGTTTTCATGTTAGTTTCTTGAATGATATGGAACTATATTGTATTACCTGAAAATAAATTTGTACATTAAAGTTATCCATACCAAAATATTTTGTAAATTAACTGATGAGTGAAGCTTGGGTATTAAGATATTTAAATTTAGCCAGAAATTAATCATTACCACTTGGATTAATTACACTATTGAAATATTAAAAAATAATCCTGTTATGCTATTTCTTTTCGTTGAATCTTAAATTGTTGTTTTGTTTTAGCTGCTTCGTAAATGTATAATGAACATGTGTAAACCTAACATTGATGTGGCCATTGGAACTCCTCCTTATGAGAAGCCCAGTATAGCAAAGGTAAGTTTTTTTTGGTTTTGTTTCGTTTTATTTTGCTTTTTTCCTTTACCTGTCTAGTAATCTACTTTTTTTTTTCTTTTTTAAAAATGTTTATAAGTTTATCCACTTGTAGCATAATGGAATTGATATCATCTTTAGATTTCATTATTCCTCTTATTGCAATTAATTATCCAGTCCTCCTTGAGCTGAAACAGCACCAAAACATTATTTCAATGTTGGCACTGTATTTCTTGGGAAGAAAACCTCACCTTTCTTGTGCCAAATCATCTGTACATCATTATGTCGAAAAAGCTCAATTTTTCTTTCATCACTCCATAGTACTTGTTCCCAAAAGCAATTTTCTTTGTCCAAGAAAGTTTTGTCAAAATTAAACTAAGCAACAATATGACATGGTTTGTGAAGACAGGTTTGTCGTTTTCAGTTTTCAATAACCCATTTCTATTTATACAATGTTGTATTGTGCAAGTACGTATGCTGCTACCCTGTAGCGAGAGGAATCATGCACGTGGCAGCTCAAAGCGTGCACAAATATGTCTGGCGTGTAAAATGAGATTGGGGGAGAGAAATTAATTATGATTTTATATATATATATATATATATATATATATAAACAACAATATATGGTTGTCACTATCTCACTTGGTGGGTTTGTAGCAGACCAAATGCAGTATAATTTGGAGAGTGCTCAATATCTTTGATGGAGTTTATATAATATAATAGTAAATATATACAACAATCATTATGATTGTCGTATAAAAACAGGAAGAAACCAGGTTGCAGATAAGCATCCATGCTATAAAATATATATATAAAAACTAATATATATTTACTTATATATACATATGTTTATACACACACATGTTTGACTTTGTTTATCTGTAAGAGTTATAAAAATTCTATGTGCAAGTAAAACATTAATGTATATAATATAACTGGAAGCGAACTAAAGTCTGGTTAAATTGTCATAAATTCATTTCTTTTTGTCTCTTCAGATGACTTCCACTCTTAATTTGAGGGTGAAAAACAGCTAATATGGATTACTGTGTGTGTGTGTGGGTATATGTATATAAAATGAGGAAAAGAAAAAATCTATTTAGATTTTCAGGCAAAAAGGAAAGTGGGTTAAAACAAAGTATTAAAAAAAAATTAAGGCACCAGAAAAAGGGTGTTCCTGTAAATTGACCCATCCTAATTTGAACATATGCTATATTTTTCATAGCAGGTTGAATTTTTTTTAATAATGTAAGCTTGCTAAATAAATTATCATCTCTGTATATTCTTCTGTTTACTCCTTTTACATGTATTAAATTCCTTAGTTAATTGGCCTATCTGTAATATAGCCATAATGTATGACCAAGATACGAATATGTGAAATGTATATATGTTCATAGAATGTTCATAATGTTCATACGCGTAGGAATCCGAAAAACACGCTCGAAACACTGACGACTCTCTTGGTTCAGGTACGAAACTTTTATTACCTTCTTTAAGTTTTGGTTTTTCGACACGAGGAGAGAGACACACAATTTTTCTATGCTGACTGTTCGTCCATCGTCAGCTCTCAACTCGCTGACCCAACCAATGCGCACGCGCTCCCCACAGTCCATAACTGGACTGGCCTCACCCAGGTCCAGAAATCAACTGGGTTCATCCAAGTCCAAATCTCAACTCACTGCTTTTTCAAAATCACTAAGAATCCCAGCCCATTGCTTCCGGGCATGATGTCATTCACATCCCCAGTCACATTTCCTATCTGGGGTTTTTATTGTGACATCTGTGATTGTCTCCCCCTGCGTTAATGTCTGCACCTACCCATGCACTAATTGCCCAGTCAGCTGGGGCTGTAGAATACAACGACTGCTTCTCTGCAGAGGGGTAAGACTCCCCCAACGAGTGTCCTGGATATGACACTAAACAATCTGATGGTGAGGTTCCAGCAATGCTGGAGCTTTTGGGGAATGCGGAGTACCCCTTCATTGCCATCGCTCCCAGGTCCACTCTAGCCCGGAGTGGTAGCACCTGATAAGGGTCCTATCTATGGGTTAAATAGAACAAAACCGTGCTTCTTTCACTATACTGATTTTTGCATTTAAACTGCGTATTTATGCTAAACTGAATTGTTTAAAATAGAACTGTTTTGACATTGGAACTGCGTACTAGTGTTGAACTGAATTGCTTGAAATAGAACTGTTTTTGACGTCTAAACTGTGTACTTATGCTGAACTGGATTATCTGAAATAAAACTGTCTGACATTTAAATCTGTGTATTGCCCAGTCAGCTGGGGCTGTAGAATGCACTGACTGCACCTCTGCAGAGGGGTAAGACCCCCCCCTAATGAGTGTCCTGGATATGACACTAAACAATCTGATGGTAGGGTTCCAGCAGTGCTGGAGCTTTGGGGAATGCAGAGTACCCCTTCATTGCCATTGCACCCACGTCCACTCTGGCCCGGAGTGATAGCACCTGATAGGGCCCTATCTATGGGTTAAATAGAACTAACAGCATACTTATGCTAAACTGAATTCAGTAAACTGAATAGTTTGAAATAGAAATGTTTTTGACAATTAAACCGTACTTACACTTAAACTGCGTGCTTATACTTAACTGAATTATTTCAAATAGAACTGTTTTTCGACATTAAAACTGTATTTACACTTAACTGAATTATTACATATAACTGCTTGAATAGTTTGAAATGGAAATGTTTTTGACTATTAAACTGTGTACTTATGCTAAACTGAACTGTTTTAAATAGAACAGATTATTTACATAAAAATGGATTTGGCGTTAAATAACCTACAAAGGTTGATATGCCATAAAACCAACAAACCAAACCAAACCCATGCACTAAGCTGAAAGGTTCTAAACCTAACTAACCCGAAAGATAAGATATACAAAACAAAAAATGATGATATAAAAAAATCCTTCCACGATTATATAACATATCATCCACCTTCTAAAAAGAAAAAAATATACTTTCAGCACCCATCAGGTGCTTTTAATTTTATGTACTGCCTGTGTCTCTATTGATGTTAGCATTGACCCAACAATGGTAAAAGGGGACTAACCACTCTAAAAATTCAAAAATCCTAATTGCGAATTAACTTTAAGATTCCAAAGATCTTCCTCCCTTATTTTACTAATAATTACTGAAATAAATGTTGTTTTTTTTTTTCCAATAAAATTCATCCAAAATCAATATCTCAGTTTTTATCTTGAGTAAGACCCTCGGTGGCCCACAATCAAGAAAATTCAAATTTACCTTTGTCTATATTTAAACACAAGTTTATGTGCATTAACCTGTCATCTGGGAGTCTTAAAATTAATTATACTAATTTTTTTATTCCATACCCAAGTTACATCTGCTATCGAAGCTATTTGTGGTTGAAAACTGCCTGACTACTTTCCACTTTATTTGAAAGGTTAGCCTCTGATCCTTAAAGTTCCAAAAATATTTAGATAGAGCGGTTTGGTTTCTAAGTCACAGATTGGAGAAAGAATGTCTGTGGTTATACAGTCTTTGTTTCCACTTCCCAGTGGAGATACCTATATAAACCTTTTACCCATCATTATTATGTTCCATGGGGGAAATGCACACTTGGTATACGATGTTCTCATCATCCACTCAAGGGGCATTCATCTTTTCTTCTACAGTTACAAGACACCTTATCTGGTCCCTCTATATTCCTATTTAATTCGTCTTGTAACCTCCTATTGTGATTAAGATACTATGCATATTGTTGGTACAAGAGTAAGTAATTTTTACTGTGTTTCTATTAATAATTTTACTTAATGGGTTATCCCTATCAAAGTGCCTATCCAGGACGTTTAGGAAGTATTTTCTTATGTTAATGTTGGTAATGGTAAGTTTACAGAATGGCAAGTTAAATCAAATTACTTTTGTATTTTTGTTTTTATCTCCTCTGTTCCATTGATTATTATTGGTGTTACCTACCTTGAAGAGTCTGTGGGTTCCCACTACTTCTACTTCTGCCAATGGTGACATTTTGTCCCTTAGAGACAGAGTTCACTGAGTTTACATACTCCAGTCTACTCTGGAATCTGTTATTTTTGAAAGCTTCATCATATATCCTTTTGTTCTTCTCAAAAAATTTTTTTACAGGAGAATAGTCTATTTATCCTCTGGTTCATGACATTAGGAAACTGCTTAAATATCAATCTTGAGTGGTTAGAGTCAACATTTACATAGGTAGGGGTGGAATTGCTTTTATCAAAAGGTTTGAAGGTAGGTACCCTTATCTAAATTGAATTTGACATCAAGAGCATCAAGTAATTTTAAGTTTGAGGCTATTTTGCTTTGTAGTCCTAGTAATTTAAATGCCCTAATAATTTTCTTCTGTATTTTTGATGTCTTAGAGGCCATTACTATCCAGGATGAAGATAATCTCATCATCCTGGTAAAGCCCCACCTACTCTAAGTTGACAATACAACCCAATGTATCCAAGATATAAATCCCTATTAAGTCAGCTATCTGAGTAGTCATAAATGCCCATGGATACTGCAAAGTTGTCCCTCTGGCTTTTCACCCAAGTTCTACAATTATCATTTTGAATAGAATTCCTACATGCTAGTATAATTTCTTTTTCTTCGTTGGTGATATTCATATATTCCCTAGCGTGGTTCAGGCTTTTTAGTAACAAATCTCTAGTAATGGATGGATAAAACTCTATGATATTGAATTGGAGAACGTAGACTTCTTTTTATTAATGGTTCTAAACTAATCAGTAGTATCTAGAGTTTTTTCATAGGTTATATTTAGAGCTACTTGATATCCTAGACAATATTCTTTGTATTAAGTCCTTAGATACTAAGCTTAGTTTGGTCTTGCAGGGATTAATTAGTCTTTCCTGTTTCCTATCTTGGAAGTTTTGCTTTTATTATATATGTGTATATATATATATATATATATATATATATATTGTAATCCATATTGGCTGTTTTTCACCTTCAAATGAAGCATGTGAAGTCATCTGAAGAGACGAAGAGTATGAAAATATTCTTCACTGAAATAAATTTATAATGACAATTTAACCAGGTTTGAGTTTTCTTACAGTTACATTGTATTTGCTCTGTATGTGAGTTTATTATATAAACTTGGAAAGGGAATATATAACAATAGTCTTACATCAAGCACTCCCATAGACTTATCTGAAATTCCTCATATATTCTATACACGAATAATCCACACCCTTTGTTCTCGGATGCCGACTGGTGATATATAGGTATCATACAATGACTGATGTTTATACAGCAGCATTGCTTCCTACAAGCCCTCATCAGATGATGACTCTGGGTTCAGGCATAGTTTTGGAGCCAAAGCATCATTACCACTAACTCAGAGTGCCCCAGCAGTAACTCGTGATACCACCAGACTTTGCTGGATTGACGTCACTCTGTGGGATTGCCATATACATGCTGATGCAGTTAAAACCTTATCTTGGATCTTTATGTATTTCCTTTTGTCTGATTGAGAAAGTCCAAGATTAGTCAAGAATACAGAAGTTGAGTTGGTAATGAAACCTCTGCATCCGACCTTGATTGGAAATACATTGGTTATCCAGCCATTTCTGACACATTGTTCTCACAGATCCTCATTTTTTTTCAACTTACGCTGATGTGCCCATTGGAAATTTTCTTCAAAAAGGACTGTTAACTCAATAACGAAGACTTTTTTTTAATTTAACAGACCAAAATGACAATATCTGGAAATACGAAATGATGTTCTAAATCAGTTGCAATGTGCCAGTCCATGCAACTCTTAAGCAGTGATGATCTGTGCTTATTTTTATGTGAAAGTTTTGAAATATTTCTTTCTATAACGAAATGAATCACTCTATTGGTGATATCTTTTAGAGCTTTATTGGCAGTCTCTCAACATATCTTCACAACCTCGGCAAAAATCTCAATAACTTTTAGTCTCCCTGTGCTTACTGGCATCCAGTGAGATTATGTTTGAGGTTGGCAGTTTTCCCACACGTAGTTAACCCCCAAGCATGAAGGTTGATTGGTGTTTGTAAAATGTTGTAGATTGCTTTTCTAGGGAAACTTGATTTTTGAGGTTTCATGTGCTTAAGATCACCCCCTGTGATAGCTCTGTCTTTTTACACTCCTGCTTGGTCCATGTACCCTGTTTCCTTTGTCCTACAGCTGTAGCAATACGTGTGACTTCCTCAAGAGGATGAATTTCTTCTGAAATCATTTTTCTTTTGTTTGTTGTGGATTCCTTGGACCACCAATGCTGTGGATGAAGGCCTCAGACAGCTCTTCCGTTTGCCACAGTGCCAATTATTTCTTTCATCTTAAGGGCTGATTCTGCATTCTCTACAGCTATTTTTGCCTTCCATTTCTAACCAGTTATTATGGAAGGCTGGGCGTTCTTCACTAGTAGGTCACAAGGTCATGTAGCATCTGGAAAAGTTGCACTTTACCTAATTTATATTCCTCAACAAGTGACAACGTCAGAAGGTTTTAGCTTCGTTAATGAACTGTATAATGCCACTCACACACAATTATTTATATATATTTTTTCTTTATATGATCCAAGGTGTATGAGTATCCAGTATGAGTGCTTAATAGTAATGGTTATTGATGTATAATTAATTTGGGATTAACGATACATCAACACTCAACGTGTAGAGTTAAAAAAATCTTTTTCCATAAAGACAAAAGGAAAAAATTCACTTTCTTGGTATCATTATAAATTTATTTCTGGTTTTTACAAATTCTTACAAGTCCAACTTATAAGCTTTATGAAAACCATCTTCAGATGAAATATTTAAAATTATAATTAGATGTTATCATATTACTTCTGGCAAGAATGGAAAAAAATTCATTTCTAATTTTTAAAATTTTTCTAAATTAAAAGGATTTTATTTTATCTATTTATTAAACAAGAAAAAAAATTAATAAAAGTTGAAGATATTTTCATATTTCTAAAAAAAAAAAAAAAAGCATTATCCCTAATTTACATACTACAGAACATTAAAAACATCAAAAAACCAATCCCAGAACAAATAATTCTTGTTAAGCGACATTTTTTAAAATCCATAGATAAAGTTTTTACTCGACTTTTATTGAGACTTTTTGTTTTATCAATATTAAAAATATAAGGAAAAATAATTAAATTGCAAAACTTAATTTTGTTTGTTCCAAATATTATAAGAATTCAAGTTATTATATTAAGAAAATTTTGTAATCGAAAATTAAGCCAATCATAATAATTACATAATTAATGTGTGTGTATAATATATATATATATATGAGAAATGAATCTGACATTTATATAAATATAGAATATGAAAAACAAAACATTTAGAACAGGGTTTGTTTTTTTTTTTTGGTTTTTATTTGTTTTGTTTTTTTCCTTACCATCTTCAAGGCAGATATAATTAATGTTAAATGTTTCATTTGAAAAATATTTCAAAAGAATAATTTTTAGCATTCTTTACCATTAATAGGATTTAATTTCAGACTGACATCATTCTTGTGTTCAAAAATTTTTTTCAAAAAGATAATGTCTTTGTTTATTCATGCAAATTTATAAAATAATTCAAAATTTAGAAGAAAAAACTTTTAAATCCATAAACAAAGATGCTATCTTAGAAAATCTTTTAGTGTTGTCAGTAATTTTTGAAATGAAATTCTATTAATGTTAAAGAATGGTAAGAATTTTCCATTTGAAAAATTTAACATCAATTATACCTGCCCTGAAAATTTCTTTCTTTTTCTTATTTTTTCTTTTCTTTTAACCCTGAAATATTAGCACACTATCATATATAAAAATGCATCTTCTGAATATTGTTTTTTCATGTTATATTTACATGTATATATATATGTGTGTGTGTATATATATATATATATATATATATATATATATATATATATATATATATACACACATCCAATATACATGTGTTGTAATATACATTTCAAATGCACACATACTCACATGTATGACTAACTTTCATACTGATATCTGTATACATCATTTAAATATGTGTGTGTATCTGTTTTATGTGTTTTCGTTTTGTTCCCCCCCCCCTCTCTCTCCTTGAATATTTTTCATTTGCACATTTGCTTGTTGATGTTAATAAGAATTTTCTTTCTATCTTTTTGTTATTTCATTGCTGTTGTTATTTTATTTCTTGAATAGGGAGTGACAAATTTTGTGGTCTACAAATTTGGTCATTTGGCCCAGAAAGAGTGGCAGACAATGTACGATTTGGCAAAGATGTTTCTTCACTGCTTGAACCACTGGAAACTGGAGACACCCACTTTGCACATGCAACATGCCCAAATGGATGACTTTCATAATTATCAAAGTAATTATACAAGGTATGTAATCATTGTGAACAACTTGCTGCATCATTGCAGCTGTCAACATCTAAATATCTGTTCATGTGGATAGAATATGAAATAATATCAGTTTAATGTGCAGACTCTCATGTGGGCAGGGTAAAAACTGCTTATAGTGTATTATCAGTGTTATCAAAACATGAGATTACCCTGACCGTTCCATTTTTATGCAGTGTATTTTCTCATTTTACATTAGAAGTATAATCGCCTTGTGCGTGGGGCTTAGAATATGATGATTGTATCCTCTATAAGCCCACCCCCCATTTAAAAAGGGAGGGGGGCTGGGTATGACACTAAACTGCATCTGATGGTGAGGCTCCATTCCTTGAGATCTGTGAAGTGTGGGACACCCCTTCATTGCCATTACTCCAAGGTCCACTCCAAACCAAAGTGGTAGTATCTTTTAGGGTCCCATCTCTCAGTCAAATAGATTTATTTAAAAGTTATTTGTTTTCAATAACATTTTGTCAAGTACTAAGTGAGTTTGAACTCCAGTTGCACTATTACATTCATTTTTAGACTAATACCTTTAAGAAAGATTAGACCCCCCCCCGTATCCCCCACCCAGCTATGGGCTAAATTGTACCACGACTGTTCTACAAAGATGGATTTAGCATTAAATGACCCACAAATGGTGATATGCCATAAAACAAACTAAACTCTGCCCAGTCAGCTGGAGCCATAGAACATGCTGACTGGATCTCTGCAGCAGAGTAAGACCCCCTTGTAATGAGTGTCCTTGATATGACATTAAACCATCTGATGGTGAGGCTCCAGTCCTGGAGCTTTGGAAAATGTAGAGTATCCTTTAATTACCATTACTCCCAGGTCCACTTTGATAGATGGGTCAAATAGAACTGTTTTACGATATAACTGTGTGTAAACAAATGATGGATGTTTAATTGAATTGTTGGTGTTATATAGTAATTCTTTAAACCATTTAACTGTGTGCAAACAAATGAGTAATATTAAATGGAATTATTAGTGTCAAATAGCAATCCTTGAAACCCTTTAGCTGTGTGCAAAAATTGAATTATTAGTATTACCTAGCATTAACTGGAATCCTTTGACTGTATGAATGAATATTGTTAACTAGAATTATTAGTGTTAAATAGTGTTACGGCCATGGTAGAATTATAATGCAGGGAAGCAAGAACTACTATGTGGACCGGAAGTAGGGGAAGGCGATTGGCGAGTCTTCGAGCCCTAGCAACAGTGGAAGAAGCAGCCGAGAAGGGGCAAAGGTCTTGACCCAGATAAGGAAAAGACATGCCACTAGGGCGCTTTACCGCCAAAAAGAAAGGAAACCTAAAAAGTTAGTTTCGAGCTTTGCCAAGGAAGAGAAAGGTCGCCTTTTCACGGGGTCCGGTGAAAGGGGAAATCCTAGTCCCAGAATGGCATATAGAAGCATTTAGCTCCGTTGGGTAAGAACCTGAGGCTCAACGTAAAAGAAAAGGGAAACAAAAATTGGTGCCTTGCAACTCGTTAATAGGAGATTAACGAATATAAGAAAAAAAAGAAAAAATTAACAAAAGAAAGGAAAGATAAAAAAAAAAAAAAGTTAGTCAAAATTTTTATCAAGAATAATATACGTAACCTAAATAAAGGTCTGTATCAAGACTATTCCAAAGAAACATTTTTGAGGCTGTTCATCAGCAGCTAGTTTCGGCGGAAAACCTATTTGGTTAAAATTTGTACATCCATAAAGACGAAGAGGAGAGACTCTTGTTCTTCGGTGAAAGAAGAAAAAAAAAAAATACTTTGTCTTATTGGAAGGACCTAGTCAGATACTGTTGGGAGCGACTTGTCCTCCACATTGCTGTATATTTTTTTGTTGTATTTGTTTTGTTCTTTGTTTGTCTGTTGTCACAGTTGTGCTTTCTTTTAAATGAAAAAAATGTATGTATGATATATATATATAAAGAAAACGAAAAAACCAACTCCGCGTTATATTGTTTGTCCGGTTTAGAATTCCCCACGTATTCATTCATATCACGTTGACCTCTTTAACCTTCAAACCCTCATTCGTCCGTGGTCTTAGTAACCCACACATAGGACTCCGTCCATATCTCGAAAAATTAAAAATACGGGTGGAAACTCGTTACAATAGCAATACTTGTAAGCACTTTCATGTGTGTAAACAAATGATCAATATCAGATAGAATTATTAGATAGCAATACTTGAAACCATTTAACTATGTGCAAACAAATTACTTTAGTAAAAATGAAATTACCAACAAACTATTCATTTACAAATCATATGTATATCCTATTGACTCTGCAATCAAATGATTGACATTAAATTGTTAGTGTTACGTAGTAATACCATTTAACAGTGCAAACAAATGATTAATATTAAATAGAATTATTAGTGTTGGATTGAAATAATTGAAATGATTTAACTGTGTAAACAAATGAGCTCTGGCTCATTTAAAAATGTTATTTACAAACTATATTAATTGTATATATGTAGAGGCAGGATTTGCCATTAAATAAGCTGCAGTGGTTGATATGTCATAAAACCCAACCAACTAACCAACCAAACCAGGCTGTAAAAGAAAAAACAAAAAAATATACTTTTAAGAAACAACTGCACAAAAATGTAAATATGAATGTGATTTCCTAACCTCTTGTCATAAAATAGACCCAGATGGATTGATATGCTGTTAAAATCAATCAGTTAGAAGTACGAGATCTAATAGTATTAAAATATATTTTAATGAAATATTATTAATAATTTTTGGCTAATCTTTGGACTTATTTTTGGTGCTTTTTATTTCAATAGTGATATTGTATCTAAGAGTATTTGTTTCTTAAATTTGTGGCACACCCCACACAGTCTAATCTAAACGATTCAATCCTGAGTTGTGTAGATTTTTCAAAACAAGATTAGTTAGTGGCAGGTTTTTCTTAAAACTGCAATTTAGTTCCATAAAATTGGAATTAAAAAAAATTCAAGAGACAAATTCCCAGAACATGCTTAGCATTTCTTAAGTTTGTGAGACTTTGCAATTTGAACTGGGATGCTGATTCCTTGTTATTCTAATTATCTCATTCTGTCGATTGATTTATTTATTTTTATCAGTTTGGATTAATATTTTCTTTTTATTATGTGTCTTACTCGGGTTGTCAGTCTGTGACAGTGGGGGATGAGACAGACTGAAAATGATAGATCTTGGTCAGACTTGTATCCTCTTTACATTAGAGAAGCCTGCTTAAAACATCAGCTGTTCTATCAACTGAGCCACAAAGAACCATTGATTGGTAGGAGATCAAATCTTGTATAGTACACTGTCATTATTAACAACAAGGAACACGTATGTATATAAAAATATAAGATTATATTTTTATTTTCGGCGATGATACTTGTGTGGAGCAGAAAGCAATCGCAGAGAGTTCGCGTGCACTCGGAGGAGCTGTCAGGAGACGGAAGAGCCAGTGAACAACTGACTTTAGCCAAAATTTGGGAACTTACATAGTCTACAACTCTCACGTGACCTGCAGCTATTCCTCTTTTTCGTGAACCATGGTTATACCCACATCTCACTTCTTTGCTTTCCATTGGTTATGTTGTCTGCTTCCCATTGGCGACTTGCCCAAGCCCGGTTCTGTGGGCGTACGCATCTACCACTATCACCAAATTCAACCATGCCCACCGTTCAGGTGATTTTCCGATATCTTTGATTGGATGCACCTGTTTTCAACATAACAACTGTGGGCATGGTGACATTTCGGCAATCACCTTGTTGATATTATCCTTGAGTGGATGTAATCCTGTCAACATCCTCTGATACACAGCACCTGTGGACATGATGACATGTCAGTGATCACACCGGTCTTATCAATCTATCTGTCAACAACATCCGCCGTATTCACACCCACAGGTCACGTTAATATATTACACAAATTAATCCTATAAACTCGTTCCGATGTTTCTGTCGTGGGTATGACATTAAACTTTATCTGATGGTGAAGCTCCAGTTTTGGAGTTTAGGGAATGTGGAATATGTATTCATTACCATTACTCTTGAGGTCTACTCTGACCTGGAGTGGTAGTACCTGTTAGGGTCCCATCTATGGGTCAAATGGAACTTTTCAATCTTTTACTAAAGATTATTATTAATATTAAATAGAATTATTTCTGTTAAATAACAGTACTTGAAACCATTCATTGTGTACAAACCATAAGTAGCAATACTTGAAATGATTTAACTGTGTGCAAACAAATGAGCTAATGCACTGAAATATGACATTACATACAAACTATCCACTTAAAAATCATGCATAATGTATATGTATAAAGAGGATTTGGCATCAAATAACCATCAACAGTTGATATGCCATTAAATCAAATAACCTAACCGTCCTTATGTTTCTCAGTCTCTTGGCTCCATGTTGTTTTTTAGAGTGACAAGTCAAATAATTTGTGATTTTAAAAAAAGAAAAAGATGTTAAAGCAAGAGAAAATGCCAGTTAAAACGATTAACAGTATTACCCATTAATCAAAGACGTATTACTAGGGGACATGACTTAAGACTTTGAAAAAGATACTGCATGACAACCCATTAACAAAATATTTTAGTAATAGGGTAGTTGATTCTTGGAACAAATTACCATCAGTGTTTGTAAATATCATCTCATTAAACTTTAGAGTCGAGGTTAGATAAAGTATGGAATAATCATAAATATTCAACAGAAATGTAGTTACCACTTCCAATTTATATACATAAAATACTCGTGATGATGGGATGAGGGAGTCCCTGTGGTGTAGTGGCTATCATGCTGGATTGCAACGTTGTAATAAGTGAGTTTGAACTCTAGTTGTGCTATAGGCTCACTTTTAGACTAATGCTCTTAGGAAAAGTAAAAAACCCTTATCTCTCAGCCTATGTCAGCTGGGGCTGCAGAATATACCAACTGCATCTCTGCAGATAGATAAGACTGCCCCACACCCCCAAGCGAGTGTTTTAGATGTGACATTAAACAATCTGATGGTGATGCTCCAGGATTTGGGGAATGTGGAGTGCCCTTTCATTGCCATTGCTCCCAGGTTCACTCTGACCCAGAGTGCTAGCACCTGATCAGGTCCTATCTATGGGTCAAATAGAACTGTTTGACGTTTAAAGTATGTGCAAACAAATGACTTATGCTAAATTGAGTTGCTAGAAATTGAACTGTTTGACTATTTAACTGAGTGTAAACAAATGATTGATGTTTAATTGCTACTGTTACATAGCAATACTTGAAACCATTTAACTTTGTGCAAAAAAATGAACTCAGGCTTGTTTAAAAATGTTATCAGCAAAATGTGTTTACAAACCATATATATTTAATATACATGTATGAACAGGTTTTACCATTGAATAACCAACAGTGGTTGATATTTTTATCATTAAGGGTTTTTGGAGTATTGTCTTCATCTTTATTGTTATTTCCACAACATTTCGGACAATATGTCCTCTGGCCTTCTTCAGGTGTTTGTCGAACTCGGGACACATGGCATAACGGTTATAGGCGTTGGTTCCCTAAGCTTCTAAGGAGACAATCATCTGGAGGTTGCAGGTTCAATCCTCACTACAGTCGAGTAACAATACAGGAATACTTAACACTTGTACTCGGTTATGGCTAACAGAATCAGAACAGGCAACCCCCGTGGTTTCAATAAAGGACGTAGTTCGAAGTTCAGTAAAGGTTCCCGAGTTCGACAAACACCTGAAGAAGGCCGGAGGACATACCGGCCGAAACGTTGTGGAAATAACAATAAAGATGAAGACAATAGTCCGAAAATCCTTAATGATAAGATCAACAAGCTTCGTCTCAGTGGTTGATATTCCCTAAAACTAAACCAAACCCTTATCTCCCTATCTATGGATTAAATAGTACCACTTCTGTTCTTTTTTCAAGGATGACTTTGGCATTAAATAACCCACATAGGTTGGTATGCCATTAGATAAAGAAACCAAACCAAACTAGTGATGATAATATTGACAAGTCCTCAGACTTAATATTATTTTCTTTTGCTGGATCTATTATCTAAAAACAAAAATAATGAATTAATTTTTTTTTTTTTTTTTTTCTCTTTCCAGATGGTTGTGTTATTGCCACGTGCCTGCATTCTGCGACAGTCTTTCTCGTTATGAGACGACCGTGATATTTGGTCGCACTTTGCTACGTTCTGTATTCCAGACAATGAGAAGACAAGTTCTGGACAAATTCCGTGCTGAAAAGGATCTCATGCCTCCCGAAAAGAGAACCTTGGTGCTGACACATTTCCCCAGGTAAGTGAATCTCGATTTGTCTCAAGTTCTCTAAACTAAGCATTGCATTGCTGCAGTCAGTTTTCAAAAAACCTTTGGACTTTTGGAAGCATTTGGTGATATAGTTAATTTATGAAATCAAGTTTGGGGGGGTGGGGATTTGTTTCTATAAATTGCTGGGGTAAACTTGTTTTTCAGTTCAGTTATTCCAACTATCCAATATGGCTGCCCACTTCATAGTCATTTGGTAGCTCTTATACTGGAACTGCTGTATTCCACATGTATTGGCCCAGCGGTTAGAGTGTTCGCCAATGGCCCGGGAGACCTGGGTTCAATCCCAGGTCGAGTCATACCAAAGACTTTAAAAATGGAACTTGATACCACCTTGCTTAACACTCAGCATTATAAGGTACGGTTCAAGGGTAAAGTGGAGCAATCCAGGGAATGGAGTAGCGCCCTCCCCTACACCTTGGTGTAGTAGCTATCGAAAAGGGAGCCTTCGGGTCACCCTCGACTATGGTCGCTAACTTTACTTTACTTTACTATCTCATTGTCAGACTGACATTGGTTTGTACCCCAGAACTAAAAGAGTTATTGGGCCTCCTAATTTATCTCACTCTACCATCCATTCTGTACAGATCTTAATCTGACATTTGTTTCTAAATTTCCGTGTCAGAAATATATAACATAGAATTAACCTAAATTAGGCGATTATCATATTTATCAACCCTCCGCTCGGGCATGATATGACACAAGATCAATTTTTAAGCAGAGTTTAACAGGTTTGAATTCAGAGTTTTCCTTCTCCTAGACAGCCTTACTGGGTTCTTCAGCCTTACCAAGGCTAAAGAACCCAGTCTGTCCTACTATTTACCCATAGCTGGAGGGAGAATAATTGGATTCATACCTTTCCCAAGGGTATTAGTGCTATGTGAAATGCAATCAGTCTTGTCCAGGATTTGAACTCATATCGCCGTGTCCATTTCCTACGACAATAACCATTACACCACAGGCACCTCCAAATTGTATTTCATTTATTTATGTATAAAAATAAAAAATATGGTTATTGAAAATTTATATAATTGCTAAAAGTCTCCATTGACACTTTTGCTCCTTGAACCTCTTTGTACCTCAGGTCTTCAGGCACTTTTTGACTGCTCAATCTGCCCATGTCCTGAGTATGACAGTAAACTACTTCTGGTGGTGAGGCTCTAGTTCTCAACCTCTGGGGAATGTGACATACCTCTTCATAACCATTACTCCCAGGTCCACTCTAACTCAGACTGGTAGTATCTGTTAGGGTCACATCAATGGCTCAAATAGATATGATGGAAAATTATCAGTATTGGATAGGAATGCTTGAAACCATATAACTGTGCAAACAGTTGATTATAGACAAAAATGGAACATGGAAAATATAATCATGATTATTATCTAAATAAATCCAAATTCAGCATTTAATAACTCATAAAGAGTTGATATGCCATTAAACAAATCAAGTTCTGGAGAGTGTAAATTACCCTTTCATTGCTATTACTCCCAGATCCACTCTGACCTGGATTGGTCGTACCTGTTAGGGTCCCATTTACGGGTTAAATAGATCAGGGTGCAAATTATTTGCATTAGGAATACTTGATACTATTTAGCTGTATGCAAATGATAATCATTAAATAGGAATTTTTTAATTTGCTTGCCAAAAAGACTTGGGCATTAAATAAACCAACAAGAATTGGTATGTTATAAAAACAAGCCACATGAAACAACCCTAGCTGATGACATCACATCATCTGATTTTCTTTTTGTATATCTATGGTTCAAATAGAGATGTTGGAAAATGATATAAATCAGATATGTTGTAAAATGAAGAAATTTCAAAAGATGCAGTTTTTGTCTCTGTTTATGAGACACTTTTAAAGATGGATTATCTTTTTTAACTCTTTTAGATTTTTGTCCATGCTGGAAGAAGAAGTATATGGAGCAAATTCTCCAATTTGGGACCCAGATTTTTGTCAGAGCACAAGTGGTAATTCTTTTTTTTATCTTCCTGGATTTGAGCAAAGTTCCTATCGGTTGTCTAATTCATAATTCTAAGTCTCATGTTGTTTCTAATATTCTGACATCCAAAGGATGCAGAGTAGGTTTTCAGCCTACATGAGTTGTTGGGGGTGTATTTGATACCCACACACCTGGTAAGTAAGAGCTTTTATCCACAAGGCCATTGTCTCATAAGACAATGGCCTTGTGAATGACAGTCATGAGTTCAATCCTTCTTTTGGGTAGTGCATAAAAAGTAATTGTTAAGTTGAAGAGACAGACAAATGGCAATTGAGGGTTGCATTAACCCAGAAGAATCAACTTACAAGAATGTCTGTAAAGTTCATGTTTTGATATCATCATTGGATTATTCTTGGTATATGCCATAAAGAGTTTCCTGTTTAAAATGTATAGCAATTTAATGTTGCATTCTGGGAAATAAATCTTCCAATTACTACAAAATGGATAACCAATGTCAGCCATTTAATTGAAATTTTGCTGAGAAGCAGTATCTATCTTGTGACTGTCTGTAAATGCTGAAAACTGGATAATGACACAGGACACTGTCCAACCATTTGTGAGTTAACAAAATATTTTACTGTTTAACAAAATATTTTACTGTTTAACAAAAATATTTTACTGTTTAACAAAATATTTTACTGTTTAACAAACATTAACAGTCATATCTGCAGTTAATGACATTTTTTGACCAATGAAATCTGAGTACTGCAACACTGATGGAAGAAGCGTGTGGACTACAAGGGGTACTATGTTGAAAAATAAACCTCATTTGCTTACATTTCATGAGAGTGTCTTGGTCAGTCTATGAACATTTCAACCAATCCTCATATATATGTGTTTTCTGTGTATCCTACAGCCCCAGTCAGCTGAGGTTGTAGAATGCATCGATCACATCTTTGAAGAGGGGTTAGACCCCCCAAAAAAAAACAAACAAATGTTCTGAATATGATTCTAAACCATCAAATGGCAAAGTTCTAGCCCTGAAGTTTTGGGGAATGTGAAGTAATCCTTCTTTGCCATTACTCCCATGTCCACTCTGACCTGGAGCAATAGCACTTGATAGGGGCTATCTATGGGTCAAATAGAACAGTTTGATCATTTTAAACTGTGCAAACAAGTGACTTATGTTAAATTGAAATATTAGGAATAGAACTGTTTGACCATTTCACTGTGTGTAAACAAATGACTGATGTTTATTTGCATTGTTAGTGATATATATCAATACTTTGAACCATTTAGCTGGGTGCAAATAAAATTATTAGTGTGGAATACTTGTAACTGTTTACCTGTATGCAAAATAGAATTATTGGTATTACATAGCAATACTTGGAATCATTTGACTGTGTGCAAATGAACAAATAGTGTTAAATAGAATAATTAGTGTTAAATAGCAATACTTGTAACCACTTTACTATGTGCAAACAAATGATTAATATTGAATAGAAATAAACTCATTTAAAAAGAAAATTACCTACAAATGATATATGTATAACCATTCAACTGTGCGCAAACAAATAACTGATGTTAGATTAAATGGTTGGTATTACAGGGTGGAATGATAAAATTGTCGTCCTAAAGAAAACAACACTACAGCTTTATTTTAAAACTTTTATTGAAAAAATCAATTCCGGTAACTTGATTATGTAGTAGAGCTGACATCTATTCAATGTAGCCGCCTTCAGCCTCAATTACCGCCTCAATACGGATCCAGAACTGGGAGCATGCCTTTTCCACAAGCACCTGCGGGAGCTTGGCAAATACTCGGTGGATGGTGGCGATCAAGCTGGCTTTGGTATTGTGGGAGGTCTTGTTGGTGATATTCTCGACATATGACCAAACGAAGTAGTCCATCAGGTTCAGGTCGGGGGAGAAAGGGGAGCAGTGAGAGAAGGGTACAAAGTCGTAGCGCTCCTTCTGAAGCCAAGCCTTAGTCTCTTTGGACTTGTGGGCTGGTGCCGAGTCCTGCTGCCACACCCTGGGTCTGCCACCGGCCATTTAATTGCACTAGGGGATCACTACACTCTTCAGCACATCCAGGTACACTTTGGTGTTGACTTTCAAGCCAACTTCAAAGATGTGAGGTGGCATGATGTGGCCCTCACTTGAAACCACACCAAAGACCATAACTGTAGCCGGAAACTTTGTTTTCATCACCCTGGGCACGTCCCTGTTATTCGTGGCAATCCAGATTTGCATTTTGAGGGTGCTGGCAATGGTCCTGTTGTCATAACTTGGATTGGTAGAGAGCAAGAGTTGTACAGTAGTGCATCTCCGATCTCACTCGTTGAACATTGTGTCACTTTCAGACATGATAGAAGGCTCCTATCACTCTTGGGATTTGTACGCAACTGGCCAACTAGTAGATGGTCTGCAACAGAAAAGAAAACCGGTTTTCATTAAACAGAAATGGAATCATGTCTTTTCTAGGGAAACAATTTTATTCTTCCACCCTGTACATAGCAATACTTTAAATCATTTTACTGTGTTCAAACAAATGATTGATAGTAAATAGAATTATTCATATTAGTTGTACATGAAACTATTTAACAGTGTGCAAAAGAATGAGCTTGGGCTCATTAAAAATATTATCTACAAAATGTGTTTATAAATCAAATGAATAATTCCCGAGCTGACATGGTTTGCTTGTTGGCTGAGCGGTTTGATACTAAGTCTAACATAAAGTTGGCGGGTTTCGATCCCAGCTTCAAGCATCCTACTTGTCTAGCCACACTGAAGAGTTGTGATACAATGAAACAGTCTGTCTGTGGATGACTATAAATATATAATTTGGCATTAAATAACCTATAAGGGTTGATATGCTACCAAACTAAACCAATCATATATATGAGATCTAAGTATGGACAGCTGGATAAGAACAATCTATACTTGTGGATTGAATGAAGATTTTGATTCATAATTCTCAGAAAGGTTACCAACTACAACACGTGTCTGGATTAGGCCAAAGAGTAAAATGTCCAAAACATTGTGACTTGGACAACAACCAGGATGAGGACATTGAAGTTGATTATTTCAAGTAACAATTATTCAGATGATTGTTTGTTTTCTTATATACAACAAACTAAGCTTCATTCTGATTGTCTCTTAATTATAAAAAAAGTTTTTATTCTTTGTTAACATTTCCAGTTAAATTAATTCCAAGGCCATGACTCTAAATATATTTCAAACTGTAATTTTTGCCTCTTTTGTGTGAGGATTCTAAATTGCACGTTAGAAAATGTCAAAATCTGTTTTCAAAATATCATCATATGACGAAATTCTTGACAACAGGATATCTGTTTTTTGAGTGTTATTTACACTTGTAATTAATTTGATGATTTATTTTGCTTACTTTTTGAGGAGTTTTTTTTTCCTTTGAGTTGTGCGGTTATAACCAAATTTGGTTTATAGGTTTGATCCAAATCTTTTGCTTTGTTGCAGCATCAACCACTGCATCAGCTCCTGGTGGCTTTAACCGTTTCACAAACTCTGGCACTCCTACAACTAGTGCAGCATCTGCAACTGATGGTGCCAATGCAGTTAAACCAAGTTCAGCCCTGGTGCCTACTAACAGTCATCCAGCAAAGACCAAAGAAGGTTTGCATTGAAGATCTTTGGTTGTAATTATTGGTGTTTCATAGTGATGATGATGATGATAATAATAATAAGAATAATTATTATTATTTTTATTTATTTTTTTGTTTTTTTTAACAATAAAAAAAAATTATGCTGCTGCCAAATCTACTTGAAAAGTAGCCACCTTAAAAGACGAAGAAATACCAATACAAATGAAAAAGACAAATCATCTTGATGATAACACACTGAGTTCTTATTCTTAACTATTTCCAGTCCATGCTGTGAGATATATACTGGAAAAGAGACAACTTTTTTTATGGTGGCTGAAAATTAATTGATATACATATTGATTTTCATTGATTGTCCGCATGGCATAGTGGCTAACGTGCTGGACTGTGACATCATAGGAAGCCAGTTCAAACTCCAGTTGAGCTATTACATTTACTTTTGGACTAATGCTCTTGGGAAAGATATGAACCCCATTATCTCCCCAGCTATGGGTTAAATGGTACTACAACTGTTCTTTTACAAAAATGGCTTTGGCATTAAATAACCCATAAAGGTTGATATGCCATTAAACAATGAAACCAAACCAAAAATATAACTGTATTCATATTCTAATACTAATTTATTAATATCATATTTGAATACTTAAAACCATATAACTGTGTGGAATTGATTTCTATTAAACAGGAATACTTGATATCGTGTCAAGGGTGCTAATGGTCTACCAGTTATCATTGTAGGAAATGGATACAATGACCCGAGTTCAAATCCTGGACAAGGCTGTTTGCATTTCACATAGCATTAATACCCTTGAGAAAGATATGTGCCAAACTATTCTCCTTTCAGCTTGGAGTAAATAGTTGAGCAGACTGGATGCTTTATAACCTTGTGGCAACCAGTCTAGGAGAAGGAAAACTCTGAATTCAAACCTGTTAAACTACACATAAAAATTAACTTTATGTTACATTCTACTCATGTGGAGGGGTTGGGTTAATACCTATATATCTCACAACTGCAAAAAAAACCAAAGAAACACCTAGACAAAAAATGTAAATGTACAATGGATATGATTCCCTAACCTCTTGGCTTAAAATAATCTGATGGATACAATACCATCAAAATCAATCTATTCTTGACTTATACACAACAATTAAAGAAAATGTTGGCACTGACAGTGTTAATGTGTATATTGTTGAAAGGAGACCATCAATGTCTTTCTTGGATATTGGGGGCATGTTCTTTGGACATTTCATGGTCACATGAGAATCCCAGAATCCATCTCTGCTTCTTTTGTCCCTGTTTTTTTGAATGATTAAGAAGTCCCTTTTTTTATGTCTGTTTATTGAACTGATTTTGTCTCACCACCTGGCAAATGACATCTCGCCTCAGCATTGAAACATAAAGCCTACATAGCTATGACCACCGAAGAACGCAAGTAAGACTTTTTACCAAATTGTGTAACTATTTTCCATATTACTTGTATGTCTTTCTACGTATGTATTAAATGTTCCTGTTTTTAAATGAGATTATCTTATCTTTTCTTCAGTGTTAGCATATCATTGGATATATAAATACTAATATTGGACCTTGGTGAATGGGGACTCAAGTAAATATCTTCCCTAGCACCAACCACTTCAATATTGTCATATAATGATTCTATTTTGTGCACTGTTTTAATATGTTGCTATTGTTGCAGCTGCTGGAGATAAACGCCGACTTGATGAGATGCAAGGTGCTGGAGAGAACAAAAAGCGAAAAATTGAGGGAGATGTCAAAGAAGAACTTGTGACTGAAATACTCACCATAATCACTGATCCAGAACAGATGGTTGGACCAGATGTAAGTATTCTCTTCCATCTCACATTGTTGTATTGAGGGTCAATTAATAAATAATGCAGGGTGTTTGTTTTTTTCTTCAGAATTTTTTTCTATTTATGTAAATTCTGCATTGTTTGAAATTGCTTGATAGCAAAGATTATTTTAGATTCACAAAAATATTTATTTTGAGGCTGTTCTAAGCGGTGGCAAATCAGAGTGCTTCAGGCTTGAACAGAGGTCTGTCATCAAATTTTTCCTGGCTGAGAAGTGCAAACCATGTAAAATTTACAGAGGAATGTGTGACATGTAAGAAAACTATGTTTTAGTCAAAAAAATCTTTCCAAAGGCCTAGACAAAGGTCCATTACAAATCTGATTTTTAAAAAAAAGACAATCCATTGAGGGGAAACACACTGTCTCTTTAGTAAAGAAAAATGTTCTGGGCACAGCTGTCAGTAAAGGAGGTCATGCTGACATTCTTCTGGGATATGAAAGGACCTATCATCATTGATTTCTTTGAAAAAGCTGCGACTGTATATTGTCAACTCTAGGCAAAATTCACCTCGTTTATTGAATTATTCTCATATATACAAAATGTCTCCAAAAAGAAACCACACTTTAAAAAAATTAATTGATAGCTTTACTTACAAAAACTTCTCTGGAATAATCTCTCTGCATTGTTGATAGGTACAAATGTATTACAGTAGTCTATCATTCATGTGACAAACTGGTAAAGGGAGAATGATATAATCTCCATTAAAGAGAAAAATAAAGAATGAAAGAAAGACCAACACATCTGCTTTCATGTGTTATACACACCTCTAATTTTGGGGCTGTAAAAATAGTGCATCTTATACATAAATAAATGTAGTATTGATAGTGGGGTGTTTTTTTTTTCTGGAAATCATTTTTAGGGATAGTACACAGCTCTTGTATTGTTTTCTTCTATCAGTAGCTTCTTTTTTTTTTTCAATAATCAATTCTGAAAATAAGACTGCTACAGCTGATTGACTAATATATTTTTGTTCATCTTTTAGCAGGCACAGAACAAATTTTGCTTCTGAATAGTGTGAAGTATCCCTTTATTGCCATTACTTCTAGGTCCACTCTGACTCAAATTGGTAGTACCTATTAGAGTTCCATCTATGGGTCAAATAGATCTATTTAAAAAAATATTTTTATGACATAGGAATACTTGAAATATGCTTTTTATGCAAACAAATGGTTTCTTATTAAAAGGGAATATTTACTTGAAATTATATAATTGCTTTAAAAAACAAAATGTTGCCATTAAATAACCTAACAAGGGTTCACATGCTGTAAAAACCAACCACTTTTATGAGGCCATCTTACTTATTGCAAACAAATGATTATAGACAAATAAAAATGCAATTTAATAAAATAAAATAAAATACAGTAGAACATTAGAAATATAGTTATTGTTTAACTTATGAGCACTTAACAGTTATGATTACAATTAAACATTTACTAATTTTACTGTGTAAAGTGAATTTACTCCACGTTGTATACTCATATGCAGATGCATGCAGTAACATAACAACAACACAATAAAGACGAGCGACACAGTTCTTTAGAAAAATATACCTCTCACTTTATTGAAAGGGTTGTGTGTGAGAGGGAGTTGGAGACCAAACAGAACTGCAACATATTGACCCCCACTCTATTGGCCATAACCGCGTTTTTTTCCCGTTCTCCTGGGCTGCTCAACCGGGGGCATGGGGGCCCAGCTTCTCTGGGTGCTGGTTTTCTCTACCGCATCTTATCTCCAACTCGTCTGATCTCCAAACTGATTGAATTTCCTGTGCACTGAGTTATATAATAGTTCAACGCCCACCTTCTTCTTGTGGGCGTCACAATTTCGCACTCATTCAACTTGTCCACAGTCGAGGTTATAATATCCTGATATTCCTTGACCGGATGCGCCTGTTATTTACACAGGTGCATTTCCTATTTTGACAGCCCGGCCGGGTCGTAGGTCAGTATACAACACACAACTTAAAAAAAAAAACCCAACTCTCCTTATGTTGTGAGAAGTAGATACTTTCCATGACTTCCAAACATCCCTCATTGACCCAGTATCAATTTTTATTTTTTGACATCATAAAGGGAATGAGCATGAAGTTTAATCATGCAGTGAAAGAGTTAAATCAATCCTGTCATGTGAACTTTTACTGATTCCTTTATCTATGAAAGCTTGACAGTCAAGTGTTGATTTCCACAGATCATGGCATGCACCTCCACAATATCATCAGCATTCATTTGAGATAGGTCATTCAGATTTTGGATTTTCTTTGGTAGATTTTATTTCTAATTGAAATACTAGTGTTACTTATAATGTTGCATATAGCTAAAACTCGTGTATATAATTCAAGCAAACCTTGTTTACTAATTCTAGTTAAATTTTTTTTTTTTCTCTTAAATCTTATCCAGAAAAATGTCTTAATCCATTCATAGTAATAATTTATATTTACTTCATTATACCACAGAAAGAAATTACACTTCTGGAGTCTTATACGCAGTGGTATTATTATTGTTTCTGGTTCTGACCTGGAATAATATTGGGGTCCCATCTATCATTCAAATAGATCTGTTTAAAAATTATTTATATTCAGTAGGACCATGTGCAAATAAAAAAAAAACCTTGTAAGAAACGACAACACAAAAATGTAAATATGAATGTGTAACGAGGACAATTCAGTCACTTTGATGGGTTGTGACATGCTATTAAAATCAATCCATCAATCTGGAATAAGTAGTACGTTGAAATTTCTTAAGTGACTTGATAGAAAAGTAAATAATTTCAGCATCCAAATGATATTTTATCAGTATTTCATAAATTTAGAATGAGTGGTAGTTTGATTACTTGTTTAAAATTTATGTCTATTCAGGAATATGAACAAACGTACATAGCAAAGTATCTCACACAACCCCAGTTTTTGAGTTAAGAACAAAAATACTACTAAATTCTACCTCATAAAATTTTCTATACTAAAAAAAAAAAAAAAAAAAAATTACTTTGTTTTACAATTATGCCATCTGTTCTTTTAATCTCATTTAGGTCCTAAGATGTTTCCATTAGAGATAAGTAGTTTAACTGAAAAGCCGACTTTTTTTGGTTTCATCTTCACACTATGAAACCACAAAAAATTTTTTTACAAAGCCGAAATCATTTGGTGTAGTGCTATCACTACTGCGTGATCATATCCAAGGAAACACTGTTGAAAAAGACTTTCAGATTTGAATAAGATTAAATTTTATCAACATTTATAACATAGTAAGAGGAAAAGATTGAACAAAAATATGATAATAACATTTAATTGACTAGTTTTAGGAAATAGATGTGAAATCTATTTGTTTAAACATGAAGAAGAAAAAGAAATATGACAGGTATGACACTTGGAAATCTTTCAAACCATAAAATATTTTCAAATAGTGAATGAAGGGAAATATGTTATGATGTCTGAAATCTATTTGTTTCAGTTTTCAAAAATACTTTTTGTGGTAAAATTAAGTTAATAGCAAAATAGTTGCCAGTTTCACCTTAATGTTAGATTTTATGGAGTCGGATTTTTTGTAAGATTAATTATTTTTCGGTAAGCCAGTATGCAAATTATAAAAATCAAGTTGTTGTAAGCAATAAAAATGAAGATTTTTTTTTAATAAATAAATTTGTTTTTATCTAAGGAATGCTGCTCAATTAGATATTAAGAATAATTAAAATAGTTCTTAATTTCACTTTTAAAATGTATATATTTCCAGATATGTGAGTCTTTAGTGTAAAATTGTTTGTTTTCTACAAATAAAATTGTTTCTATCTAACGAATAGACCTAAAACTAGATATTTAAAAAGAGAGTAAGTTTTAATCTCAGTTTTAGAATGTGTATATTTTCAAAATGCAAGTCATCTTTTTAAACCCAAAGTAAAAATTATTCTTTTTTGTCACAAGTACTTGGCAGTGTTCTGCCTATAAAATTCTTCTAAACAAGGAAATTTAATTCATTTTATTTTTACAAATATCTTTATGGTTTTATCTTGTTGAATACACTTAAAATTGTATATTGAAATAGTATTTGATTTCAATTTTAAAATGTGAATCTAAAAAAGAACAGGTGATGCACATAGATTTGGAAATATACACATTCAAAAAATAAAATTAAAACTTTTAATTATTTTCAATATTTAATTTTAGGTGTAATTGCGAGATAAAAACAAATTTTTTTAGGTGGGGAAAAAGCTCATTGATTTTCAAAACCCCAATAACAGTTGACTGTTTTGTACCAAAAAAGAATTACTCTATTTTTAATTATTTTACACATGAGGGGTTTCATTTCTTGGCTTTTTAAAAGCCACATCATAAACTAATTTTTGGAGAGCTACACCATTTTCTATCAAGTGTGTTGTCCAAAGACACAAAAATAGATTGTTTATACGACGATTTCTTTCGTATTTTACCAAATCGTTAATGAATATAGTAGTTATTTATAGTTGACAATGTATTCAAAAGTTTAATAAATAAACTTTAATCTTAAGTCATGAATTCTATGACTAAATTACCTTTAAAGCCTAAAAACTTACTTTAGGTGAATAATCTCTCTTTTATTACAGATCCCAATTTGCAGTTTTCAAGTTTTTAATTGCTCTGGTTTTTATACATGTCTATGAATTTTTATTACCCTTACTTAAAACCAAATATTGACCCCTTACACACAAGTTAATAGACCTTCCACATTGACGGACAAAATTCTTTTAAAATTGGAAAGATATTTTTAACAATTTAACATTTTTTAAAATCATTTAACTTGAAAAAGAACAAATGGAAAAGCCCCCCCTTTTTGTTTTACGTTTTTTAATAGTTTGTAATTTTTCAAATTCGTTTTTTTTTCCAAAATTGAAAGTTTCACTTAAAAGTCTGATGTTAAAACATTATCAAGATTTCACGCATTATACATTGAAATAATTCTGAGACTATCTTCTATTAATGAAATGTTACTCTTTTTTGCTTACTGTATAATTTTTGAAGGAATTTGTTTCCACAGGTCAGAGACGAAATGAACCTTTTCCTGGTTGTAATATAAGGTGTCTTCTAATTGAGTATACAATTTCAAGAATATTGACAAAGATTCATCACTTTGATTTTGCAAAACAAAGTAACATGTAAAATTTGGTCTTGAAAAAAATCATGTTGTGAGTTTTTGGCAAAATACTGTTTTAATTCACTGTAAAAAAAAAATAATTGAATGGATAAAAGCACATACAATTATGTATTTAAAAAGATTATTTTAGTTTTTTTCCATCCATATATATATTTTTAAGATTGGACCAAAAATACATGAGAAATTGTGTGTTGAATGGGCTAATTTTCAAATTTGTTGATCTCAGATGAAATCAGATATTGACTGGAAATGCTATTGTTACAAAAGAAAATGAATGGGTTCCTTAGAAAGCAAAAATACTAAATTAAAAACCAAATCAAAACTGCATTATCAAGGGAAAAAAAACTGAAACCAATTCTGAAACATTTATTTCTAAACTGCACTAGTTTCCACATTATGTGATGTCATATTTCTATGTACATCTCTTTACATTCTTGCATTGACTCTCTTTTTACACAAATACTTGCAGTTCGTTGAGTTAAAAATTAATTCTACAGTTTTTCCCCCTTACAAACTACCTTTTCATAGATAAATTTATTCACCACAACATGAACACAAGCTGTGCTGATATATCATTTATTATTAAGCCTTTATTTTTGTGTGTCTTGGGTATGGCATGAAACTGCATCCAGTGATGAGACTCCAGTTCTATAACTCTGGGGAGTATGAAGTACCCCTTCATTATCATTACTCCCAAGTCTATTCTGACCCGTAATGGTAGGACTTGTTGGGGTCCCATCTCTGTGTTGCCAAGTTGGCTGGGGTTGTAGAATAGACTGACTGCACTTCTGCAGAGGGGTAAGACTTCCCACCCCCCACGAGTGTCCTGGATATGACACTAAACAATCTGATGGTGAGGTTCCAGTAATGCTGGAGCTTTGGGGAATGTGGAGTACCCCTTCATTGCCATCACTCCCAGGTTCACTCTAGCCCAGAGTGGTAACACCTGATAAGGGTCCTATCTATGGGTTAAATAGAACTAAACCGTGATTTATTGAGTTTACTGTTTTTTGCATTTAAACTGCGTATTTATGCTGAACTGAATTGTTTGAAATAGAACTGTTTTGACATTTAAACTGCATACTTATGCTAAAGTGAATTACTCGAAATAGAACTGTTTTGACATCTAAACTGTGTCCTTATCCTAAACTGAATTATCTGAAATAAAACTGTTTTGACATTAATTCTGTGTATTGCCCAGTTGCCTAGGGCTGTAGAATACACTGACTGCACCTCTGTGGAGGGGTAAGACCCCCCCCCCCAACGAGTGTCCTGGATATGACACAAAACAATATGGTGAGGTTCCAGTAATGCTGGAGCTTTGGGGAATGCAGAGTACCCCCTTTATTTCCATCACTCCTAGGTCCACTCTGGCCCGGAGTAGTAGCACCTGATGGGTCAAATAGAACTAAACTATACTTATACTAAACTGAATTGTTTGAATTAGAACTGTTTGAATAAACTGAATAACTTGAAATAGAAATGTTTTGGACAAACAAACTGTACTTACATTTAAACTACATACTTATGCTAAACTGAATTGTTTGAAATGGAACTGTTTTTGACATTAAAACTGTTCATATGCTGAACTGAATTGTTTAATAAAGAACAGTTTTGAAATTTAACTGTGTGTAAACAAAATCTATGCTTATACTAAACTGAATTGGCTGAATTAGAACTGTTCGATTAAACTGAATAGCTTGAAATGTTTTTGACAATTAAACTGGACACTCATGCTAAACTGAATTATTTGTATAAAAATGGATTTGACTTTAAATAACCTACAAAGGTTGATATGCCATGAAACCCAAACAACCAAACCAAACCCATCTCTGTGTCAAATAAAGCTGTTTGAAAAATTATTTGTATTAGATAGGAATCCTTGAAACCATATAATTGTGTGCAATTTATTTGTGTTAAGAATAGTTACTTCAAGTTATAATTGTTTGCTAAAGATGATTATCAGTTTAAAAATGCAAAAAATGAAATGAGTGACCAAGAAATTCAGTTTAAATTGAATCAGAAAACAAAAATGAGTTCAATGATTATATGATTTAAGAAAAATTGAGATATTGCTCAAAATATGACCTTGTGCAACTAGAAAAGTCTTTTTCAAATCAAAGGGGGTATATAAGGCAAAATTCTTGAACAGGTAACAAAATATTAAAACACATAGACTTACATGTTAGTTGAGTTTCAAGTTTGATAAAATTTGTGGTGTGTTTTAATGATAAATATTTCATATCTTTCATCAAATGAAAATTTCCTCAGAATATGCAATGTAGAAAATTCAATAGGTGGAATTGAAAGGTGTGTTGAAATGGTAAAAGATGTTAAATCAGAACCAGGTAGTAATTTACTAAGCTTTTTGCTTAGATGTGGCACAAGGCCATATGAAGGGGCACCCAATGAGACTCGAACTCACCCATGTAGGTTTGCTAGTCTAGCTTGCTAACCATTACGCTACCTGAGGCGCCCTAAATCAGAACCAGGTAAATAAGGCAAGTTATAGTTAAGTTGAGAAGAAATTATTTCTTAAATTGCAGTATTTTTGAGAAAATTACATTTTTCATTTTCTTTTAAATTGTATACATGTAAGGTGAATTTTAAAGGGGATTGAATTTTTCTTTCAAATAAAATTAAAAAAGTATTGGTTCTTTTTAATAGAATTTTTCTTTTTGTTTAAATTGTATAAATCAAGTTGGTTATTAGAGAAAGATTAATAACAGTTTACTTCTACATTCTCTTCTCATTTGGGTGCCTGAATTGTGGCCAGTAATAAAGTCACAATTTTGCCTAGGTAAAATAACACCATTAATTTATGGTGGTTATTTAAGCTTAAGTTTTGCAACAAAAGTTGCTTTAAATTTAAATGTATTGAGTTAAACACTTGGTTTAAGATTCAGTTTTTTTGCTGTGATTTTTTTTTAACCTGGATTCACCCGATTTTCTTTGTTAGTTTAGACTCAGGGTTCTGACCAAAGCTTTTTACAAAGATTTTTGGCCTTCTTATAATCAAGAGGACATCCATATTTTCCTTCCAAAAATTGTCTTACTCAACACTGATTGATTGGAAAATCATTTAGTAGACAGAAATTGGTCTGTATCTACTTGAAGCCTTTACTTTTATCATTTAATGTTTTACCAGATAAACTCGCATATAATGCAATTTTCTGAGACATAAATTTTAGCTTGATATTTGGGGGTCATACAGTACTAAAGATACAAACTTTGTGTGTATAAATAGGTGGCCAAGGCTCGGTCTAGTGTGTGACCCCTTGATATTAGGTTAAAATTTAGGTCTCCGAAAGCTGTATGATACACAATTATGTATGTTAATAATACTGATTAGTGAGTGGATTTTTTTCAAGATAAAGAAAAAATTTAGCATTCTTTTCCTCCTTTATTTTATTCATTTATTTTTTTTTTTTTTTTATTACTAAATTTTGTAAATTTTTTGAACTTTTTGTAGCATTTTTGATTTTCTTTTTTTTGTTTTTAAAAGAAATATATTTTATTATAAGTTTTTAATTTTACTTTCCTTTTGTAATAAATTTGATTAGATTTATTGATACTAAACTTTGTAGACAAATGCTGGGGAGCAACATTTTGATCCTTGGCAAAATGCACAGATACTGCAGTCTAATCCTCGCAGAAGTTATGGATAGACAATGAAAAAATAATATAGATAATTTTCACTAAAGACCTAATGAAAATTTAGATTAAAAAGATTTTTAAATTTGAAAAAAAATCAGAAAAGTGAATATAAATTTCAATGTAACAAATTTTTAAAAAATTCTATTGTATAAGTCTATAGGAAATTTTTTTTTTTTTGTCCAACATCGGATCTGTCCGGTCTTGGGAAAGACCTTAACCAGACCGGAAGTGACATCAAAAACCGGAAGTGTTCTGATTGGCTGTTTACATCCGGGATCTTCCCGGTATTATTTCAAGCTTCAGCAGCGACCAATATGGCGGGATTATTGTTTTGGTGATAGCTTGGCTTGAAAGTTTTTATTTACCAATTGAATCGTTACTCGAATTTTAGAGAAATCTATTTTTCTTCATGATAATGGAGAGCACAAAAAGACTAGAAGCTCGAAAATCGAAAGTATTTGGTAAAAAGAAACGTCTCCGTCGAAAACGGGTTGTCCGAGGTCCCAAATCTCCACCGACCCTCCAAGACTTACAGGTTAGTTAAAAATTATAGCCAACATTTTAAGTCTTTGTCAGGTTTTAAAATTCTCTTTTGTCATGCAAATTTTAATTTATGATTTATTATGTATAGGGTTATGAATTTTCTTCGGAATAACAATGCCGTGAAGACGAGAGAGAAAGTCGTGTTGTGAATTAAAAATCGGGCCCTTATTTTGTGACCATTTTTCTCCCTTTATAAATGAGCGCCAGTTTTTTTGGGTTTTTTTTTCATTTTTTTTTTTATTTTTAAGAAATAGAAACCCAGCTGCTTTATTTTATCCATTTAAAAAGTTAATCGAAATTCATTATAAATTGCAATAGTAGACGAAAAATATTTGGTTGAACGGTGATAATGAAAGAAAAACTATTGATTGACAATTGTTTTTGTTTATTTCTAGAGATGACATGTCTTCTTTCTTTTCTCTTTTTTTTAAAGATATATCGACTCTCCTTCATTTTCTTTCCTTTCAACTGATATGTTTACTTAGTCTTTATTTTTCAATAAAAACACTGATCGACTAAAATTGGCTCAAAGAATTGCATTAAAAAAGAAAACGTGTCATTATGAAATGTTATTTTGAATGCTGTTTTTTGGTAATAAATCGATTTTGCGGGTGAGAAAAATTCTCTTCTGAGTCCAAAGTTGACTCCATGGAAATTCACTTTTTCTTTTTCTTTTTCTTTTTTTTTTTTGTAAAGTAGAGAGAGAAATCAAACGTTGACACTGATGGGGTATTAAAAAATAAATGAATCATTAAAGAAAGCCACTTATTTTATTTTTCAGGAATAGACAATTCAGTTTTTTGTTGGATAAAATGTCTCAAAACAGAGCAAGAAAATGTTTTATTTGGGATATTTTTATTATGTTTATGATGCTTTTAATTCCTTAGGATTTCGTTGAATTTTTGACGTATATCTGACTGGAAACAGAACTTTTGATAAATCGATTGGAAGGCACTTAAAAACAATCTTTTAAAACCTTTTTTTCTATATAATTTTATCAAGTAACGTCTTATTATTAAAAAATTTTTCTCGTCAATTATCGAAATGATTTTTAGTTGGGACAGAATTTTTACAGGGAGTCAGTTGAGGGTTTTTTTTTGGGGGGGGGTAATACTTTTAAAAATAAAATCAATGCCTTTAAGAAAGGTATGAATCCATTTCCTCCTCTCTCCCAAGCTTTTGGCCAATGGGTTCTTTTAGATTTGGTATTGCAACTAGTTTGGAATAGAGAAACTCTTAATTCAAGCCAGCAGTACTCCACTGAATAATGTGACTCGTGTCGTATCCCTGGGGTAAGGTAAATATACTTTAAAAAGCGTAATTAAAAATTTAAGTGGTTCCACAGTTTTTCTTAAAAGCAAACAATGATTGTTTTTGTTCTTTTAAAGACAACAAAATAGCCATTGTTTACTTTATCATTAAAATTAGGCAGGGTTTTCGCTCATGTCGTGGGTATTCATTTTCATGCAAAAATTTATTCGGTTTATTAATATGAACCACAGAGTTTTAGTCCTCTACCACCACCCTACTTTTAAATTTTTATAAGGTGTTCAATTTACAATGCTGAGATGGCCCCTGATTTTTCCCAATGTTCCTTTGAAATCCCCTTCATACACGCACTTGACTCTGCAATTGTTTTGTGGTGTTTAATTTCTTATTTCGCGCCTGCTTGGTCAAATAGTGAGTGAGTGGGGGGGGGGGAGTATAATGTGGAAATGGATGAATTTTTCAAAGGGAATTCTAAAGTCAGACACCGGAATCATTCAGGGTCCGTTTTGCATTTAACGAACACTAACTTGAACTCCCATCTTTGTAAAACTTAAGATAACTTCGAAAAAGGAAAAATTGATCAACTGATCAACTGCTTAAAGAAATTAACTGGGAAAATATTTTCGTAAAAATCAACAACCCATTATTTTGACGGGGGGGGGGCTTTTTCCGAAGCCCTGTCGAGAATTAGTAACGATGAAAAACATGTTCAAGGTGAAGGAGACACTTTTCTTTATTTACCAATATTGAATTACTCTCTCGCTCATACTCACATTTATTGCAAGAATAATTTTAAAAGAACGTATGAAGTTATTGCTTATCATGGGTCGTCGAAGAGGTCCATAGTAGAAATTAAAAGTTATTATTGTCGATTAATTTTTGATGAGAGATATCCAAAAATTACGTACCAATCCTCCATATTTACCTTAAGTTTTTAATTTTTTTTACTACTTGTATTCTATTAATTTAAACAGATATAATGCGGTAATGTACGGAAAAAAAAGGAAAAAAAAATTAAATAGAAATGTAATGCTTACAGTCGTCATCCAAATAAGAGCAAGTTTATCATTAGCTCATTTTTTTAATTTTTTTAATTGATAGTTACGCCCGCTATATTTTTTTTTCCTTTTTTAACAACTAAGATAATTTCTGATCAATTGCTGACTTAATTTTTGATACTAAGTAACCGTTTAGTATTTTTTAGAAACGAATCAAATGACTAAAGCTTACTCTTATCGCTATGGTAAATTTTACTTGTCTATATATTTTATTTTGTATATTACCGCGGTCATGTTCCGAAAGTTGGAGTGTCAGATTTTGTAATTTCGTTTGAACTTGTTCCACATTTTGAGTGACATTTTTCTTTTCTTTTTCTTTTCTTTTTTTTTTTTTTTCAAAGTGTTAATGAAAAAATGTGTTGGGGGGGGGGCGTAGGACACATACTTTCCACTAGTTTTAAAAGTGAACAATTTATAAGTATTTTTTTAATTAAAAGTTTACATATTAAATTTGCTGTTTGCTTTTGTTTTGTTGTTACTTTTTTCATAAAATTTATTTCATATTTTAGAGGCTTAAATTGAATTTTAAAAAGTCTTCTCTTCGAAATACTTCGTCACTGTTAGCAAAGATCAGAGAGGAGGAGACTGATTGAGTCATCTTGTAAAGTAAATAAATGAATGAATAAATACTCTCTTCCTCATCCTACCAATTAATGAACCCTGAAGATATCTGACCTAGTTTGAAAGAGAATGTAATGTCTCTTTCATTTAGAAATACTCCCCTCTCAATAGTCACCTCCCGATGATGTAAACTGATCCCTATTAGGTCTTTTTTCTCCCTAACCCCTTCTCATCTGTTATTATTACTTTGCTGCCCTTACAATTGTCATTGATCCCTTTTTTCTTTTTTTTTTTTCTTTTTCTTTTATGATATAAACTGAGTGTTGCAATATATTGCTTGTTAGTTATTAGATTTAGGGGATTTTCAATTTGGAATAAGTGGGTTTTTAAAAAAAAAAAATTTAATTTATTTTTCTCTTATAAATTGAATTTATTAATCTTTTAGTTACATTTTTATGTGAAATGAATAATATAAAAATCAAATTGACTACTCCTAGCTTTTTATTTTAAATTTGTTTTAATACTAAAACAGCCCATGAGCCTATTTGGTTTTTATTTGTAACTGTTTCCTGATTATGTTGAGGCTTCTATCTAGTGACCGATTTTAATTAGCAATTTCTTCATGATAAAAAATCTGGATGATTTTAAAAAAAAGCATATCTTCTCTGCTAATACTAACCAACTTTGCTAATTAGAGTGGAAAATGCTTTATTCTCAAAGTTAGCATTTTGAGTGTATTGCTCTAATAAATATCTTGCTAAGATGCACCGTTTTTGTTAAATTACAACCTATATAAATTTCATTTGTCCTTAATTTCAAAATCTAATGTTGCTTTTTTTTTTTTTTTTTTTTTTTTTTTTTTTTAAATTATTATTATTATTATACTTGGAACAAGTTTTGTTCCCAAATTAAACAAGTCTTTTATGTAATATTAAGTTAACTGTTATATTTGATACAGCTTTTATTTTCTTATACAATATTAGATTTGGTAGCATCTTACAAATTTTTTTCTGCCCTGTTGGCAGAGCTGTGAATATGCTGACTGTACCTCCTGTATTTGATGGTGAATCTCCAGTTCAAGGAGATCTAGGGAGTAACCCCATTCATTGCCATTTACTCCCAGCTCCAATCTGATCCTGAGTGGTAGTACATGTTAGGGTCCCATTTATAGGTCAAATCTGTTTAAAAACTATTTGTATTCGATAAGACTGTGTGCAAAAAAAACCCTCTTTTACAACTTAAAATATAAACATGAAAATACAGTGAACACAATTCCCTAACCTCTAGGCATAAAATAACCCTAGATGGATTGACATGTTATTGAAATCAATGAATCATTGATTTTCTATGACAAACAGTTAAAACCTTTCTTTCTTTTTTTTTTTTTTTTCTTTTAAATTTATTAAGGCTTTACCTCCACTCCTGACGGTTGGGGAGTGAAATAAGTGATTCTTCCTGATCTACATTCTGTTTATAAAATGATCTTTTTCTTGTTTCAGAAAGCGCTGTTTCCTGCTCACACTGCCCGTGATGAAATTGCTCGCCGGGAAGAGATGAAAGGTGTCATAGAATTCAAGGTTATGGCTAATACATTCAAGGAACGTCCAAGCCGCGAGCAGCTCATCTGGTTAATTGGTCTGCAAAATGTCTTCTCTCACCAACTTCCTCGGATGCCAAAAGAATACATTACACGTCTTGTTTTTGACCCGTGAGTGACTTTTCAATTCATCTCTCTCACTTGCACATGCTGTGTTAATTTGACTTCACAAGTTGAGGATTTTTTACCTTGTTGAGTATTAGTGCTTTCTTCCTTCCTGTTATAACGGTGTTCCATGATGATATTGATACTTCTGTTTAGGAAGGAGTGAAGGATTCTAATCAGCATTTCATAGTTAACAACAGTCCATCGTAATATTGATGCTTCTATTTAGGAGGGAGTGAAGGATTCTAATTTTCATTTTGTAGTTAACATATAACTATGATTATATTGATACTTCTATTTCCTGACAAGAAGATTAGGAATACTTGATATCATATAACTCTCAATTATATGTATTAAGAATTGTTACTTGAAGCGATAATTGTTTACTAAGGATCATTATTAGTTACATGAAACCATATAACTGGATGTAAACAAATGCCTATTCGATAGAAATAATTAGTTGAAACCATATAAGTATTAGATTGGAACACTTAGGCTCCAGTTCTAGAGGTCTGGGTAGTGTGGAGTACCCATTTGCCATTACTCTCATGTCTACTTTGACCCCTGAGTGGTAGTACCTGTTAATTTTCCATCTATGGATCAAATAGTTCTGTTTTTAAAAAAATGATTCATATTCAATAGGACTGTGCAAAAAAAACAAACCTTTTGAACAACTACACAAAAAAATGTAAATATAAGCATACAATGTATGCAATTCCTTAACCCTAGACGAATTGACATGCTCTTAAAATTAATCGATCAACTGATTCAAGCTTGGAAGAGCTAAGGATCAACAGAATCTTATGTAGAAAAGTAATGAGGGTTATACTGGTGGGGAAACAAGAAAATGAATTTGAGCTGTTGATATTTTGTGATTTAAGATTCTAAAATCATTAAGCTATTTTTAATGTGGTTTTCTCCTCTTCAGCAAGCACAAATGTTTGGCTTTAATAAAAGAAAACCGAGTGATAGGAGGAATCTGCTTCCGAATGTTTCCAACGCAAGGGTTCACAGAGATTGTGTTTTGTGCTGTCACCTCCAATGAGCAAGTGAAGGTAAGTGTCCCAATATGTACAATATTTGGTCGTGGGTTGGGGAGTACCAAAATACTATGTAAAAATTTTATCTGACTTCCCATTAAGTCACATTTAACAGTCATTTTTATAGTGGGGAGCCATGCACAAATCAAGATGCATGCATGGTCATAATTAAAGGAAAAAAAAAATAAATAAATAAAATGCTTGGTCTCCTCCGCATTTTCCGATAAGAGTGTCTACGGTGCCAAGCAATAAACTCAGCCCTGCTAAGCAGGTATTGCCTGGGAGACCAATCCTTAACTTTTCCCCCATCCCAAACAAGTTGTGCGCAACCAAAAACTAAAAAATCACTGATAACATTAAACCCCTTATCATCTCAATCCAGAGAAGCTTTGACTTCAAGAACAAAGTCACAAGGAAAAAAACTGAGAAACCAAATATTAAACAAGAACATACAAACAAATAAAAATAATTAAACTTCAAAGAATCAAAGCATAATAAAACTAAAACTCAAAATACATTCAAGAGTGTAGAAAATATGGATATTGAAACTGACCATATAATTGCCAGCCTCAAGTTAGTTGAATATACAGGTATACCTCACCTACATTCCAGGATAGACAACTTAAGTCAAGCAAGTTCAACTTGAATCTTTTTTTTTTTTTTTTCTCCAAATTTGTCACTTGGCTAAACTACAAATAACCATTCCCAGTTCTGTATTTTATTTATAAATGCATTTTTAATAATTTATGGTCAATAAGAATCTATTTTAAGCTTACAAACAAATAAATTTTAGTTTTTGATATAGTACAGAAAAAAGTAATTTAAATTTACGAATAAATGTACATACATACTTGTGAATGCAGTTGGTTGTAAGATATTATAAAATAAAATGATTTTGTAAGTTTAAATAGCAAACGGTTATTAAAATTATTTTGTAGTAGTAGAAAATAAACTAATGTATGTTAAATTTACCAATGTTTAACTTCAATTTGTTTATTTACATTGCAGACCTAGATCAAGCAATTGATATAACCTTTTCACCTTTTTCATGGTGGTTTATCGTAAGTTTATCGTCCAGTGTTATGGCATGACGCTTAGCACTTGCACTAGGAATTTTCTTAGGAGGCATTGGGGCAAAATATGAAGTCACAAATTGAATGAGAGAGAGTAGGCAATAAGCAGACATATACCATGTGTATGTCTAAACTAAATTGGATTTCAATTTCATGGGAATCAAGATTGTACAGTAACATGATTTTTATGTGCTTTTAACACTTTTACGACTTCAATATTTCTGGTGGACAGACATAAAGTCAAATAAAATGACTCAAACTTGATTTTATTTTTCCATACATTCTTTGACAAATGACGTATAATCAAGAATGACTTAACTCGAAACAACGTAACCTGAGGTATATCTGTATATAAAAGGAATCTTTTTGTAAGGTATATCTGTATATAAAAAAGAATATTGGACATGTGAGTCAAATTATGTGCCTGTGATGCAGTCTACTAATTTTTGTCTTGTACTTGATCATTTCAAACCCTTTGTTTACAAATCTTATATGCAAAAAAAAAAAAAAAACAATGTCTATTCATTTATAAATCTTATAGATAACAACAAAAAAAGATTTAGCATTAAATAATCCAAAAGAGTTGATAAGCCATTTAACAAAATAACCAAATCTAACTCCTGGGACCAGATGATCAATTTGAAATCACCTACCCAGCACACACACCAGGTAAGTCAACAGATGCATATTGTTGAGTGTCAAATAGGAGCCACTAGGTTGACAAATCACAACCAACTGTGACGGAGTCTTGTGGTTGCTTTCATATTGGACTCTTTCAGTGTGTTGTGTTTGTAGAAATAGATTATCCGATCTACTTTCCAGTTGTAGGTGTTTACAAGGGCAAAAAGTGACACAAGATCGGTTTAATTGGAAGTGGGGTGCCTTGCAAGAAGCAAACCACCTGTGAGGTGGGAGCTTAAAAAAAAATTCCTTAGTTCTGTCAGCTGATATATCTAGATGGTCACTGCATTCCACTAACTTTAACTGCATCTGTATATCTGGAAATTTGATGTATACATATTTGCATTTTAAGTATAATTAAATTTTATGGAATTAAAAAAAATAAAAAAAAATTAAAAAAAACAATTATTAGTTACCGTTCCTATACTGTTATACTATCAGAAGTAATTCAGGTGCTGGCCAATAAACCTCTTCTTTACTCCTTTTTAGTTCTGTAGGGTGTAGAGTATTCTTTCATTATCATTACTTCCTGATCCACTCTGACCTGAAGTAGTAATACGTTAGAGTCCATCTATTGGTCAAATAGATTTGTTTAAAAATCATTTGTATTAGATCGGAATTCTTGATACCATATACTTGTATGTAAATTATTTGTATTGTTACTTATATAATAACTGTTTTGGCATTAAATAACTCAAAGAGTTATATTGCTGTTAAACTAACCAAATCTTTTCTAGGTGATAGATAAAATCATTTTGTGATTAAAAGAACATTATTGGATTTGGCAGTGGAAGTTGCTACAAATTTATTGGAAATAGTTCTTTTGATGTTTTATTCAAAGTTTTGCATTGACTTTTTGGAAATGTGTGTGCATTTTTAAATAGAAAATAAGAGAAATACCTCAAGATTATTGAAAAATAATTACAGACTATGTTTGTGAATTTTCCAAAAATAATCTCTCCACCAAACACTTTTATTTTTTTATGGATTCATTTAATTCTGCCTTTCATTGTAAAATTTCAGGAAAACTTTTGACTAGAATCTATATATTGATAATCACCTATCTTTATCCTCTGGATTTGGTACATGTCACACTGAGTGTAATGAATCGGGCAGATGAAGCTAAGTGAAATTGTACCCCCTCTATACACTCACGTAAAGTACAGATGCAAGTGAATTAAAAAAATAAGTTCTTAAAAACATGAGGACTTTGCTGCAGCACCTGTCCCAACGGTTCTCTCTCTCTCTTCCCATGCTCTTATACGTTTGATGAAATAATATAACAGGAAAGGAGTTGTAACTAACAATTGCTTATTTATTTATTAAAATTTCATAAAGCTTAATTATATTTAAAGATCAAACATACATCACATTTCCATCATATTGGAATTTGTAACAGTAGTCTATAAATATCAGCACATGTTAACTTATGTACAAATCTCCAAGTTAACAACTGAAGCAGATTTCATATTGATTATTCTACACCTGTCATTTTAGGTAATCAATAAAATGTTTAAGTAGTCATTACATTTAATAGTTGATTATATATAATTTTTATTTTTCAGTTATAACTTCAAGCAGTGCATGTAAATATATTGAATATAAGCAGCAACAAAAATAAAATGGAGCCAGTAATGAATAATAATTGATCAATCTTGTTCTAAGAAATTTTAAGACTATTGCACTACTGAGCATAATGTCTATTCAATTCGACAAATATATTAAAACAAAAACCAAAAAAAAAAAAAAAAACTATTGTAACTATCTACCTATCTGTATTTGTCTTTGGAGTTTGGCATGTGTCCTACTAAAGAATGGGACAGATATACTAAGTTAAGTGAAACTGAGTTTTGAAATGAATTACTAGCACACCAGCTTTCTCTTGGCAACTTGGCTGTGGGACCTTAGTCTGCCAACTGGTCTTTATCATACTCTTACTTTCACTCAAATGTCCTGGTATGACACTAAACTGCATTTGATCGTGAGGCTCCTGTTCTCAGGAGTGTAGAGTTCCCCTTCATTGTCATTACCCCTAGATCCACTCTGACTCACAGTGGTAGTACCTGTCAGGGTCTTATTTATAGGTCAGTCTGTTTAATATTTATTCATATTCCATAGGACTGCTAAAAAATCCTTAACAAAAAATGTAAATACGATTGTAAATTCCTTAACTACTAGGCACAAAATAACCCTACATAAGATATGCCATTAAAATCTGTCAGAATCCTTTGCTTCATGAAAGACTGATTAAATGTACCAGCAGTTTGACCAACTAAACTACAAATTTATGCTCAAATCAAACCTATTAACTTATCCCTTATTCTCTTTCTCAATCGAGACAGGTTGACATGCCATTAAAAGGAATCAATCAATTTATGCTGCTATAGTATCCAAATTATACAAAGTTTTTTTTAAATTCCATATAATTCAATTTTACTTAAAAAGCAAACTTGTAACATCAAATTTCCATGATTAAAGATCATATTGGTGCAATTAAAGATGGTGGAATGCAATGACAGTTTATAAATAACACTTATTAAAAATGCCTCAAGATTTTATTTTCAAATTCTATTTTTTTTATTTTACTCATTTCCCTCATGCTGAAAATTTTGTTTGTAGATCAAATGTCAAGTTAATGTTCATAAATTATAGAAAAAAAGTTACAAACTATTTATGAACATTTCAAATTAAGCCCTTCCCTTTTCTTTTTCACATTTCTCTCTCTCTCTCTCTCTCATTTGGTTTTGTTTCTCTCTCTTCTTCAGGGATATGGCACACACATGATGAACCACTTGAAGGATTATCACATCCAGCATGATATCCTCCATTTTTTGACATTTGCAGACGAATATGCCATTGGCTATTTTAAGAAACAAGTAAGTTTTTCTTTTCTAGAAATTTTCCCTTGGTTAACTTCTCTTCAACACATTAAACTGAGTTCAGTGGTGAGGCTCCAGTTTTAGAGCTCTAGGGACTACAGTATCACTCCTTCAACCATTATTCCCAGGTCCACTCTGATCCAGAATGGTAGTATGAGTACTTTTGTGGGTCAAATATGTATGTTTGAAAATTATTCCTTTTTAAATAGAAATATTACGGTATCACCCTGGTATTGAATAGAGGTGGTTTGATGCTAGTATGCGAATGTGGAGTGTTTAAATCAAATAAGGCTTTTGAAAATCTGCTCTCTCCGGCAGGGGAATAAGGTAGAAAATTGACCTCCAAGTTGCAGCCATTAAATTGGACATGAAAAGTGTGTGTGTGAGGGGTGATGTCTCAAATTTAAGGAATGATTGGCATTGAATTGTCTGATTTAAAAGTTGTTGCGATTTAAAGAATGGCCAACCTCAGATAAAGATATGAGATATAAAAATTTCTTCTTGGCCAGTCAAAATATGTAGAAGATCTTTCCCTTTAAGAATTTGGTCTTTGGATTGGTCCAAGCAGGAATGGATTCTGCTGATTTGCAGTGAATATTGTCAGAAAGTATTCACTATTTGATCTCTTTCTTCAGTCTGGTGAAGAATTGGCAGAGGTAGAACAAGGAGAATATGCTCTGCATCACCATTGCCAAAATTAAGTCCTGCCAAGGAAGAACTTTGTAAATGGACTTGTTTCTTTTTCTTTCCGTGTATATAAGAAATAGACAATAAACCTTATTGTTCAGTTACTCAGCAGATTTGATTGTTCCTTTGAAGTTGTTCCAGTTCTGATCCAACCATATATAAAGGACACAAGAGATACTAGTTACCACACCATGCTAGGGACCCGATATACTCGTGTGAACACAACAGAGTTACTCAGCAGATTTGGTTCCTTTTGAAGTTGTTTCAGTTCTGATCCAACCATATATATTGCCCAGTTGGCTGGAGCTATGGAATACACCAACTGCACCTCTGTAGAGGAGTAAGGACCCCCCCCCCCAACCACTGAAGAGTGTCCTAGATATGACTCTCAAACAATCTGATGGTGAGATTCCAGTGATGCTAGAGCTTTGGAGAATGTCACTCCTTCATTACCATTGCTCCCAGTTCCACTCTGGCCCTGAATGGTAGCACCTGATAGGGCCCTATCTATGGGTTAAATAGAACTAAACTGCATACTTATGCTAAACTGAGTTGTTTGAATTAGAACTGTTTGACTAAACTGAATAGCTTGAAATAGAAATGTTTTTGACAATTAAACTGTGTACTTATGCTAAACTGAATTGTTTAATAAAGAACTGTTTTGACATTTAACTGTGTGTAAACAAAATCTATACTTGTACTAAACTGAATTGGTTGAATTAGAACTGTTTGACTAAACTGAATAGCTTGAAATAGAAATGTTTTTGACAATTAAACTGTATTCATACTAAAGTGAATTGTTAGAAACAGAACTGATTATTTGTACAAAATTGATTTGAATAGAACTAAACTGCATACTTATGCTGAACTGATTTGTTTGAATTAGAACTGTTTGACAAAACTGAATAGCTAGAAATAGAAATATCTTTGACAATTAAACTGTGTACTTATGCTAAACTGAACTGCTTAAAATAGAATTGTTTTGACATCAAAACTGCGTACTTAAGCTGAACTGAATAGTTTGAAATAGAACTGTTTGACAAAATTGAATAGCTTGAAATAGAAATGTTTTTGCTAATTAAACTGTATACTCATGCTAAACTGAATTATTTGAAAAAAAGAACTGAATATTTGTATTAAAATGGATTTGGCATTAAATAACCTAGAAAGGTTGATATGCCATAAAACCCAACCAACCAACCATATATAAAGGACACAGGAGATACTAGTTACCACACCATGCTAGAGACCTGATATACTTATGTGGACATAAATTATTCTAGGGGTTTATCCATAGACTTCACTGTTAGACCAAGACTTTAGAGTTTTGGTTACTCTAATCAGTCTACAAGTGAACAAGATTTGATTCTCAAACAAACAGGACTTTGAGTTATAGAGATATTTCATACCATATAACTATGCAAACTGTTTGTATTAAAATATTTACTTGAAGCTACAATTATTTACTAACAATGATTATTATTACTTTCTTGTAACCATCTAATTGCTTGCAAATTATTGATGTTAGATGCTTGAAACCATATAACTGTATACAAACAAACGATTATTATTAAATAGGAATAATAGTTATTTAAACCATATAATTTTGTATAAATTATTTGTATTTAATCGAAATACTTGATACCATATATAAATGTATAGATTATTTGTAGGTGACGGGAATATTTGATACCATGCAACTGTGCAAACAAATGATTAGACAGACAAAAAAAATTTCAGTGGAACATTGAAAATATAGTTATAATTACAATCAAACATCTATAGATAGATCAAATTTTGGTGTTAAATAACCCATAAGGAGTTAATATACCATTAAATTAAACAGCCCAAATCTTTCCCCTGAAATTAAGAAAATCATTTTGTATGTGAGAGAACATTATTGGATTTGTTTATGGAAGTAGAAGTTGCTATAAATTAGAAAATAGTTCTTTTGGTGTTTTATTCCAAGTTTAGCATAGACTTAGGGAATGTGTGTTTTTTGAATAGTAAATGAGAGAAAATACCCCATTTGTAGTTTTAACATCCAGTTAAATTTGTTTTGGTACTAAAATTAATACTGTTTTCTATCTCCCAGAAATCAGTATTTTTTTTCAACATTATTAGTGGGGTAGTCTTTGTGGCCTAGTGACTTACATGCTGGACTGTGACCTTTGAAAACTCTTCTCTCTTTCCCACCCCAAGCTATGGGTTAAATAATGCCATGACTGATCCTCAAGGATGACCTTGGCATTAAATAACCTCTGAAGATTGATATGCCATTAAACAAAAAACCCCACTTCCCTCATTTCTCTTCTTTCCCCCCCTCTCCTTTTCACTCTCTCTCTCTGGTTTATTATACATAATTTCTTTTTTTATCTCCCCAGGGATTCTCCAAGGACATTAAATTGCCAAAGTCTGCCTATCTGGGCTACATTAAAGATTACGAAGGAGCCACATTGATGGGCTGTGAATTGAATCCACGAATCCACTATACCTGCTTCTCTCAGATCATCCGCAAACAGAAAGAGGTAAGACGAGAATAAAAATCAACCAAATTTGAACTTACAATAACAAATTCTTCATTTGCTCTATAAAGTATATTGATAAAATTAATTGTCACAAATATTACAATTGTTGTATAGTTTAATATGAATTTAGAATGCAGGAGAGTGATTAGTGATTCTCTTCTAAGTAAATGAACACTAAATCTTAATAATTGTATCTAACTTTTATCCCTAGTTTTGGAGCCCCGCTCTGAAGCATGGAATTCTGGGTGGTTTGGTCAGTTGTTTGGAGGAGGAAATCTTTAACTATTAATTCTACCTTGACTTGAATGAGACTCTCTTGTCCACCATTCTCTGATTAGCTCAAGTCTCTGTCTCTTCTTTTTTAGCCTCTTCTGTGGGACTGTATTTGCAATGATTCGGTGGAGATATCCAGTTTTACTTTACAAATCCTCTGTACCCCCCCCCCTTCAATAACGCTTCTATTGTGAATCATAACAGCATTGTCTCCTGCTATGATATGAAACTGTCAATTAGTGAGGCTGGAATTCTGGGAAGTGTGGGAACACCCCTTCATAGCAATTACTCCCAGGTCCACTCTAAGATGAAGTGGTAGTACCTGTTAAGGTTTCATCTATGGATTAGATTAGTAATTCCCAACGTGGGGCACATGCTGCACTGGTGAGGCTTGTTTAGAGACCAAGTTAATGGCTTTTTAATCTTCCTTCATGTGAATTGCTATAAAATTTTGAATATGTAAGAATCCAATATTATTGGGAGTGGGGGGGGGTCAGAATTTTAGAAAGTGAGGCATGACCCAAAATTAGTTGGGAATCACTGGATTAGATAGATTTTTTGGAAAATTATTCATATTAAATTGGAATACTTAAAACTGAGCTAATTATTTACAAAGGATTATTATTACTTGGAAACATAAAACAACTTGCAAAAAAAGCTAATTTAATCATTAATAACCCAAATTATCTGTGGCTGTAGAGTACACTGACTGCCTCCCAGCAGAGGAGTAAGACTTCCCCTACGAGTGTCCTGGATATGATGCTAAACCATTCATAGTGAGGCTTTAACCTTGGAGAATGTGGGATACCCCTTCATTGCCATTGCTCCCACCCGGAGTGGTAGCACCTGATAGGGTTCTATCTATTGGTCAAATAAAACTGACCATTTAAACTGTGTGCAAACAAGTGACTGGTGTTTAATTGAATTGTTAATGATACATAGCAATACTTGGAACTATTTAACTGGTGCAAAATTAAAAACTATTAGTATGGAATACTTGAAACCATTTACATGTATGCAATATAGAATTATTGGTATTACATAGAAATATTTGGAACTACTTAACTGTGTGCAAACAAATGACTGATGTTAAATTAAATCATTAGTGTTACATAGCAACACTTGAAATTATTTAACAAATAATTAATAGTAAATAAAATTATTCATATAAGAAATACTTGAAACCATTTAACTGTGTTAAAAAGAATGAGCTTGTGTTTGTTTAAAAATATTATCTACTAAATGTGTTAACAAATATATTTAATATATACGTATAAAGAGGATTTGGCATTAAATAACCTACAAGGGTTGATATGCCTTAAAAACCCAACCAAACCAAATCCTATATATCTGATATAGATGTATAAAGAGGATTTGGCATTAAATAACCTACAAGGGTTGATATGCCATAAAACCCAACCAAACCAACAAAGGTTGACATTGTACAATCAATCTGATGACATCGGGGTCATTTCCAGGTTATTACACTCCCACAACTATGGTACATAAAACCTGTACTAAGAAAACTTGAACTATCAAATTGTTGCACATTATTACTTATACCTTTGTTTATAATCTGAGACATTTTATATCATAATCTGAAGTTGGTGAGAGATGGGTAGGTAGTTACATTATATAATAATAATAATAATATTTCAACAATTTTGTTTGCTTGTATCAATGAAGTAACCTCTTTATACAGGGGTTCACTTCTAAAACAGTTCTCTCTGTTTTTGCTTGGCTAAAATTGAGTGTTAATAATTCTCACAAATTATACCGCTAATTGCTAGTTAAGATTAATAGTTGGTAATTATGTTTTTCTTGAAGCCTTGGCTAATCTGTTTTATCTTTGCTGTTGGTGTTCATTGACAGATTTCTTTTTGATTTTTTTTTTTCTATCCCCCCAGATTGTCAAGAAAATCTTGGAAAAAAAACAGGAACTTCAAGATAAGGTCTATCCAGGTGTGGCCTGTTTTAAAGAAGGCGTACGCCAAATACCAATTGAAAGTATTCCAGGTCTGCTGGAGGCTGGCTGGAAAGTAGACAACACTCAGTAAGTATTGTTATTACTATTACTAAACCCTCTCCCCCACACACACACATACATGAGGCACGTATAAGTATCCAATAGATTCAATTTCATTTCTAAAGGGTAGAGTGGTTTCTTTAGCTTTGCTTAGGCAACCAGTGTAGGAGAAGGAAAACTTATTCAAATCAGCTTTACTCTGCTTAAAAATTGACCTTGTGTATGTCATCAGCTGGAGTAGTTTGAGTGAAAGCCACCAGGTGGCTATGAAAGAGACGGACATTGAATTGAGATAAAACACAGTTGAATTATCACCTTTTATTTTTATCTAGATTTACATTATAATTTGTTGTTTCAGTAGAATAGTGTCAATATTAAACTGGTCCTGAGTGAAAGTTCTTGTAGCCTTGGTTGGTATAATTATAATTTTTAAAAAAATGCAGTTGTCTTTTGATTGACATGAACTTGCTGTGTTATTGGCAGAAACCACTGAACCTCCATTTTTATTGCTTCAGTCATATTCCTTGGCAATATTTTCATTACAAATTCTTTTTTCTTTCAGCAAAGAAACAGAAATGGATTCTGAACAGCTGCACACAACCCTCAAGAACATTTTGACGCTGATTAAGGTATAGATGTTACATCTTTAGTGAGCATTTCAAAAAAAAAAAAGAAAAGAAAAAAAAGACAACCCTTCTATCTAATTGTTGGGTGGGGGTGGGGTTTGATACAAAAAAGGTTTAATTTAACAACTATATTATGATTGGACTTGAAACTGTTCATAAAAGTTTTATCTGATATTCATTTAAAATTGTACATAGAATTTGTTTCTATATCCACTGATTGTGAGCTTAAAATTAAGGATTTTTTATATTACATTTGTTTTTCTGTTAGAGAATGTTATCCTTTGAATTTGTAAAGTTGGCAACCGTAGTTAAGGGTGACCCGAAGGCTCCCTTTTTGATAGCTACTACACCAAGGTGTAGGGGAGGGCGCTACACCTTTCCCAGGATTGACCCACTTTACCCTTGATCCTTACCTTATAATGCTGAGTGTTAAGCTCGGAGGCATCAATTACCATTTTTTGAGTCTTTGGTATGACTCGACCTGGGATTGAACCCAGGTCTCCTGGGCCATTGGTGAACACTGACCATTATGCCAGTGTCTGGTATTTGGAACTTGTAAGCTGAGTAATATTTTTCTATATATGGTAAATGTGATATTATGGTTTCAGATATCAGATACTTAAGTTTCCATATACCAACTATTCATAGGATTTCTTTAAGTGAAAATGTCTATTCCCTGGAGTGAAATTTTACTGATTTTTGCTTGCAGATATATATATATATAGAGAGAGAATATTGATAACAAGGTATAATCCAAGCAGAAGAGATTTATTGAGAAACAAAGTCAATACTATAGGGTTTCAGTTCTAATGTTTAAACATCCATTGTTGATTCAACATCACTACTATCATCCCTCCCAGTCCTGATGATGGTTCATTAGAACCAAAACACTATAGTTTTGACTTTATTTCTCAATAAATCTCTCCTTCTGCTTAAATTACCTTGTTATCAATTTTTTTCTCTATATTGTTGGATTTTACTCTATTTACTTCCATATTGCCTTTTTAAAGCAATGAACTAAAATTTTCATATAAACAGATTCAGCATTTTTTTTAAATTTTTTTTATTATTATTTTAATTTCATATTAATAGATGAATTTATAACAGCTATTTTCTTTTTTTTTTACTTTACTTTTTTTTTAAACCCTGTAAAAATTCTATGACCCAATCCATTGCCAAATTTTCAAGTAAATATTTACTTTTGTGGTTGTATTATTATTATGCTGCCAACCATGTGATAGTCCTGTGACTCAAAGAATATAAAAAAAAAAAATACATATTTGGAAAAGTCAGACATATTGAATGCTAGCTAACATGAGATTGAAACCATGAAACTGATTCACAAGTTTTTATCTTGTATTTTTTTGTTGTTTTTTTTTTATCTCAAACTTTTTTTTAATCAAAATATATCAATATTGCTTTGCATTTTTGTGCATTGAGCACTTTAAAGGTTTCACAGATTAAAATTGCTTTTAGTGTGAAACTTTTAATAGCGATCATATTTGTGTGGTCATTCTATAAATTAGGTGAATTTTGCCTAAGGAGTTGGCAATAGAAAGCACTGTTTACAATGGCTCCTTCAAGAAAATCAATAAGGATTGGTCTTTTCTGTCTAGAACTTTTTCTTTACTGGAGAGTGTGTTTTCACTCCATGGACTGTCTTTTTCACTTGGGCTCCTTGTGACAAAATGATTTGTAAACTTTTTTTTTTTTTTTGGCTAAAACATGCCTCTTCATACACATCACACTTTCTTCTATAAATTTCACGTGGTTTTCAGTTTTTAGCCAGCTAAAATTTAATGACAAACCTGTTTAAATCTGGAGCACCGTTTGATTTGCAGCCATTTTGAATAGCCTCAAAGCAAATACTTCTTTGATATTAAAATGATTTTTGCTATAAACCAATTCCAAACAATACTGAATTTACATTTACACAAAAATATTCTGAAAAAATTTTCTTTTTTTAATTTCTCTTATTTATTGAATGTGTGTGTGTGAGAGAGAATTAACCTGCAACTTTATTTCTGAATTTAATGTTTTTTTTCTTCATTTATTTTCTTTATTTTAATCAGAATCATCAGAGTGCCTGGCCATTTCAAAAGCCAGTTGATAAAAATGAAGCTCCAGACTATCTTGACCACATTCGCTTCCCAATGGGTGAGAGTCTCTCTTTATTTAATCAACTGAATTAACACTACTTCCTGTTGTATCAGTAGAGCTTAGAATACACTGACTGTATCCACTATGATGATGAGGCTCAAGTTTGGAAGTTTTGAGGGGGTGTATTTTATTGCCAATATTCCAGGTTCAATCTACGGGTCAAAAAGATCTATTTAAAGATTATTCTTATTCAATAGGAATAGTTGATATCTTATAACTAAATTATTTGTTGTCAGAATAGTTACTTAAAGTGATAATTGTTGTACAAAGGTTTGTAAGCCCAGCTGCTGGGGCTATAGAATACACCGACTGCATCTTTGCAGAGAGGTAAAAAAAAAAATTACGAGTGTCTTGGATATGACACTAAACCATCTGATGGTGAGTTTCTTGTAATGCTGGAGCTTTGGGGAATGCAGAGTACCCCTTTATTACCATCGCTCCCAGGTCCACTCTGACCCAGAGTGGTAACAGCTGATAGGGTCCTATCTATGGGTCAAATAGAACTGTGTAATATTTAAACTGTATGCAAACAAATGACTTATGCTAAATATAACTGTTTGATCATTTAACTTTGTGAACAAATGACTAATGTTTAACTGAATTGTTAGTGATAAATAGTTCTGAGTATTGCTATGTAACTTGAAATCATACAACTGTGTGCAAATTATTTATATTAGATAGGATTTCTTGATATATAACTGTTGAAGAAATCCCAAAATGTAAATACAAATTTCTGATGAATATGATTCCCTAACCTCTATGTATAAAATAACCCTTGATACCCAAGTCATTAAAATCTATTATTTTATTTTATTTTTTTTTAATTTCTTTTTCACAGACCTGAAGACTATGAGTGAGCGCCTGAAGAACCGTTATTATTGCAACAAGCGCCTGTTTATAGCTGATATGAATCGCATTTTCACCAATTGCCGTGCATACAACCAGCCCGACACAGACTACTACAAATGTGCCAACAGCCTGGAGAAGTTCTTTCAAAGCAAAATGAAGGAATCTAACCTGTGGGACAAGTGACCCTGACTTGATTAACCTGTGGTTTGACCTCATGATCACTTTTGGGTTGGGGGTTTCCGAAATTCTGTCCATTGTCTTTACTGACAATGCTTGTTGTGTACAGAGGGGAGGTTTTTCTTGCCTCTCCTAAAGGGGATCCTAGGCAGCAGGAATATGAAAAGAATCAACCAAAAAAGTGACTGACTCCAAAAAAACATCTCTATCTCTTTTCCTCTCTCATTTTTCCTCTCTTTTTCTTTCATTTCTCTTTCTCTCTCTCATTTCTCCTTTTTCTCTCTCTCTCTCTTTCTCTCTCTTTGGAGCAGTTGGCTCCTCCTGTTAGCCAAATGCTAGTTTTTCTTAATCTCTTCAACTGTTGCAAATGGAGTTGGTCACATGCAAGACTGCAAGTGCCTTTCTGCTTTCCACTTGCCTGGAAAGTACCTGCACTTTTGTGAATATCTGAAATGATTTGCTTCTAGTAAATCATTTTTAAAAGGGACTATGTAAAAAAAAAAAAAAAAAAAAAAAAGAATATATATATTGTGGGGGGGCAAGAAAATGGAAATATTTTTATTCACCAACAAAACTGTTGGTGGTCATTTTAGAGTCAACTGGTAAATTATTAGGCTCTTGACTCTGAAACATCTTAATAAACCTCTGGCTGTTTGATATATGACGAGTTGACTGTGTGTGTCTGGGGGGGGAAACATGCACACCCATAAGCACACACCCATATCTCCTTTCTCAGCCCCCTAATCATCATCTTCATTTTTTCTTTTTTACCTTAAAGTGTTGACACTTTGAGACTTGATTTATCATTTTTATTTTATTTATTTATTTAAAAAATCTTTCTAATTTAAACCTAAATATTCCTGGTTCCCAGAGGGGAAAGTTTGGGTTCCGGCAAACAGTGACAAAGTACAGATTGTGCGAATTTTACTGTACTGTGCTGCTCTTTCCGATGACCAGAAACAAAATCTGTGGGCCGCATCTCATAACATCAAAGATCTGATCTCCCCCACCATTCCCTGCTATCTCTTCTTCCTTCTTATCCTCCCTCTCATTGTCCTACTGGGTGTGTGCACGTGTGCACCTTCTTTCCATTGTCCATGCATTCCCAAAAATGTCCGTGCATTTGGAAGAGCCAGGTTGGTCCATTCAAAGATGTCGTTCTCTTTTTTCCCCCCATAACTTCTCTGTTGTGACATCTTGATGGTTTGCTCACCCCTGGAAATTCTGATTAGCTGGACAGCGGTGTCCACATCAATCCTCTCTCTGTGGGGAGAGGAACACTACAGGTGGGGCTGGCCATTTTTCTTATAAAAAAATCTTTTTTTTTTTTTTTTTCTTCTTTCAAGAAAATGGCTTATGACTAGTCATAACATTTACCCCCCAAAAGTTTAGGCTTTTTTATTCCAAACAAACAAAATACTCAGGGCCTTCTCTGCTCCTCCTCCATTCCAACTGTTAATTTAAAAGACAAAAACCTTGCCTCATCCCACCCTCCTTGAAAGATTTACCCTGACCTTTCTTCAACCTACTTGGCTCTGTCCTGTATAACCCTACCTCTTATATTTTCTCAACTGGGAGAGTCTCTGGCTCCACTGACCCTCAATATGGGCCCATTCAAATCAAACAGCAACTGTAAAAAAAAAAAAAAACAAACAAAAAAAAACAATAAATGGATAAAACATTCAATCACTCTTTCCTGCTTTTCTTTTGATTTTTCTAAAAGTTATGAATGATAAAAGGGAGTGTGAAATTTCTTGGCTTTATTTTTATAGTACTTTAAATTACCAAAAACTATTCTTTGTAATGGAATATTTTGATGAAGTAGCGCATACACAATTTGTAGCAACACTTAGAAATCTGAGCTAGTTTTTCTAGCTTAGTTTTAATTTTTGTATCACTGAGGCTTAAGATGATTCACACACACACACTTCTCTGCTGAAAATATATTTTTATTGAATATTTGAAAGTCACCACTTCCATGATGGAGTTTAGCAAACTTTTGCTTAAAAAAAAAAGTTTGACTAATATGGGAGGAGTAGGCCTGGAAACAGGTCAGTGTTACCAGTGGAGCAGATTTAATGTGAAATCTGCAATGAAGCTGGCGCAACATCACTGACGACCTCCTTGATTGCATTTCAGCAGCGTTTACTATGATTAATTTATATATATATATATATATATATATATATATATATATATATATATATATATATATATATATATAATGTGTGTGTGTTTACAGTGTTTTTTCTTAACATTTTTGCTTCTACCAATTTTATAGTTGATCTGTTAGTGTTCATATGATTTATTTGATATTTAGATGGAATGAACTTAAAGAAAAAAAGATGTAATATTTTTCCAAGTACTTTTGGCCTCTGCTGGAGCCATCTTCTGAGGTATGAACAGTGAAATGGCAGACAGATGCATCATATTAAATATCTTAATTTTAAAAACAACTTTTGAGTTGAGGGTGATTAGGGTAAAGAAATTGTTTATTTTAACTTTTGGAAATTATGCTGAATTGTGGAATATAATATCCTTCAAAAAGTTTTCTTTTTTATTTATTTTATCTTTTTTAACAAGCACACAATCTGGAATATAATATCTAGTTTTACTGTAAGATTTTGTGGGAAAATGTGCTCAGCTATTTTGGTGAGAGTAAGTAAAGTTGGCAACCTGACCGCTCTCTTTTCATTAGGTACTACATTGAGTTGTGGGGGGAAAACACTACTCCTTTCCTTGGATTGCTCCACTTTACTCTTGATCCCTACCTTATAATGCTGAGTGTTAACCGAGGCATCAAGTACTTTTTTCTTTTTTTTGAGTATTTGGTATGACATGATCTGGGATTGAACCTTGATCTCCTGGACCATTTGGAATGTGCTCTAGTCTCTTGTTTAGGAGTTAGCTCTGGGAACTTTTGCAATTTTTCTCTTTCAGATAAAAAGGTGACCATCGTTTGAGGTGTTTTTATTATTTTCTATGTTATGTTTTGTTTTTGAAACTTAATATGTAAACATTGGTCCAAAGATTTTTTTTTTCCCCTTTAGAAAAGAGAAGAAGAAAACTGAATAATTTGAAAGTTTATTAAAATCCTGAGTGAAAAGCAAATGTCTGGTTTCCAGACCAAATGAAGAAAGTGGAATGGGGAAGTGGTAGAAGGAAAGGAGGAGGAGGGAATAAAAGGAGAAAAGGTGGGAATTGACACCCAATGTACAAATTGGAGGGAGAACAAGGCAGAGTTTAGAATTTTACAAAAAAAAAAAAATTTTTTTTCTTTTTCTCTATTTATTTCAGCCCATATTCCTGTTTTAATTTCTGCATCATTTCTTCTCCGTACAATGTCTGGTTAGCAGCCAAAGTCTCCAACAACGACAACAAATCTGAAAGATAAGAGAAACGTCTTATTTAACCTGTTCGCAGCAAATTAGGTGTCGACTCATGTTTTCTCAAGATTTTATCCTTTATTTTAAAAGCCACATAGGGTCCCCAAACAGGTTGCAGTAAAAGAATTAAATTTATTTATCCTTACCACTTGTACATATGAAGATAGAAGTCAATAGTCACCAGTAAACTGTTGTTAGGTTTAGTTTCACTTTCAAACTAATACTCTGACACCCCCCTCTCTCTCTCTCTTCCATGGGTTAAATAGTACCACTGCTATTCTTCTACAGGTAGGGCTTTGCCATTATGCCAATAAACAAAGGAAAAATAAAAACCAAATTAAAATTGTCATACTCTTGAAAATTCAGTATGTTATTGCTATACATCTTATAAGATCACTGACCAATTTTTATGATTTCAGGTTCAAATGAACAGCTACAGCAGCAATTGAAATACACCCGACTAAAGCCTGATTGTCACAGCTGATGAATTTCAAAAATGTAATCTGGACGTGAGGGCACTTTAGAAGAACGATATGCAATTAAAATTCTGTTTTAAACTTGGAAAAAATGCTACAGAAACATATGGAATGCTTCAGACTGCTTTTGGAGCATCTTGCATAAATCGAGCATCAGTTCTTGAGTGGCATAAGAGATTCAAGGAAGGCTCGGAGTCTGGAAGTCAGAACACCAGAGTTGATTGGCCAAATAAAGAATTTCATGGATAAGCAGTCTGGGAACTATACACACAATTATTCGCGAGGAGCTGAAGATGCAGAAGATATGCGTGAAGTCTGTCCCAAGGGTGCTCAAAGAATATCAGACGTACTGACAGCAGGGAGATGGTTGAGCTGATCAATTCAGATCCCGCAATTCTTGATGCTCTGGTGACCTGTGATGAAAGCTGGATCTACTGCTATGACCAAGAGACAGAGTTCTCAGTGGAAGCATGCTGACTCTCCCAGACCCAAGAAGGCCTGACAGCAAATCAACCCACAAACTTTTGATGATCCCTTTTTTTTTTTTTTTTTTGACAGCACTGGCAGGATCTACATGCACTGGGTTCCCACTGGATTGACAGTCAACAAGGAATACTATGTTGAGGTTTTAAGGGAGTTCAGGAAGAGATTCCTTTGGAAGAGGCCAACACTCTTCAAATTGGCTCAGTGGCATTTCCACCAGGACAATACACCAGTCCACAACTCCATCCTTGTCACAGACTATTTGATCAAGACAGCTCCTCAGCCTCCCTACAGTCCAGACCTTGCTCCCTGTGACTTTTGGTTATTCCCTTAGCTCAGAGGCTGTCATTATGAGACCATTGAGGAGATGAAAGAGGCTGTGACGAAGGTCATTGACACGCTCACACAAGAGGACTTCCATGGGCCTTCCAGAAGTTGTTGGAATGGTACAAGTGCATTGCAGCCGGAGGAGATTATTTCGAAGGGGACTAGAGTTTCATGTGTGTACTATCATAAAAGTGGCTGCCATTGAAACAACTGATTGAAGCCAGATCACAAAACACTGATTTCAACAGACGTCAGAGTCATAGTAAAGTTGGCGACCTTAGTCGAGGGTGACCCGAAGGCTTCCTTTTCAATAGCTACCACACTGAGGTGTAGGGGAAGGCACTACTCCATTCCCTGGAATGCTCCACTTTACCCTTGATCCTCACTATAAGGTGAGGAGTGCTAAGCAAGGTGGTATCAAGTACTATTTTTTTTTTGAGTCTTTGGATTGAATCCTGGTCTCCCGGACCATTAGCGGAGTAATACTGACACCAAGTTCCCACCCATTGTCTTACATGCACCTTTTCATAGACCTATTGTCAGAAGTTGGTTTCTCCTTGAAATTATAATACATCAGTGGAAAGCTGACTCTCTGTTGAGTTTTCATCAATGTCTATTCTTGAGCTCCGCACAGCTAACCTCTCTCTCTGCTGCTAGTTAAACAAAATCTGGGAACAAATTTTTCAAGAGAAAACTTGACCTTTTGCTTTTAAACTCCATCAGATTTTGAAATATAAATTTGAGTTTGATTCTTCTTATTTAAATTTCTAAGTTCAAATTCTGATCTGTTTTCTTATTTACCATCTTTTCAATTATTCACTTAAGCTCCTTAAAGGTTTTCCACTTAAAGGTTTTCCAATTAATTCTGCAATTAATAGTCAAATGGTGATTTGAAAATACCTAATACAAAAGTGTGGAGCATGCTACTTGACACATACACCTTAACATCTGCACTAGGGCCAGTGCCCGATTTATTTTTTTAAAAAAAACCCAGTTGGCCCTATTATTTAACCATAGTTAAGGAGAAAAGATGGATTTATACTTTTCTAAAGGGAATCAGCACAAAATGAAATGCTAATAGCTTTGTCCAGGATTTGAACTGATTGCCAATTCCATTTTTTAAAAATTTCAATAGAGTAAAGTTTGAATGAATAAACTCAATTGTTTTTGTAAGATCTGGTACAGACTAAAGATTCAGGAACTAAAAAGAGATATAAAGAAAAACTGACTTCAAAAGATTATATATATATATATATTATTTTTTAATCCCTCGAATGTGTGAAGTCTTCTGCTCATGGGGAATAAACTTTTCCTCAAAAACGTTCACTTTGGTTCGGAAGGATTTATGAAGTCCAGTTATCTAAGCTATGTTTGGCACCCATCCAACTTCTGAACAAGCTCATCATTGCTTAACTTCCATAATCTGGTAAGAACCAGTGCTTTCAGTGGGACTCGAAATTGACTAAGCTTAGCTAAGTTTGGCCCAAGTCTCGGGCTGTTTACAGTACTTGGTGTAATGCTATGGCACCAAAACGAGTTCCTATTGTTTTTACAGTAGTTGCCATGAAACGAGGATAGGCAGGGAGAAAAAGTTGCGGGAGTTGGAAAATTTAAACAGGGACTTAGTCTTTTCTTTGCTGACCCAGCCAATTTGGTTGTAGTTCTGCATGTGTGAATTACTTAAGGTCCCGTCTAATTTCTCCATCTGTTTTGACTCCAACTGACTCTGCAATCTTATATATTTTATTCTAATTATTCTCTTAACTAATCTGGTAATCACTAAAACTTCTAATTATTCTCTTAACTAATCAGGTAATCACTAAAACTTTTCAGTGACACATCATACAAATGTATATTTTTAATACTTCACTTACAGCTGATTTCAAAACAAATCTGATCACATTACAAGGTTTACTCGCTTTTGACTTTTCCAACTTGAAAACTTACAACTGGTGTTCCTGAAGAGGTCACCCATCTAGGCAGTGAAAAAGTTCATGGCGGCTTTGGGAACATCTGGTCTAGCTATTAAAAATAAACCTAATTTAATGGGGGGGGAACAAATTTCCTCAAAATGTTAATCTCTCATCCGTATAAGTAGTCACTGACATGCCAGGAAGAAGTTGAGTTGTTTCAACTTAGTCAAAACTTAACAAAATAAGAATATCTTGTACTTAAAATTACCAAAAAAAAAACAGGCCTCAGATTGCTTAAGGTAGATGTTGTTACTAAGTGGTGACCCATCTAGGCACTGAGCAAACTCAAGGCTGCTTAACTTGGGTAACCAAGTGGGCATCAATGCCTTAAGCAAGACTTGATTAAGTCAAGAAAATCTTGTATGTAAATGAATAGAAGTTTAATATTCCACAAATACTGGTTGGATATAAGGCATGTCAACCCTTGTTGGGTTATTTCATGCTATCAGTCTTTTTTGCAATAATATAATTACTATTCCTATTTAATAATAACTTATATGTACACTATTTCAAGTATTCCAATCAAAAACTAGTAAATTTCAAAAGATCTATTTAACCCATAGATGAGAAGTAGCACCTGTTAAAATCCTGAGTCAGAGTCGACCTGGGATTAATAGCAATAAAGAGGGTGACTTTACACAGCTACAGAACTGGAGCCTTGTAACCAGATTCAGTTGAGTGACATACCAAGGACACAGCCTCCAATTACATACATTTCTTCAATCATTTTTTCAGGTAAACATTCCATACTTAGTTGCAATGTCAATGCTTTAAGAGCTAATCTGATTGAGAATCGTTTTAGATATTATCTTAAACAGATCTATTTAATCCATTAGATGAGGCCAAGACAGGTACGACTATTACTTTGGTGCTCATATCATGGCATGACTAAGTCAATTTAGGATTTCCAGTAGATGAGAAAATTTGTTAAATTCCCAAAGACTCACCTGATTTCTCTTTTGAAGACATAAACATTGCAATAGTCTGGAAACGTTCTACTTTGGTCACATTGGATAAAATCTGAAGACCCAACTCAGCTGTTCCTGAAATAGAAAGAAAAATATTTTCTTGCAGTTAAGAATAATTTTGGTCTTAAAAAAAAAAAAAAAAATTCTTACAATATATAAGCAACAGCACCATTGCCTAAAAGGGGGCTGGGTTTATTGCTCAGTGCTTGAGATGCCCCTGAAAGAGAATGTTGATGAGACATGAGCAATTTTTGCATATATGTAACGATGGTGGGCATTCATTCGATGAGTGTGAATGAGTACCAGTCAGAGGATTCCTTTGTCTTGTGTGCGAGATTTCCTACGAGACTGGAAGAAGATCAGGAAAGGCAAGGCCCCAAAGCAGAATAGAGAGGAGTTAGCGACAGTCAGGGAAATGTGATGGTCAGAGAGAGGCGGCTGCTGAAGCAGGGGTTGGGACCTGTGGACCAAGAATCTAGGTCAACCAGTGCAAGAGGATGAGTCAGTGTTCCTGGTAGCTGTGTGGGAATAGCCACAGAATACTGGAAAAGTGCCAAAACGTCTCCCTTCTTACACTTAGGCATAACCCAAGGCCATTCTTGTTTGTTCTTCTTTCTTCCACACTTGGTTATATATGTTATATTGGTTGTAAGTAAAGTAAAGTTGGCGACCAGAAGGCTCATTTCTCGATAGCTACGACACCGAGGTGTAGAGGAGGGTGCTACTCCTTCCCTTAGATTGTTCCACTTTACCCTTGATATGTACCTTATATTGCTGAGTGTTAAGCAAGGATTTATCAAGTACCATTTTTAAAGTCTTTGGTGTAACTCAACCTGGGATTGAACCCCAGTCTCTCGGACCATTAGTGAACACTCTATCCACAAGGCCAATAAGCCAGTGTACATTTGTAAAACATGTGAAATGCCCCTGGCTGGAGATGAGAGAAGCCACTAGACTATCAAATGGCCATGAGCTGATATAAGAAGTTGAGATAGTGGGGACCAGCCGTGTCGGGTTTATTGTCACACATTTGCTATGAGGGAAGTTTGTTTTTTGCCTGGCACCCCCATGTTCAACCAACCTTGTGTCACATTTTGGCCTCAGAGAGAGGGGAGTCAAATAATTACTACTTGTCATCCTTGCAAAGAAGTTTATAAGGTGTAATATTAATCAGTTAATTTCCAGACAGCCTTCCCCACAGGCACAACCTGCCACTTCTCTCCAAAAAGATAAGGCCTGGATTTATTACCAGTTCACCCTTAAAAGGAGAATACCAACAGAACTGGAGCCATTTTCAGAACCTATAGAGTACCCCCACATTAAACTGTATTGCATCCCAACTGTGTGGGGGTGTTGAATAAATACTGTCAACTTTATTAGGCTGAAGCTGTGAAGTTCAAATAGAACAGCATGGTGAAAAATGAGAAGCCACCACCATTGTAAGAAGTGGACACAATGACTTTCAAATCAAATCTTGGACAAGGATGTTTGCATTTCACATACCTTTGAGAGAAGTATGCATCCAACTACTCTCTCTCTCTCTCTCTAGCTATGGGTAAATAGTAGGGCATATTAAGCTCTTTAACATTGCTATGGCAACCAGTCTAGGAGAAGAAAAACTAAATTCAAACTTTACTTAAAATTGATCTTGTGTTGTAAAAGAGTTGAATGAATATGTACAGTCATATCAAACTTTCAAGGATTATAGCAATCGAACAAAAGAAAGTCATGTTGAGATTCAGTACAAATCCTGATTATGCAAAGTGATATTCAAGTTAAGAAAGAAAGTGTTTGTTAGATACTCGGGTCTCTACTTCCTTCTTAATATAATGGTGATGATCATCTTATGGCCACATTATGTTATGTTGATGGCCCAAATCCTTTCTTTCTCTGAGAGTTGAATGCTGTTTTGTCATGAAGAATAAACATCTTTTGTTGGGAAGAATGAATAACCAGTAACTTTTGTGTGTACACTTATTTTATTCATTTGGATATCTGCTGTCTTATGTCTAACCCATGTACATCGGAGTGTCAATTCTATAGATGGAAAAATATGCACATCCATTTTTGCACGCGCGCTAACAAACATATCAGAACCCACTAACAATAACTTGCCAACTTCTATGAATATTTGGTCATATAATTGAGACTATTCAATGTCAGCTATGGTCTCAGATTGATTCCAAGTTCATATGCTGTCACTCAAATACAATTGATCCAACAGTATTTTTCCACACTCTCTAGTTCAAACTAATCTACACTCCACATCTACATTCAGCCAATTTATTATTTAACGTCTACTTCAAGGATGAAACCCTAAAAGGTGAACAGCTTAACAAAGAAAACAGTCAAGATTTCTATGATGTGTAGCAATCTTTTGTTTCAACCTGTCAACTCCATGTTATGTAGATTCTTTGAGGTATTTACCTAAACCCTCCCCATAAGTAGGATACAGTACTGTTAGTCCCCCCCCCCAACTTAGAAGATCCCTCTTAGCAGCAGATTTGTCTCCCCTACAAATGAACTCAACCCCTGAGTTCAATATAAACTCTCCATTTTTTTCTGTTGCCTTCAGATCAGCCACCTGGCATTCATGCCAGTTGGCTGAACAATGACATGCATAGATTCACACTGCTCTAGACTTTCAGGTCTAGGGAATCTATGACTAGCAAGGTCACCTAGAGACTTAGCAAAGGCTAGCATAGATTTACATTGCACCTAGTGATCCTATGACCAACAGTGCATGAGTTTTGGCTCATGCCGGACTTCCCCCTCCCCTAAATCCCCACTATAAAAAAAGACCTCAAGTCAAATCCTGCCTGGTGGAAGGCACAGATAAATATGCACACCTGATATCTGTGCTGGGGGATTATAATTGTCCTTTGAACACTTGATCTCAAGAGGCCTGCTTTGCAGGGTTGAATTGATTGCTTGGCATCTGAGGCACCTCATTAGGGAAATGTCAACAGAACCAAGAAATTTTTACAACTGCCATGCAGGAGTCTTGATTTGTGTGTGACTGCCACATTCTGGCTTGGTGAGAAGTCAGATACATACTGACTTTTTACTAGCCTGAAGAACCCTTGTCAGCATAAATCAAGATCTATTCATCAGACACAAGGTGACTTCAAAGTTTTCCTTCTAGACTGGTTGCCATAGCAAGTTAAAATAGCTCAGTCTGCCCTACTATTTATCCATAGCAGGAGAGAGAGAGAAGAGTTGGATTCATACCTTTGTTGGGTTAGTAAAATGGTAATTCCTGTGAACAGAGTGAGTGAGGGAGAGGCTCTCTGTGATTGGATATACTAATCACATGATGAGCCGAGAAGACTTGGTGCAAAATTTCCAAATCCAGCAGACAGATTCCACCAGACATTCCATGAGGCGGGGATGTTAAAGGCTTTCAGAAAGACAACCCTAAGATACAAGATATCTTCTTCAGCACGCCAGTAAGTCCCTTAAATTCATCTTTATACACAGGGAGGACTGTATATTGTTATTAATTGTTTTACGTATTGAATAATAAATTGTTAGAATTAAACGAAGTATTAATTCATTTATTTGTTGCTGTTAGCGTTAGAATAAATGCTATACTAACACAATACCTTCATCAAGAGAATTAGTGCTATGTGAAATGCACATAGCCTTCGCCAGGATTTGAACTCAGGTTGTCTGGTCCATTTCCTACAACAACAACCATTACACCATGAGAGACTCCTTGTCGAGATTCTTTTAAGACAAAATTACAAAGAGTTTATCCTGGTAAGTGGAGGCATGTGAAAATATGGAGTGGAGGCATGTGAAAATATGAAGTGGAGGCGTGTGAAAATATGGAGTTGAATGCTGATCCCTTGCAACCATGGCAGACAAAGATTTAATCAGTTGTCCATCCCATTCTATGTCTAAAAGCTGATTTCTAACTCTATGTTGACCAACTCAGGTAAATGAAGGGAAGACCCCAGTCGAACAGCTGTCACTCCAAATTGCTTCCTTGAACATAGTGTTCAGGATTCCAGAAAAGAACCCCACCTTTTCCAGTGGACTTACCAGAACAAAAGTACTTCAGAAAAAAGATATCATTGGCACTAGTCCAATCAGGTCAGTAGACAAAGACTTCTACTCATTATGGACATTAAAAAAAACGACCCTTTCAACCCATCAAGAAATCTTTTTCTCATTTTATCATCAGTTAAAATCTGTCACCCTCCTAACTTGTTTAACAATCTTTCTGAACAGAGCTCGCGATGAAAGCTATCTTGTCCTGGAGTCATTAGAATATTTGTTACAGACACTGGGTTCCGCGTCAGGAACACCCAACAGAACAGTCAATTTTTTTTTAAAGAATTAGGATAATTACCAACTAGGATAATTACCAACTCTTAAAGGATGAGAAATTACCAACAATTAGGATAATTACCAACTCTTAAAGGATGAGAAATTTTTGCAGATTTTTTTACATCATTTTAGGGTAATTCAATTTTTTTTTTTATTTAATTACATCCAAATCTGTAAAAACATATTTTATAATGACAGTTGTTTGTCTTGGTTTTTAATCTGAAACTAAACAACAAAAGTTGTTTCAAAATAATGAAATCCAAATGATTATATATTTTTGGGGGGATACTCAGAACTTGGAGTGAGGAAATATGACGACACAAACCTGAATGACACCTAATTTTCCTTGTTTTTTTTTTGTTTTTTTTGCTTGTTTTTGAATAGAATTTTAGGTCAAAATTTCAATTCATTAATTTGTTTGAAATATTTTTGTTTCTTTTATTTTCTGATTAGACTATCCTTAATATTCTCACATTTCTTGGTTCTGGATTATTTGATAAGAACTCAAACATGACAGCAATCGGAAATTTTTTGTTTTGTTTTTGTTTTTCTGGCCTGTGACACCCTCATAAATCAAGAAGGATTAATGGTTTGGTTTGGTTTGGTTTCTTTGTTTAATAGCATATCAACTTTAGTGGGTTATTTAATGCCAAAACCATCCTTGTAAAAGAACAATAGTGGGACGATTTATCCCAAGGATAAAAGAATAATGTGTAGAAAGATGAATATTAAAAAAAAAAAAGCCTCGCCACTTTGTTCTTATATCTTATCCTTCATTATGAAATATAAGTCCTACCTAAGCAATAATGTTCAGTACTTTGGTCAGTTTGGTTTCTTTGTTTAATGGCATATCAACCTTCATGGGTTATTTAATGCCAAAGCCATCCTTGTAAAAGAACAATAGTGGTACTATTTAACCTATAGATGGAGGAGATAAGAGGGTTTATATCTTTCTAAGGGCATTAGTCTAAAAGGGAATGCAATAGAATGACTAGAGTTCAAACTCATTATGATGTTGCAGTCCAGCATGAATGATGAATGAGAAAAATAAATATTTTAATTAGTAACAACAATAGTTTAAAAAAAAAAATTCCTTTTTACAGTTGAGCCTTACCTCTGTCTGCATAATGCTCTGAGACACAACGAGTGATCAAGTTTAACATGGCAGCATCCAGTTTGTTGCTGATCACTAAAAAGAAAGAAAATAAACATGAGGAAAAAAAAAAATCAGGAACGTCTGTCAATTGACATGAACACAAGCAATGCAATAAAGAAAATCAAACAAAGAAACAAACTATTTTTGTCACCACAATACTGAATTGATTCTTAGTTTTTTTAAATAACTAATAAGTAAACCCAAGCGTATAGTGGTAGGTTGCCTCCCTTTTTTTTTTATTTTGCCAGGTTTATTTTAAGAAGGAACCATATGGAAGAAATAAAAGTCTAAGTCACTTATGTGACCAAGCTGTAATTGTCTATGTTCTTCAGAGTTTTTGGTACACAGTTTATATGATATCAAGTATTCCGATATACAAATAATTATATGGTCTCAAGTAATTATTTCTATTTAATAATAATGATTTGTTTGCACACACATGGTTTTAAGTAATTAATAATCCTTGGTAAGTAACTATTCTTAATACAAATAATTTACAGTTATATGCCTTCAAAATTTCAAGTATTTCTATTTCGTACTAATCATGATTTTATTAAATAATCCTATTCTCAAGTAACTATTCTTAATACAAATAATTTATGTTATATGGCATCCAGTATTCCAAACTAATACAAATAATTTGCACAGTTGTATGGTTTTAAGTATTCCTATCTAATACTAATAATCAAATGGTTTCAAGTAATTATTTCTATTTTAATAATAATCATTTGTTTGCACACAGTTATATGGTTTCAACTAACTAATAATAATCCTTAGTAAACAATTATAGCTCAAGTAACTATTCTTAACATGAATAATTTACAGTTATATGGCATTAAGCATTCCTATTTTGATATCAATAATTTTCACACATTTATTTGACTGATAGATGGAACTCTAACAGGTACAACTGGGAAATGCTAATAAAATCTAAATTTAAAATAATGATAACCACAATATATTCATCTAGTCACACAGGCAATGAGGAGAATGGATAGTTTCCATTTGATTTGGCTGAGTTTGTACTTCGAGCAAAATCTTGTGCATCCAAGTTGTCAACAAATCTTGTGCATCCAAAAATGATAGTCTGAAGACACCAAATCTGGTGAGTAAGGAAGATGTGGTAAAGTTGTCCACCCAAACGAGGCAATTGTCTACCTTGTTCTAATGCTTGTGCGTGGTCCAACATAGTTATGCAGAAAGAGGACATTATTGATTGGCAAAATTTAGATACGTTCTCATTCAAAGATGGAACATTGCTATTGAGAGAAATGATGACTATGTTGAGAAGTAGGGAAGTGATTCACAGAAGACCAGCCACATTTTGATGTATAATACATTTTCCTGTGTTGGTAATTATTCCTGTACTAAAGAAAAAAGCATTACTTTTGACTCATCCTCATATTTATCTAACCCCTCCACATGTGCGGCATACAACACTGTTATAACTGTTTGTGTTGATCATAGTTCTCCACCCATAACTTGGTAGGTTCCTGTTAGCAGCAGCAGATTTGTCTCACCTACAAATACAAATGAACTTAACCTCTGAGTTCACTATAAACTCTCCATTCCACTTAAAAATTGATCATGTGTCACATCCTGCCTGTGCGGAGGAGTTGGTAAATACATATAAACTCTTCGTTTTTCTACCATAAACAGAATTTTTACTGGCTTTTAACCCTTCCCACCCCTACTAGATATGTGCAAGGGGAATATTTTTTTTTTTTACCCATAGAACTTTTTCAACTAATGAACTAGTTTTTTTGCCATATTACTTAGTGAAGTGGGGCCCAATACTAACGTTTTATATTTGCAGATATATTTATTGAATTCATTTATGTTTTGTTGGGGATTATTTGTAAATAAAGATAAAATTGCTAATCATTCCCGTCTCCCATACTTTTATGTTAATTAAGGATTTGGTTGTAGACATTCACAGAGTGGCTGGTTTGTTTTGGTGGTCGGAGTGTGAAAGATTTTCAGAATAATTGTCATTGTGGTGAAAGGAATACCATATTAAAGGTCAGTAAAATTGAACTAGTTCAGTTAAAGTAAGGATAGTGATGCCCAGCCTCTTTTTCCATCTCTTGTTGCAGCCTTGTTCCAAATTTATGTATTTTGTACATAAATATCGACTTTTTACTGTCCTGGAGAACCCTTGTCAGTATAAACCAAGAGCTACTCAACAAATACAAGGTCTATTTGTAAGCAGAGTTTAACAGGTTTGAATTTAGAGTTTTCCTTCTCCTAGACTGGTTGCCATAGCAAGGTTAAAGAGCCCAGTCTACTCTACTATTTACCCATAGCTGGAGAGAAAACTGATGGATTCATACCTTTCCTAAGGGTATTAGCTATATGAGAAATACAAACAGCCTTGTCCAGGACTTGATATCGGATCATCATGTCTGTGTTATGGATACTTACTTTTAGGTAAATCTTCAGGTGGGACTTGGGCTAGCAAGTCTGCATAAGGCTTTGTATTGCGGACAGTCTTGAGAGAGTTCCAGGCTTTCAAGAATTCGTAAGGTGTTGCCTTGTCAATATGAGGGGCTGCAACAGGTGGTGGAGGTGCCGTACGCCCTCCAGACTTGCAACCTTTCTTGTTATTGGTTGGGGTCTGGTTTTGCTGAGTATTGCCTGTAGGAAAACAAAAAAAAAAAGGGAAAAACTTGTTAAAACAGAATATATTAGGTTCGATTTTGTTTCTTTGTTTTAATGGCACATCAACTTTAGAGGGTTATTTAATGCCAAAGTCATTCTTGTACAAGAACAGTAATAGAACTATTTAATCCATAGCTGGAGGTGGAGGATGAGGGGGTTCATGCCTTTCACAAGGGTATTAGTCAGAAAGTGAACATAATAGCACAACTGGAGTTTGAACTTGCTTACTACACTGTTGCAGTCCAGCACATTAGCCACTGCACAATAAGTGCATTTTGAATTGAGCAGTCTATACTCTATAATTTTTATTCTAACACTAAATGGGCTTAAAAAAAACCCAAAAAACACACATATACACACACACACACATTCCACAAGAGGATCCCATAACATTCAAGAGATGCAGTTAGTACATTTTAGGTCCTGCCAACAGAAAAGATTCAAGTTACTATGAATGGTTTTTAAAACTATCAAAACTGTATCACAATTTAAAAAAAAAACAAAAAACATAATACACACACTTACCTTCTGCCTTTTTAGGAGCCGAGTTTTTATGGTGCTTGCCATGGGATTTTGTAGTTGGCACTGGCGTTGACTTGCTCTGGCTACTGTTGCTGCTGCTGCTGCTGCTGTTGTTATCCTCGTCAACATCAAGCACATGGAGCCGGGTTCTCTGTTTTAACCCTTTCTTTCCATTTCCGTTTCCACTGCCTGAAGGAGTTGGTGCAGTGGCATCAGCTTCCTGGTTACATTTATTACTACTGTCTTTATTAGATTTGCCTTCTCCCATACTCGCTTTCATTGCATTCAACTCCTGTTAAAGGAAAAAAAAAACAACAAATTGGATATACAAGGGTAAGTCAAATTTTTTACATTATTTGGGTTTCTTTCGCCAATGGTCTGGAAGACCCGAGTTCAATCCCAGGTCGCATCATACCAAAGACTTTAAAAATGGTACTTGATACCTTCTTGCTTAACACTCTGCAATATAAGGTATGTATCAAAGGTAAAGTGAAGCAATCCAGGGAAAGGAGTAGCGCCCTCCCCTACACCTTGGTGTAGTAGCTATTGAAAAGGGAGCCTTCTGGTCACCTTCGACTATGGTTGCTACTTTTACTTACTTGCTTTATTCTTCAAGTTACAACAAAAGCAGACAAGCATTCAAAGTAGAGGATATCATGTAGAACTATCTGAAGCTACCTATCTGCCAGTTCTTTGATCCGATGCTGATTCCAGTTTTTGTCATTCCTTTGGTTATTTGGTTGAACGGTATATCAACCCTTGTGGGTTATTCAATGCCAAATCCTTTTATACATATGATTTTTAAGTAAAAAATTTGTTGATAACTTTATTCTTGAATGAATTACAACTCATTTGTTTGCTTACATTTAAATTGTTTCAAGTATTGCTATCTAACGCTAATAATTTTAGTTATCAAGGTTTCTTTGTTTAATAGCATATCAACCTTCGTGGGTTATTTAATGCCAAAGCCATTCTTCTAGAAGGATAGTAGTGGTACTATTTAACCCATAGCTAGGAGGATAATGGGGGTTCATACCTTTCCCAAGGGTATTTGTCCGAAAGTGAACATAATAGCGCGATCGAACTGCGAACTCGGTTACCACGATTCTGCAGTCCATCGCTCTAACCATTACACCATGAGGACCCCCCCTTTATTTATCAAGTATTCTTATCTAATACAAATAAGTTGCACACAGCTGTATGGTTTCAAATAATTAACCTTTTTTGTACCAGGACCTATTGAATATGAATGATTTTTAAACAGATCTGACCCCTAAATGGAACCCTCACAAGTACTACCACTCTTGGACAGAGTGAATCAGAGTAATAGCAATGAAGAGGTACTCCATATTCCTCAAACTTCAGGACTTGTCACCAGACATAGTTTGATGATATACCCAGGACGCTTGTCATTTGTGGTGAAGAACTCCTTTGCAGAAGCTTCCACCTCCTTTAAGCTATTGAAATGTCTTGTAATTCAAGGGAGCTAAGTCTGGACTCTGCTACATCATTTAAATTCACTTAAGTTCCTGGAGCTGAATCTGGAGATGAGCACATATGCAAAAACTGCAAAACTTTTGACTCATTCTTGTATATAGGAATTTGCAGTTCATTCTAAACTAAAACGCATAAAACACTTTAATACTGATTTGGGCCTCTAACATGATGTAATGGCTAATGAGTGAGGCTTCCATTTTCACTAGGTTTTCTGTACTTGTGTCACAACCAAGCTAGACTCACAGATCAATTACAGCTAGTGTCATAGTGAGTTTGATCCTTATAAAGTGCTCCACACTTGCATCCTTGTACCAAACTTAAGATATATTTAGTTGTTTAGAGGACTCCTCATGGTTTGATGGTTAGTGAACTATGATAACAGACCAATACCAGTGAATTTGATCCTCACTGGATGCCCTATACACTTTACTTTATAATTTGAATGAACCTTAGTACACACACACATTATATATATATATATATATATATATTGGGTGTGTCTCATTAGACAAGATGAAGGGAATTTTTCTGATATTAATTTAAACTTTTCTCCTTGGTTGGTTGATTGTTTTGTATTACGATGTATCAACCCTTTTCAGGTCATTTAACATTAAATTAAGTCATTTTGGTTTGGTTTGTTTGGGCTTTATCGCATATCAACTGCCAAATCCATTTTTATACACATAAACAGTTCTATTTCAAACAATTCAGCATAGCATAAGTACACTTTAGTTCTATTTGACCCATAGATGTCAAAAAGTTCTATTTGACCCATAGATAGGACCCTATCAGGTGCTACCACTCTGGCCCAAGTGGACCTGGGAGTGATAGCAGTAAAGGGGTACTCTGCATTCCCCAAAGCTCCAGCATTACTAGAGACTCACCATCAGATTGTTTAGTATCATATCCAGGACACTCATTGGAGGAGTCTTATCCCTCTGCAGAGATGCAGTTTAGTGTATTCTGCAACCCCACAGACAATTGGGTCATTTTCACCTTGGAATCTGTTGACTCAGATTTTGATGAATCTGAGGACATTTTTCTTATATTTTCAAAAAAGCTCACTATATTTCATTGCTTTGAAATATATTTAGGGAAGTTAATGTTAAATACAAACCATCGGAGAGGCAGTTAAAAATGGGATTAAAAAGAAAAAGTTTAAAAGTAAAAAAAAAATGAAAGAGAATTGAAGGAAAAAAAAAAGTTAATCTTACCTGGCGCCAGAAATTTTTCACAACTTCCAGTTCTTTTTTGGCGGCAGAATTTTTGGGGTCCATTGACAAAAGGTTTTTTAAATCACTAATGCTTTCTCTATAATGTTGCTTGAGCTGTACAAGGGGAGATAACCAAGACAAGAATTAGAAATGAAGTAAAAAAAAAAAAAGATGTTGCATAATTTTTATTCCCTTTCACTCACCATTATTTGTTAAAAATGTTATAAAACAGAAAAAGTTTATATATAGATATATATATATATATATAGATAGATAGATAGATAGAGAGAGAGAGAATAAAACAGAAATGAAAGCTTTATATATATAAAAAACAGAATGATAAAATAGAAATATAAGTTTTTATATATCTAAAAATAGATTAACACAATAGAAGTTTTTTTATATATATATATAAAACTTCTATTCTTGTGTTAATCTATTTTTAGATATATAAAAACTTATATTTCTGTTTTGTGTTCACCAATGGTCTAGAAGACTGGGGTTCAATCCCAGGTAGAGTCATAGCAAAGACTCAAAAAATGGTATTTGATGCCTCCTTGCTTAACTCAGCATTATAAGATATGGATCAAGGGTAAGTGGAGCAATCCAGGGAAAGAAGTAGTGCCCTTCCCTACACCTTGGTGGAGTAGGTATTGAAAAGGGAGCCTTAGGGTTGCCCTTGACTATGATCAGCTAACTAACCACATGAGGGCAGATATTTCCATTATAACATAAATGGCAGTTGATGTTGTAGAGTTCTGCTGCCTCTTGTTATATTAAAAAGGCATTGATATTGATGGTTTTCAATCTAGTAGTTTAATGACAGCTTGAGAGGAAGTTTTTCCTTGTGCCATGAGCTGAAGACAGTTGTAAATGACTGTGCAGGAATTTAGTACTTAGCCAGATGCTTCGGGGTCCATTTGGTTTAGGAGGGAGAAATAATTGACCAGGAAATGGTCCTCTAAAAGAAGCAGAGGAACAAATGTTGAAGTGTGCTCTCTCAAGATGAAAAATCCCAGTCTGCTGTTGGAATCGTCCTGGGATAGAGAGAAAAATGTTATCTCTCATGTCGGCCGGTCTTACCTTGCTGCCAGCAAGGAGGAAAGGAAAAGCAAGTGGGGGAGGTAAAAAGAGAGGTCTTACCTTGCTGCCAGCAAGAAGGAGAGGTAAAGAGAGCTCCCACCTTGCTGCCAGCAAGAAGGAGAGGTAAAGAGAGAGGGTGAGCATGGTTTGCGCTGCCTTTTATGGTGCCCGGGGAGGTGTGCTCAGGCAGAATAGCATCGGTCATTCTCATTGGATGAAATGTATAATTTCTAACTCCAACAGTCAAAGCCATTCTCGCACTAAATAATAATTTGTTATTCTTTCTGCTACAATATATATATATATATATATATATAGCTAGTTAGCTGACTGTAGTCAAGGGCAACCCTAAAGTTATATATATATATATATATATTTGTCTCTGTTTTATTCTATTTTTTTAATATGTGTGTGTGTGTGTGTGTGTACAATGTTCCTAATCATTCGAATGATCATTAATTAAGTCAAAGCTTTATCAAATGAACTACAAGAATGATTTGTTTAAGATGGCAAAGGCTTGAGTACAACAAGCCCAATGTTTCGGATGAGCTGATAACAAAAGAATGGTGCAACAGTGTGCCACAGATTCTATGAACAACACTCTTCAGGTATTGAAGTTAGAATTTTTCTTACTCCTAGATTGGTTGCCTTACCAAAGCTAAAAAGGCCAATCTGCATATATATGTATATTTCTGCATGAATCAGCAGATGACAATACAACACAGCACACTGTTGACCATAAAAAAAGAAAGAAAAGCGAGAGAGAAAAAACGGAAAAAGACAGGAAAAGGAAAGAGACTATAATCTTATTCATGTTTAATTTTCTATCGGCCAAGTGCACAACCTGAATGAAGTGGTCAGTAGGGAGTAATGAGCAATAGCAAACACAAATTAGTATACCATGAACAATGCTAGTAATCTTTCAAACTTTTAATATTCTGGCAATATAGCAAAAGAATAAAGTCTGAGAAAAGAAAATGGCCAGACAATTTATAATTAAAAGGAGGAATCAAATTTTTGTTACCTTTTTAGCTTGTGCTCTTCGGAATATTGCCTTGATATTACCTGGTTCTTTTTTCAAACTTTTATCACAGTCACTCTCAGCTTTGTTGGCCTGAAAAAGAAAGAATAGGATCTGTTAACCCAGGTGGATGACAATTCATGATAAAGAAAAATAAGCAAAACAAGAATAGAGAAGTAAACAAGGAGAATTAGAAAAGAGAAAAGAAAAACGGAGATGAAAAAAAGAGGAAGAGAAAAAAGATGTAAAGAAAGGAAAGAGAGGAGAAATGGAAAAAAAAGGGAAAGAAAGAAGAGACAGGATAAGAGAAAGAGAAGGGAGAAGAAAGGGAAGATAGTAAAAAGAGAGAGAGAAGGGAGATGGAAAGAAGGGAAAGAGAGGGGAGAAGGGAAAGAAGGGAAAGAGAGGGGAGATGGGAAAGAAGGGAAAGAGAGGGGAGATGGAAAAAGGGGAAAGAGAGGGGAGAAGGGAAAGAGAGGGAAGATGGAAAGAAGGGAAAGAGAGGGGAGATGGAAAGAAGGGAAAGAGAGAGGGGCGATGGGAAAGAAGGGAAAGAGAGGGGAGATGAAAAAAGAAAAAGAGAGAGGATTGAAAAAGAGGAAAAGAGAGGGGAGATGGAAAGAAGGGAAAGAGAGAGGAGATGGGAAAGAAGGGAAAGAGAGGGGAGATGGGAAAGAAGGGAAAGAGAGGGGAGATGGGAAAGAAGGGAAAGAGAGGGGAGATGGAAAAAGGGGAAAGAGAGGGGAGAAGGGAAAGAGAGGGGAGATGGGAAAGAAGGAAAAGAGAGGAGAGATGGGAAAGAAGAGAAAGAGAGGGGAGATGAAAAAAGAAAAAGAGAGAGGATTGAAAAAGAGAGGGGAGATGGAAAGAAGGGAAAGAGAGGGGAGATGGGAAAGAAGGGAAAGAGAGGGGAGATGGAAAGAAGGGAAAGAGAGGGGAAAGATGGGAAAGAAGGGAAAGAGAGGGGGGAGATGGGAAAGAAGGGAAAGAGAGGGGAGATGAAAAACAGAAAAAGAGGATTGAAAAAGAGGAAAAGAGAGAGGAGATGGAAAAAAGGAAGAGAAGGGAGATGGAAAGCGAAAACGAGGGGAGATGGAAAGAAAGGAAAGGATGAAAAAGAGAGTAAAAAAAAAGAACTAAAAAGAAAATTTTTTTTATTGAAAGTTCCATCCAGAATAAAATCAATGGCCAAAAATCAAAAATATCAAGAAATTGGATGAATTTTCAAAATTAAAAACAGTATAAAATTCTGAAATGTGTAAAACTAGTTTAAAAAATGTATTTGTGCTGATGTCATGGAAGTCAAATGAAAAAGTTGCCGAGCAGAAGACAGTTTGTTCAAAAACAAAAAATATGCTTACTTGATTTAACTTCAGATAACACAAAGCTCGATTCGTATAGGAAACAACTTTGTCAGGAAATAACTGTACACATTTGGTATAGCATTCAATGGCTTTCTGATATTCCTCCTGTAGAAAGAATAAACAAAAATTAAACTAAAACCAAAGTCTGCTTTTAGATCAAAAAAATAATTCTTGCATTTATACACAAGTTTCAAAAGTCTAATAAATATTCAATTCTTTCCAACATAGGACTATTTAGAGGCCATAAATAGATTCAGGGTAAAATTCTGACCTATAAAAAAAGTGTCCATTGTATGGTTTATCATATTTTTTGACAAATTTGCAATGTTCAATTCAAATGTCCACAAAACAGCCAATTTTGACTGTGGAGAAAAAAGGGTGAAATCAAGAATGAAATAGATGTAAATTTTGGCCAGCAATGTGGAAAACATCAGAGAATCGAGTCAATAAGAGAAAAAAAATGCATCATCAAATGAAATTAAAGAAAAATTGAAAATGTCATTTACATTTTTTACATGTTGATTTCCCTTCGCTTTCATCATATCAAATTCTTCTTCTTTCGTCAAAGTCTTTGGCGCTTTCTTCTCAGGAGTTGACCCCTGTTTTTCAGCAGTGGAACTCTGCTTTTCTAATTTCTTTTGGGATTTTTTTGATGACCCTTTTGACGTCTTGGCCTCATCGTCTGTCGACTTTGTGATTGATTTAGGTTTTCCACTACCCGTATCCTGTGCAGTCATTTCAGCCTCCGGTGGGATTTGGATAATAGGGATGTCGGATGAGTGGACAGTAACCATAGGAGGAAGTTTTTCTCTCCAAGAGTAACCCTGTAATTGAATTAGGGTTTGGCTGCATCTGGATGAACCCTGCTGGGCTACCTCTACACTTGCATCAACAGCCAATACATGTTTATAATCAATATATGCAAGACCATACCTGGAATTAAAAAAAGCAAATATTATTCTTCTTGTTCCTAATTCTAGATTTTTATAGCAACTTACACAAATCATTACTCCAGCCTGTCAGCAGGATTTAGAATATTCCAACTGTCTCTCTTGCAGAGAGGTCAGACCTCTCAAAAAAAAAAAAAAAAAAAAAAAAAAAAAAAAAGAGTCATCTCGCTATGATTAAGTGGCATCTGATAGAGAGACTCCAGTTCATAATTTTTTCCATATTGGGTTATTTCTTAATTTTCCTCTGAATGACTGGAAAAGGTTAGTTGGTTGGGTTTTATAGCATATCAACCTTTGTAGGTTATTTAACGCCAAACCCATTTTTATGCAAATAGTTCCATTTCAAACAATTCAGTTTAGCATGAGTACACAGTTTAATTGTCAAAAACGTTTCTATTTCAAGCTATTCAGTTTAGTTAAACAGTTCTAATTCAGTTTAGTATAAATACAGATTTTGTTTACACACAGTTAAATGTCAAAACAGTTCTATATTAAATAATTCAGTTTAGCATAAGTACAGTTGCAATGTGAAAAACAGTTCCATTTCAAACAATTCAGCTTAGCATAAGCACACAATCTAAATGTAAGTACACAGTTTATTTGTCAAAAACATTTCTATTTCAAGCAATTCAGTTTAGTCAAACAGTTCTAATTCAAACAATTCAGTTTAGCATAAGCATGCAGTTTAGTTCTATTTAACCCATAGATTGGGCCCTATCAGGTGCTACCACTCCAGGTCAGAGTGGACCTGGGAGCGATGGCAATGAAGTGATACTCCGCATTCCCCAAAGCTCCAGCATCACTGGAACCTCACCATCAGATTGTTTAGTGTGATATCCTGGACACTCGTTGGGGGGGGGGGTCTTACCCCTCTGCAGAAGTGCAGTCGGTGTATTCTACAGCCCTGGGTGACTGGAAAAGAATTATACTATTAATTTAAATGATTTAATCTTGTTTGTTTATGGAATATTTTATGAAGTCAGCATGCTCATCTATTAATGAAAAAATGTTTTTCATCTTATCTGTGATTAGTTTATCGATTACTAGATAAAAATTTAGATGAACACTCTTTAAGAGTGCTAATTCCATAAATTTTAACAATACCCAATAGACAGAAGTTTGAGCAACTGCCAGTTTCAAAGTTGAACTGGTTTCCTGAACATGACACTAAATTGCATCTATTGTTGAGACTCCAGAATGGTAGCACCAGTTAAGATCCTATCTATGGATCAAAATAGATCTGATTGAAAATTATTAATATTGGATAGGAATGTTTGAAACCATTGAATTGTGTATAAATTAGTAGTATTAAATAGAGGAAATCAAGTACTCCTGTTTGGTTCAGTTTTATGGCCTATCAACCATTGTACGTTATTTAATGCCATATACATATATATATTTACTAATCTAATATCTACCAGCATTCAAAGTCGAAGTTAGGCTTCCTGATGATCCGATAAGGTGAAACTTTAGTAGAAGATTTTCAACTCACGATTTAAGTTAATTTTATATATATATATATATATATATATAGTTTTATTTCAAACAATTCAGTTTAGCATAACTACAGTTTAAAATGTCAAAACAGTTCAATTTCAAGCTATTCAGTTTAGTCAACAAAGTTAAATGGTTCCAAATATGGCTATGTATCACTAGCAAGTCAATTAAACATCAGTCATTTATTTACACACAATTAAATGTCAAAACAGTTCTATTTTAAATAATTCAGTTTAGCATGAGTACGCAGTTTCAATGTCAAAAACATTAGTATTGAAAACAATTCAGTTTAGCATAAGTAAGCAGTTTCAATGTCAAAAAGGGTTCTATTTCAAACAATTCAGTTTAGCATAAGTATACAATTTGACCCATAGATAGGGCCCAATCAGGTTCTGCCAGAGGGGACTTGGGAGCAATGGCAATGAAGGGATACTCCACATTTCCCAAAGCTCCAGCATTACTGGAACCTCATCATCAGATTGTTTAGTGTCATGTCCAGGACACTCGTTAGGGAGGGTCTTACTCCTCTGCAAAGAAGCAGTTGATGTATTCTACAGCCTCAGCCAACTGGACAATCCAGGATTTGAACTCCAATTCCAATGACTAACCATTATACTAAGAATGCCTTTGTACATCTACTGATATTTGTTAAGCTTGTTTACATAGGGTACTGACATGAAAGTAAAAATTTGATTCATTTGATTATAAATTTTCCTTATAATGATAACATAAGAGGTTGATGTGCTGTCAAATCCAACCAAAGTCAGGCTGACCTATTTTGAAAGTTTGGTTTGAAATGTGATTTTTTTTTTTTCTTAATGAGTTAATTAAAATAGTTAAATGTCTACAAAAAGGTGGAATAGAATTTCTGCATTTGTGTTATTGGTTGAGTATTTAATGTGGGTTGTGTTTTATGGCATATCAATCTTTGTAGGTTATTTAATGCCAAATTCAGTTACATATATATTTTCTCCTGAAAAAAACAAAAAAAAAACACAAACACACCAACAATCGGTCACATTAAGATAAATTTATTTCCATCTTGTTAAAAGCATTGGTATAAATCAATGCTCTAAAATATCAACAGGACTTCTTCAGATTAAACAAGAAATGTATTAAAATAATTTTATTCTATTTTAATCCATTTTTTGTTTAATCTGAAGAAGTCCTGTTAATTTTTTAGAGCACTGATTTATATCAATGCTTTTAACAAAATGGAAATAAATTTATTATCTTAATGTTACCGATTGTTGGTTGCTTTTTCTTTCTTTTTTTTTTTTTTAAGAGAAAATTATTTGCTCTGTGGATTTTATTTACATTGAGCTCTTTATTAGTATTATTTAAATTAATTTTTTAAAAAATATTTTATTAGTCCCGATTGGAATTATTCCCTATTACAGATTTACTGGATTGAATAATATTAGATATATACATATATTTCAAATATATATGATTTGTAAATGAATCATTTGTAGGTAACATTATTTTTAAAAGAGCTACAGTTCATTTATTTGCATACATTTAAATGGTTATACATATGATTTACAAGTGAATAGTTTTTAGATAATCTTATTTCTAAATGAATTAGATCTAATTTGTTTGCATACAGTTAAATGGTTTTAAGTATCATTCACACAAATAGTTTAATTTGCATGCAGTTAAACGGTTTTAAATATCGCTCACACAAATAGTTTAATTTGCACACAGTTAAATGGTTTTAAGTATTGTTCCCACAAATAGTTTAATTTGCTAACTTCCTCATGTATCTTCTCCAGTTGGTGTGCCTCTTCTCACGAACTCTTTTCTGTGTCTCTTTTCCTGTGTCTGCCCCCCCCACTTCCAGATTCCTTCTTTTTCACTGTCCTCTGCTTCTCTCTCTTCCAGGGACAAACTGACCCTGTTCTTTTGACTGTCCCCTTGTAGATGGGTATATATGAAAAAGTGAATATTTCTATTTCCAGCTCCCTATATGATACCCACATAGTCACACATACACATATTGCCAACCCACAACATACCCACTCTTGTATTCCCTTTGTATGAATTTTCAGTATTCATTTAGGTGATTAACAGTTTCATCTGTTATTGCATAATCAATACTTTCTATTCTTTTGCATATCATTCTTGAAATAAAAAAAAGATTTTTAAAAAAAAAAAGAAAAAAAAAAATTTGATCCACAACATCAAATTTTGACTATCCGTCAAATTCTTGAAGGAGTATGTGCAAAAAACCTTGTAGGGAACAATATTATTTGTTGACTTCTCCAAGGCATTTGACTCCATACACAGAGTGAAGATGGAGCAAATACTTCTCGCCTATGCCTACCCAAAGAAACCATTGCAGCCATAATGATGCAATATAAAAACACGAAAGTAGAAGTCTTCTCAACGTATGGAGACACAGACTACTTCGACATTGTAGCAGGTGTGCTGCAAGGGGACATTAGCCCCATACCTGTTTAGTATCTGCCTAGACTATGTGCTTAGAATGTCTATAGATTTAATGAAAGAAAACAGTTTTAGGCTGGCAAAGGAAAGAAGTAGAAGATACCCCACACAAACTACTAAAGACAACGCCGATGACACAGTGCTTCTGGCAAATACACTCGCCCAAGCCAAAACCTTGCTACATAGTCTGGAATGAGCAGCTGGTGGCATAGGCCGCCATGTCAATGCAAACAAGACAGAATACATGTGCTTTAATCAAAGAGGCGACATCTCCAAACTAAGGGGTGGACCTTTGAAACTAGTGGACAAGTTCACCTACCTAGGAAGCAGTGTCTCATCAACCGAGAAAGACATCAACATGCAACTACCAAAGGCATAGATAGGTTATCGGTCATATGGAAGTCAGACCTGACCAATAAAATGAAATGCAGTTTTTTTTTTCAAGCAGCAGTCATGTCGATACTGCTATATGGATGCACTACATAGACACTAACAAAATATATGGAGAAAAAGCTTGATGGCAATTACACAAGAATGCTGTGAGCTGTATTGAACAAGTCCTGGAGGCAGTACTCCACAAAACAGCAGCTGTATGGCCACCTACCAACCATCATGAAAACTATCAAAGTTAGACAAACCAGATATGCTGGAGAAGTAAAGATGAACTCCTAAGCAATATACTCCTGTGGATCCCTTCACATCGACGAAAAAAGGCAGGACGACCAGCTAGAACCTATATACAACAGCTCTGTACCGATACAGGATATAGCCTGGAAGATCTCCCAGGAGCGATGGACAATAGAAACGAGTGGCAATTGAGGGTCAAGGAGATCAAAACTGGCAGCACGACATGATATAGTTTCAAGAATTCCTATCTTATATGAAAGGGGAGAGTCTTGGTTATGTAGTGGCTAACATACTGGACTACAACCTCAAAGTAAGCAAGTTCAAATTCCAGTCATGCTATTACATTCATTTTCAGACAGAAATCTTTGGGAAAAGTATGAAATCCTTTATCTCCTCAGCTGTGGATTAGATATTACCACAGCTGCAGTTCTACAAAGATGGCTTTGGTATTAAATAACCCATGAAGGTTGATATGCCATTAAAAAAAAAAATTGAAGCAAATAAATTTCCAAACATATCTATTTGACTAGTAGATTAGACCCTAACAGGTATTACCACTCCAGGTTAGAGTGGACCTGGGAGTAATGTTAATTAAAGGGTGACTCCACACTTTCCAAAGATTCAAAACTGGAGCCTCACCACATGGTTCAGTTAAGTGTCATACCTAAGACACTTGGGGTCTTAAATCTCTGTAATGGATATATTCAGCATATTCTAGGCCCCTACAGATAAGGGGATAATCTTTGTGGTAAAGGCAATGGAATTTTTAATGCAAGACCACACACATAAAAAAAAAAAAAAAGACAAACAGATTCAAACCTTTCTAGAGTTTCATAGGCTGCAGCACGTCGAAGAAGCGGTTTAACTGCGTGTGGCACCAAATCCAGTGAGGTGGTGCAATCTTCAATGCTAGCCTGACAGTTACCCATTTTCAAACAACAGGCAGCACGGTTGCTGTAGATCAGAGACAAATTGACAACTTGATCTTCGGATTCTGAAACAAAATGATTAAAAAAAAAATAAGTTAAAGATGGACATTTTGGACATCTACAGCAAGTTCAACTCGAATGGCAGCAGGAGAGCTGCAATGTAAAACAAACTTCCACTTCATTGTTTATAGGTAAATACAATCTACACCATTTTAAATAGAAAGTTAAGAAATATCTTATCAAAAGTTTCTTTTAATCTTCTTCATTTAAATGTCTTACTGAGTTTTATTATTTCAATTTTTTATCATTTATCTGTAGACAATATATACATATATGTTACATATATACATACATACACACATATATATCATAAAAATTTGTGGAAAAGTGGATAAATCAAACACTTACAAGGGGTTTAGTAGTAATATTTCGTTCTTTATTCAAGAAAGAACTTCTTCAGACTAAAATGCTTTTTTGAGTTTTTCTACATTTTAGCAATTGAGGAAATAGCCTTTTCACATTTTCAAATGTACACACACACATTATTATATCAATAGATTCTATAGATATAAGCAGTAAAGTTGGCGACCTTAGTCGAAGGTGACCCCAAAGGGTCCCTTTTCAATAACTATAACACCAAGGTGTAGGGAAGGGCGCTACTCCATTCCCTGGATTGCTCCACTTTACCCTTGATCCTTACCTTATAATGCTGAGTGTAAAGCAAAGTGGCATCAAGTACCATTTTTTGAGTCTTTGGTTTGACTTGACCTGGAATTGAACCCCAGTCTCCTGGATCACTGGTGAACACTGTCCTCATTAGGCCAATATACTTTAATAGAATTATCCAATTTGAGTGCTTCATGTAAAGTTGATAATATATGTAAACATATATAATAAGCTTATGTAGAGCAAAAAATCTTTAAGAAACAAGAAAATCAATAAGTATATCCCATAATGAATTTATTTCACCCGTGATTGGGTTCTTTGGATGAGATTTGAAAAAAATTCTAATCACAGCCAAAGATCTCAGCAAACAGCTGAAATAAATCTATAATGCTATTTTATTTACGTTTATTTTTTTATTTTTTATGCATATTGCTTCTAGGATTTGTAATCGGCAACATATAAATACAAATTGACTGTATTTCGATGGAGTTACCTCTTGGTTCAACCATTTCTGAATTTTACATGTCTCACATCGAAAACAAAATATTCAAAACAATAATAACTAGACCCAAGATATATGTCCATTATGTAGATGACATTTTCATCACAACATATTCCTACGACAAAATTAAACTTAAACAAACTCTAGAAAAAACTGTACTAAACTTTACCACCGAACATTAATAAAAAAAAATCCCTTTCCTTGATGTACTTAAAGACTCCAACAATAATAAATTCACTACATCTCTAAATAACAGGCCTAATAGAATAGCTACAATTCCACCTGACTTAACTACCACAGTGAATGTCCCCTGAAAATATAAAATAGCAGTTATAAAAAACTCAATAAATAGAGCATTTTACATCTCCTCATCCAAGACAATAATAAGGGTTTGTTTTATGTTGGTAAATTCTTTGTAAAATATTAACAATTTTCCTAATAAACTAGTTGATCAACAAATAAAACTATACATTTATAACATTCATAAAAATATTGACACAACCAACAATAACAAATCTAACAGAATTAATTTATATTACAGAAATTAAGTACACTATAACTACAAATTAGACAAACAAGCAATAGTCAATATTATAAAAAGATACATAAAACCTATCTTAAAAAAAGACAAATAAAATTTCTCATCTACTGTACTAAATTTAATACATCGAACCTCATAGTTAAAAATAACACCACTTCTGCTAAAATACATCTAAACCAAACCAATGTAGTTTATAAATTCATACATCCATTTCAAGAGTGCCTCCCAAAAAACAAAAATACCATTTACATTGGTTATACAACTACAACACTATCTTGTCACCTCACTTATCAACTTTCTGAAAATAGCCCCATAAAAAAAAAATTTAATTATAAAACAATATTCCAATGTAAGAAAGATTTTCATAGAAAATACAATAATCATAAATAAATATAATAAAAAAAAACGCTTACAAATCCTAGAAGCAACAGGCATAAAAAATTAAAAAGCAAACGTAAATAAAATAGCATTTAACACAGGCACAGACATATTAAATATTTTTAATCACTAAAATCACTAACTCTATTAGTCACCCTTTCCAAATGCATGTTTTAAAACAAAATACAGAAAATGTTCCAACTGACACCTTTAAAACAGGCTACAAATTATTGAAATAATAAAACTCAAACTACAGGAATCCTGAAGACGATCAAAAGTATGTGTCTTGAAGATACGTATTCCCTACAGAGGACACAGCCAAGTGGTCACGCATTGTCACCATGACTAGTCAATTCGGCATCGCTTATATGTGACATGAACCAGTGGCTGTGATAGAGTTTCAGCTTCTGCCTACTGTGGTAGTTGGTTTGATCTCCAGTGGTGGAGATTACAGTGTGCACTGCTGATGAGACCCAATAAGGTCGAAACTGCTGTTCCGTGTTCCGTATGTCACATGTAGGTGTTGGCCAGATTTTCTAGTCATGATAATTCTAATATATATATATATATATATATATATATACACACACACACACACATACACACACACACCACATATATGCGTGCGCACACAAACACATACACACACATAAAATATACAAACACACACAACTGAATGGACCAACCACATATAAAAAAAAGCTTCCAAATAAATACCCCCCCTCACCAAAAAAAAAAAAAAAAACAATATTTCCTCTGACAACAACCAGAGACATGGTTAAAAGTGCTTGGGCGAATATGGAATGCTTTCTCTACCATTTTGATCCCAATATATGATAAGAAACAAGAAGACTTGAATATCTAAACATGAAGATCATAAGAAAAAATACTCTGTGGTCTCTAACAAAACCTGTTTGAACAATGAATTGCTGCCAAAATACACAATAATATATATGGAAGTAAATAATAGCAAAGAATCCAACAGTATCAAGAAAAATTGAAAAACCAAGTAATCTAAAGTGAAGAATTTATTAGAAGGAAAATCAACATCAAAACGTTTTAGTTTTAATGAACCTTCATCAGGACTTTAAATATGGTGAAAGAAGTGTTGATAGAACAATGATGGATGTTTAACAAAATACAAAAACATCCATCGTTGTTCTACCAACATTTGTTTCACCATTTTAAAGTCCTGATTAAGGTTCATTAGAACTGAAATGTTTTAACATCACCTTTCCATCTAATATATTCCTCACTTTTGGATTACTTGATTTTTCAATTTTGCTCCAATAATATGTATATATATATATATATATATAATATCAGGTAAAACTTAACAGATAAGTTCTATTCTAAATCTATTTTAACAGACCTTTTTATTAAAAGGCTGTTTTATCAGATGAGTACAATATTTGATGGAGTTTCTACATTACACCAGGAACACAATTTACCTTAAGTGTGTGTGTGTGTATATATATATATATATATATATATATATATATATATATATATATATATATATATATATATATATATATATACACACACATACTATATATATATTACTATGATATCACGGTCCAGTATGATAGCCATTATACCAAGACTCCCCCACCACACATTTATTCATTTATATATATATATATATATATATAATATATATATATATATATATACACACACACAAATTATGTAATTATCCTTATGATCTAGTAGGTGAAACCTAGGTAGACTAGTTCTGGCTCTCTCTCTCTCTCTCTATATATATATATATATATATATATATATATATATATATATATATATATATATACACACACATATATATATATTATATATATATATATATATGGAAACACAACATAATGATAATTTTAGTAATATATAAACACAGCCAATATGGCATAACATTTTTGATAGAGTGATATCTTAAAATACTTCCAGTTAAGAGAATTAACTTTCCATTCAAGTCAACTTAATAGTTAATTTTCTTCTGAACCTAAGATATCAGGATTGTGTTATTTCAAGAATTAGTTACATGAATATTAAAATGATATTAAGAATAATAAAATATCAAAATAATATTAAGAATATTAAAAAGATATTTCCTTTAAGAAAACTCTGTAGAGACATTTTTTTAAAGTCTGTTCCTTTTTAATTCATTTTTTAAGAAAAAAATTTCTGCATGGAAAAATATCTAAATTTCCTAAGAGATGAAACTATTTCAATATAGATTTTAGTAAAATCCACTTAAAATCCAAGTAAAAATAAGCAAACGAATAAATCAGTTTATAAGATATATATTATGAATATTTTCCAAAACTTAACTGACCTTTGTGCTAGCTGGGTGACTTAAATTTAATCACATGGTCTCAGCAAACCTTACCCCCAAGTAGTACCTGCCTTCTTGTCTAAAAGCTGAGTTTATAGCTAGGCACCTAAGGTGCCCCAGAGGGGGAAGGCCAAAGCCACAAAGCAATTTTTTGGTTTGGTTTGGTTTTACGGCATAGCAACTATTGTAGGTTATTTAATGCCAAATCCAATTTATTCATATATATTAGATATATCTGATTAGTCAACAAAGTTAAATTGTTCCATGCATTGCTATGTATTACTAACAATTCAATTAAAACATAAGTCATTTGTTTACAAATAGTTAAATGTCAAACAGTTCTATTTCTAACATTTCAATTTAGCATAAGTAGTTTGTTTACACTCAGTTTAAATGTCAAACAGTTCTATTTGACCCATAGATAAAACCCTTTCAGGTGCTACCACTCTGGGTCAGAATGGACCCAAGTATGATGACAATGAATGGGTACTCCACATTCCCCAAAGCTCCAACATTTCTGAAGCCTCAATATCCGATGGTTTAATGTCATATCTAGGACATTCGTTGGAGGAGGGAGTCTTAGCCCTCTGCAGAGATGCAGTTGATGTATTCTGGCAGTTTTTGTAATGAGTCACGATTTTTCTGAGGGTCCCCCACAATATAAAATGACTTCATACCAATTCTGACTTAGTTGCAAGTTGGAATAATTCTGCATAAAACCCTTTTTTTACTATATGCTATTATATATGATATGATTCCTTCTAGAAAACATGAAAATAGAAGATACTTATATAAATTTATAAAGCAAAAAGATAAAAATAAACAAATTTACTTACTTTCTGTTAACATGTCTATGGCATCAGTGTAAAATTTAAGAGCCTCTGCATATCTGCCTCTCTGGAACATGTCATTGCCAGAAATTTTGATTGATTCCACCCGAGAAGGTAAAGGCGAACGAATAAGGATTTTTGGCGCATTTATTAAAGTCTCTGCAGTCTTTAAATTATTATCACAGGAAATAGAGGCACTTTCTTTACTGCCTTTGGAGTTTTCCGTATTTGTTGCCTGACCTGCTTGGACAGGAGGGTCTCCAGATGGTTCTCCTGGCTTTACAGGTGAGGCTGGACAATTGTCTTTATTACTTAAAGAGTTATCTCCAGACATTGAACTTTTGGCATCTAATTTATTTTTAATATTTTTCTTTTGTTTTGAGGCTTTTCCTGACTGTCTGTCTCCTTTGCTCTTTGCGGTGTCATTCAGGACTACTTCCTCTGGTTTTCCATCAGTTTTTTCCAAAGATTTGGTTTCATCTGTCTTATCTGGAAGGCCATTTGGCAAGGAAGTCAGCTGGTTTTTATCTTTGAATTTTGCTGATTCCTCTTCAGTTCCCTCGACATCTTCGATTACCATTTTTCTACCCTTTTTCTTCTTTGGAACCGTTTCTGTCTCATTCTTGGCACTTGCTGGACACTTACTCTCGACCTCTTGAAGGATTTGCTGTCATTTTAAAAAAGAAATTAAACATCAGGTCAGAAAAATAAATCCTTACCTAAGAAATTATTTTCATTTTATTATAATTTATTTTAATTTCCTCAATTTTTGAACTGACAAAGAATGAATTAATTGAAAGTCAAATACCATCTTGCTTCACAAAAACGTTGAGTTCACCAAAGTCATAGTCTGATAGACCAACTGACAGAACATCTTGATGACTAAGAGCCAAGGAAGCAAGAAGTTTATTCTATGTCGAGAGGTTAGAGAATCATGTTCATTGTACAATCATATTTACATTTTTTGTGTAATTGTTTCTTATGAGATGCTTTTTTTTCACATGATTATATGGTATTAGTTATTGGTTGGTGTTTTATGGCATTTCAAATCTTGTGAGTCACTTATTGCCAAATCCTGTTCATCTATGACTGTAAGCAAATAGTTTTTAGGTAACTATTTTTAAACAAGTTGATCCAGCTCATTTGTTTGCACACAATTAAATGGTTTCAAATATTGTTATTTAACACTATTAATTATTTGTTTGCACATTTAAATGTTTTCAAGTATTTCTATTTACCATAAGTAATTCTATTTGTCAATGTCAAGTAGCAATGACAAAGTAATGGGAGTATTGACATTCAAGTATTCCGATGTAATATAAATAATTTGCACAAATCTGTATGGTTGGTTAGTGGATATTTTATGGTATATCAACCCTTGTGGGTTATTTAATGCCAAATCCTGCTTTTATCTACAATTTATCAGAACTTTATTTTTAAACAAGAGCTTGTTTGTTTGCACACAGTTAAATGGTTTCAAGTACAGCTATCTAACATTAATAATTCTATTTTATATTAATCATTTGTTTATACACAGTTCAATGGTTCTAAGAATTACTGTTTAAAATCAGTAATTCTATTTATCAAGTATTCCTATATAATGTAAATAATTTGCATATAGCTCTATGGTTTCAAATAATTCAAGATAATAATCCTTAGTAAATGATTGAACAGGTCTATATGACCCACAGATGGGACCCTAATAGGTACTACCACACCAGGTCAGAGGGAACCAGGAAGTATTGGCATTAAAGGGGTACTGCACATTCCACAGATCTCCAGAACTGGAGCCTCACCATCAGATGCAGTTTAGTTTGTACTCAGGACGAAAAAATAAGAAATGATTTAGAATGAAACCTTAGCTCGTTGATTTTCAGGTTCTAAGACAAGCACTTGTTTCAGGTCACAGAGTGCCTTGTTATGTTCCTCCTTCTCTTTGTATGCGGTTGCTCGACGGAGAAGAGCTGGAAATAGAATAAAGAAAATCACAAACAACTGAAGAATGCCAAAGGGAACAGTGTTTAAAATATTGTGAGTATAACAATTAAAATGAGAATATAGTCTTGTGACACAATGCAGAAGTGAACATTTTTTTTGTATCATGTTGTATGTGGAGTTAAACTAGGAGCATGTGTGTGTGTGTGTCCGGATTTGAACATGGGTGGGCCTACCCGAGTGAAGTAAAAAAAAAAAAAAGGCGGGGAAGAAGTTTTTCTTTCTCTTAAGATGTCAGATCACTGGGTGAAAGGCTCTGGCCGCCACTAAGTCTAATTTTGAGTTCATTCCCCAGAGAGATCAAACAGGTAGATTTTTTTAGTACCAATAAATTTTAGATTCTTGGTCTGATGAAAAATTTGTGTTTCTTCAATCGGTGGGAAATTTAGTCCCGGATTTTCTAAATAAATAGAAGTAGCCTTTTGTATACCACCCTCTTACCCCAGTCGTCGATCACAGCGCTGATTATACCAATTATGATAACTCTTTGCCACAACCGTGTCTGCCTCCCTCCAATCTCTCTGCTACAGCGTGGGGAAAAACAGATCAAAAGTTCCTTCCAGGGAAAGTGACCATGCACAGCCCCGCCCCACGTTGTGATTCTTTAAAAGTAAGGCCGATGGCCCTGTCTGAAAGGAAGAGGGTTCACTGGCAGCTGAAGACTGGACTCCGAAGGGGTACATGTATTGCAGAACTCAAAAAAAAAATAATAATAATAATAATAACTCCGATTTCTGCAGTAGATAAGAAAAGGGTTTATAAAACTTCAAAGTTACAGATGGCGACAAAAATCTGCGGGTGTGACGTATAATGGTCTAAGGCGGCGGTTTGACGAGGGTTAAGTTTTCTTAACGACAATTTATTCCAGCGGCGAACTGGTGATATCTGAGTTGGCAGCGCGAAGCACAATTCCAATCTGTTGGTCCCTGTTTGATCTTCGTCTGCTTCGTCTGGTACCAACTGCTTCGCCTCTCTCTGCCACCAACTTACAAGGGTCTAAGTTTTCTTAACGACAGTTTATTCCAGTGGCGGACTGGCGATATCTGAGTTGGCAGCGCGAAGCACAATTCCAATCTGTTGGTCCCTGGCTGGTCTTCGTCTGTTACGCCTGGAACCAACTGCTTCGCCTCTCTCTGCCACCAACTGCTGAGTTCTAAAATCAGCCTGTTTATATAATAATTGCCAATATTCTGGGGCAGGTTCTGACTGAGGCAGGGGTGATCTCCATAACATCATCAGAAAGGGTCCAACCCTCTTTTCACTACTTCCACAGTCGTCCCTCTTACTACCCTCATAGTGAGGACTACGGGAGGATAGCTTTCCTCCTACCAACATAGTTTCTCTCATTTTACTGCTTATGACATCATCATGCCAGACAGCCTTCACACCATCAACAAAGATTCCCTTGTTCACCTTTCAACACCCTTTCTCCCTGTCACTGCAATCAGGTGAGAGACACAGGTCACGGGTTATCTTCCCTGATTGTTAAATTTCTAATTTTCATTTTTTTTTTTTCTTCAGGCTTGGGAACCGTTCATGATATCCTAAAACAACATATTTTTTCTTTCTTCCTCTATTTTGTGATTTTACTTGGAACCAACTTGGTCACCCCCATTACCTGTCAACATCTTTCCATTTTCTGTTTTGACTATTGTCAAAAATTCTTTTTCAGAATTTTCAATTCTTTTTCCCAGACATTTTAATTTTACACTTCTTGGCAATTATATTTGGCTACTCAACTTTTTGGTTAACCCCTCATGTACTGCCACAGACGAATATTGTCACATTTGAGAGAAGGGGCAGTTGTCTTTGCACATGCTTAGAGGTAGTGGTGATAGCAGGAGGTGCCAGAGATCTTTGAAAGTGCCGCCAGAAAGAGTAGAATATAGTAGCGCTGAGTGTCATGTTGCTTCTCTCAAGTCCGATTGAGAGAAATAAAAAAAAAGCATCCAAATCAAAAGAATCTTGGACTTTCCTATCAGTGTGGGAGATGAAATGGCCGGAGAAAATATCCGTGGATACAAATTGTTAATATCACCTAAAAGTAGGGGTATTACAGTCTAAATTGTATAAATAACAACACCTCATCACAGAAATTTAGACACATTGTTATTGATTGTAAATATAAATAAAGTAGCAAATTTGAAAATATTTTTTTAATTTGAAAAAAGCTTTTCCAAATATTTTCTTACAAAATACCTTACACATAAATAAATAAGTACTGAAAATCTTATTGGAACTGGATAAATAGCTGAATTTTGATAGATTTTTAAAATCAAAGTCTAATTGTTATATCATCATAAAGGGATAAATGAACATGAAAAATGAACATAACACTTTATAAAAAACATGTCTTTCTTTATTTCTTCTTAAGGTCGAAACTCTGTAGGTGTGTGAGTGACAGGGAGACGGAGACACACAGAGGGCTGCTATATTGACCCTTAACTTTTTCTTAGCCCCATTGTGCCATATTCATATACAGGACCCCACTTAGCACTTCTTATGATTCTTGGGCTGCACTTGTAGGCCGCTGCATGTAACCTATCAGAACTCCTTTTTATAGCCCAACTGGAAATGTTCATTACAACAGCCATTGCTCATATGAAACTGTGTTCACCTCGACAGCCATGGCTCATATGACAAAAACAAGCCAAAATCATAACTAGCTCCACACACCCATTTCTGGGTACAATTATATTGAGAGAAAAGTGGGTAATAAAAAAATAGTAAGGTTGGTTGGATGTTTGGGTTTTATAGTCTATCAACCTTTGTAGGTTATTTAATGCAAAATTCATTTTTATACAAACAGTTCTATTTCAAACAATTCAGTTTTGCATAAGTACACAGTTTAATTGTCAAAAACATTTCATTAAGTGTAAGTATAGATTTTGTTTACACACAGTTAAATGTCAAAACAGTTCTATTTCAAGTAATTCAGGTTAGCATAAGTATACAGTTTAGTTCTATTTGACCCATAGATAGGATCATATCAGGTGCTACCACTTGAGGCCAGGGTGGACCTGGCAGCAATGGCAATGAAGGGGTGCTTCACATTCCCAAGCACTCCAACATTACTGAAACCTCACCATCAATTTGTTTAGTGTCATATACAGGACACTCATTGGTGGGGGTCTTACCCATCCACGGAGGTGCAGTTGGTGTATTCTACAGCCCCAGCTGACTGGGGGGAAAAAAATAGTAATAGAATATTTTCCAACCAATCAATTTTGTGACTTTCAAGATGGCTGATTTCCAAGTCAATATTGAGCCAACAGACCTGTATATAAAAACTCAAATTTCATCAAGTAGCGAAAACAGATTTGCCTCCAATGGTGACCCATATCAAAAAGATCTCAGTGATGACCAAGAAGCCTGCAGCTAGGATCCTTTAAAAAGATCCAGAACAATTTTCCCTCCATATGACGAAACATCAAAAGGACCTGGTCAAGACAAACCAGCAGTGATGACTTAAACAGCAGTGGCGGCAGCAAAAGACCTGGACACGATGACCCAAACAGCAGTAACAGCAGAGCCCTTAACAATAACTAATCTGCAACAGCACTACAAAGAAATTTCAAGTAACAATCAAATGATAATAAAGTCTTTTCTTCATTCATTTGATACAAGTCTCATCTCATTTGGTGTCACCTTAACAGCAGTGGTACTATTTAACCAATAGCTGGAAAGATAAAAAGATTCATACCTTTCCCAAAGGTATTCGTCCGAAAATGAACATAATAGCTCAAGTGGAGTTTGAATTTGCTCACTACAACATTACTGTCCAGCACATTATCTACTATGCCATGGGGATTCCCCACATAAGTGCTGAAGCGACAGAAAGGTATAAAAAAGATAACTTGGGTACCTCACATAGGGTAATAATTAGCAAGTTTGATTAGCAGATTATAATTAGCTAGTTCATTTCTCATTAGATGCTCTAGACTTCTGGCCTTGTACTACATGTAAGCTAGGCTTAATAAATAATTATTAAAAGGATAACACATTTTTTTTTCTTTTTGAGTATGCATAAAATGCATTAGCACTGAAAAAGTAATAGTTTTAGCTAAAAAAGAAAGAAAAAATCTTCATTGGATTAAATTGAATAAAAAATACTTTTACAAGACAAAAAATTAAGTTAGAAGTGACAGAAGAGTATAAAAAAGGACAACTTTCTTTTTTGTTTCTCATAACATACTGATAACAATTGAAAAAGTTAAATTCATGTTTTCTTGTACGTGTTAGATGATGATTACCCTCAGTTATCTTCTTTGGTTGATGGTTGTTGTAGTAGTAATGCCACAAACAATCTTACCTCGAAGAAAGAGTGCAGCATTTTACTTATGTCTGATTGGTGAACATCCAGCAGTTCATTTTGCATGTTAAGTAAGTTGACTTCTGCCTAATAGGTTGATTCCACTTCAACTAGATTTCTAAAACCTAAAAGAGTTGTGATCATCTCTGACCTTAATGTTGCCTTATGTTGATCATGATCCATGTCTTTTCTTTCACTGAGGGCTGCATGTTGTTTCATCACGAGAAATAAACCAGCCGCTTCTGTATACTCCTTTATTTTATTAATTTCATCTAGATCAATAACCGAGTCAAGAGTGGTGGACTACAAATGAAAAATTACATCTTCTCAGTTTGACTGGTCTCAACTAACTGAGTTCAACTATTTTTCCCAGTATCATTTGATCATGTGATATCTTAACCAACCAACTTAAGTTCAAACTGATCCTGGGTTCACTGTACATCACTCAAAGCAAAAGACATTCTGATAATATTTTGCAGCCATTCTAATGGTTATAACTTAATTTGAATGATATGCTACCTTTCATTAATAGATTTCACCAATCCATAATGTATGTATTTACCATCCCCTCCACATGAGTCGGATGCAACACAAGGTCAATTTGTCATGCAAAGTTTAACAGATTTTGAATTCAGGGATTTATTTCTACCAGACCAGTTAACAAACAAAGATTAAAGAGCCAAACCTGCCCTACTATTTTACCCATAACTAGAGAGAGAGAGGAGAGTTGAATTCATACTTTTCCCAAGGACATTAGTGCTATGTAAAATTCAAACAGCCTCGTCCAGGATTTGAACTCGTGTCCATTTTCTATGACAATATCAATTACGCCACAATCACCTCCATTCAATTATGTAACATATTTTTGTTTATAAAAATCATGTGGCATCATTAGTTTTTATTTTTCTTAGTTAAAAATGACTCTTCAGGTTGAAAAAGTTCCCAACCTCTGGACAAGTGGAAAGCCAAATAGTTTACTGGTAGGAATATGTTGAATGAGACAAGATAGGATATTTGTCTGAATTATTTATTGAATAATGACATCACTTTTCTTCTTTCTGAAGATTAGGCTAATTTCATTTGAGTATAAAACAAAGTCAAACCAATGAATAAAACCAAAGAAAAAAAGTTTTTTTTTTTTTTTTTAAATAGACAAGAAATGAATACACTTAATGACAAATTAAAAAATGATTTATATTTACCTTTGATATTATCTTTTTCGTTTTCTAAAACCTTGTTGCAGTCCCTGATTGCATCATCCCAACAATTCAACTTAAGATCTATGCAAAACAAATACAAAACAAATGAACAGATACTAAATTACATTCAATTAGGTACAAGGCCAGTATTAGGGTCTCAAGACCTCCACCCAAATCTATGACTCTACATGTCATAGGGTCTCAAGACATCCATCCAAATCTATGACTCTACATGTCATAGGGTCTCAAGACCTCCACCCAATCTATGATACAAGGCCCCAACTCTATATGTCAATTTTCATAAAGCAGTATTTATAGAAAATATATGAAACCCTGTGCAAAACAAATGAAGAGATGTTAAATTACATTCAATGAGACACAGGGTTGATGTTAAGATTTCATGCATTCCCACACCAAATCCATGATATGGGCCCTTTACCTGAATCTATGATACAGGTCAATTTTTGTAAAGTAGTATTTATAGAAAATATAAGCAACCTGCCCTCCTACGACCACCAAACAGGTTTTAACACACTGGCTCAGGAGTAGTATACGCCAGCCCTAATTAGATACAAGTAAATGGTTTTCAAAATATCAAGATTTATTTTAGAAATGCAAAACAGATTTGGTTTGGTTTTATGGCATATCAACCATTTTAGGTTATTTAATGCCAAATCCTCTTTATACATATATATTAAATATATATGATTTGATTGGGTTGGGTTTTATGGCATATCAAACATTTTAGGTTACTTAATGGCAAATCCATTTTTATACATATATAAATACAATTTTCTTTACACTCAGTAAAATGTAAAAACAGTTCCATTTCAAACAATTGAGTATAAGTACACAGTTCAAATGTCAAAAACAGTTCTTTGTAAGTTAATTTGGCTTCATGTCATCAAACATTGGAAATTGTTCAATGCCAAATCCTGTTTAGACTTATATATTAAATACATATGGTGTGTGAACATTTTTCTAATAACATTTTTTGACAAACGTGAGCTCATTTTTCTTCCCGGTTAAATGGTTTCAGGTATTTCTTGTTATACAAATCATTCTATTTACTTTTTCCTCATTTGTTTGTACACAGTTAAATAATTTCCAGAGTTTCTATGTAACCATAAGAATTTAACGTCATTTGTTTGTACACATTTAAATAGATATGTATGATATGTAAGAGATTAACATTTAAAAAGGTGAGCAAGCTTATAAGTTGGCCCACAGTTAAATAGTTTCAAGTATTGTAGTTATTTAATACTTTTCAAGATTAAGGCTGGCAACTACATGGTCTGTATCGCTATTCATACTTTCTATACAATAGATTCTTCTAGGGGTTTTATTGATCTCTGAGCATTGCAGTGTTTATTGATTCATATAGGTAACTTTGTTCTTGAGGGCATTTTGAATGCGCTTCCTGGTTTTTCATTTTGGCAAATGGAAGTCTCCGTTTCCATGGGCTCAAATCTATCCTTTCTTGGAGTAGTTCTTGTTCTTGAGCTGGATCTATTTTTTTCCTGTTTTGTACCATGTCCCAGCCCAGGAGTGGGGGACTTTAGTTTACCTTTGGGGTAGGGTCTGTAGTAGCCCAGCAACAGAAGTCACCATAGAAGTGAGGGCCCCTGAGCTTGTCGTGCTCTGTACAAAAACGTAAAAAAACCAGACCGGCAGCCCTAGCGAAAGAAAGAAAAAGTCTACCCTTTTTTCAATATTAACAGTGCCAGTCTTTCGAAAGTCACTATCAAAATAAAGTAGATTATCTTCAGAAGCCTATTTTAGGACTGTATTTCCACTTATATTTTTTTACAGACGAACTTTCTGTCCATGCGGCCCTGTAGTGTGATACAACCTTCACTCTTTATAGACAAAATCCCTTTCAGCAATCAAATGGACTTGCCTGTTAGTATGATTCTTTAGAGTCCTGACGCGTTAGCGAAGCTCTTAAGGCGAAGTCCTACACCTGGTAGTTGCAGCCGCCTTACATCTACATAGATATGTGAAAAGGTCCTTTTTTTTCTGTTAGTGTTGGAGTATTTCTGACAGTTCTCATGAACTTGTTGAAGCAGACGGCCTGAAGGCAAACACAAAGAGGATAATAAGACCAACCAGTCTTAACCATTTTGGTCGGATCCCGCTCACACAACACAAAGGCAAAGCAGTCTTAGCCACAACTGCTCGCTCCTCGGATCCACAGTGCTGAGAGACAGTAGTCTTGGCCACGACACTCATTCAATCACTCTTTGGCACTGCAACGCTAAGACACAATAGTCTTAGTTCCAAAGAGGATTAGAAATACACACCCTCGTAATTATTATGACCTCAAGGGCAAGGATTTAGATGTACACGTTTTTATTTTTTAAGTAGAGGAATCATATTGTGAATTGAATTACCATGACTAGTGGTGGAGATCACAGCATACATGGCTGATGAGACCTAATAAGGTCGAAACAGCTGTCCTGTGTTTCTGTATGTCATGCATAAGTCTTTGCCGGATTTTCTGGTTATGGTAATTCAATTCACAATATAATTCCTCTACTTAAAAAAAATAAAACTATGTACAAGACTCTTCAGGTTTATATGAATTCCTAATTTTTCTCCTAGACTAGTTGCTCTATCAAGGCTTGAGAGCATAGTCTGGTATACTATTTTGCCAGAGGGATAAAATATGGCTATGGGTCTATAACAAGAGGGCAGATGACATTACTATTTTTGGCATAAATGGTAGTTGACGTAGTATCGTTCTGTTGCCTCTTGTTATTTTTATAGTAAGGAAACAAATAATGAACGCGTAGATACTGATGGCTTTCAATCTAGTAGTTTAATGACTGCTTGAGAGGAAGTTTTCCTTATGCCGCGAGTTGAATAGAATGCGCAATCATTTGTAAATGGCTCTGTGGGGGTTTAGTGCTTAGCCAGAAGCTTCGGGTCCAAATGGTTTAGGAGGGAGAAATAATTGTCCAGGAAATGGTCTCCTAAGGTATGCAGAGGAACAAATTTTGAAGTGTGCTCTCTCAAGATGGATATTCCCTGTCTGCTATTGGAATTGTCCCGAGTTGGAGAGAGAAATGTTTTCTCTCGTATCGGCTGGTTTTACCTTCTGCCAGCTAAGAGGAATGAGAAAGGAAAAGAGAGATCACACGTGTTTAGCACTGCCTTTTATGGTGCCCGCTGAGGTGTACCCGGGCAGAATAGCATGGGTCATTCTAATTGGATGAAATTTATCATTTCAAAATTCCAATGGCAAAACAATTTCTGCACTAAATAACGGTTGGCAATTCTTTCAGCTGCAGGTCTTTCTTAAAAACATTAGCATGGAAGGAAACCCAAACATTCTCAAGCAGGATTAGAACTTGACTCAATGAGTCCCTATTCTTTAATAACTCTGGTTTTCCACCTGGCATACACACCAGGGGATGATTTAAAATTAATCACCTGGTCCCAGGGCATCTTTCCTGTCAGGCAGTACCTGCTTAGTAGGGTGAAGTTTGGCACACCCTAAAGTGGAATACCAAGGAAAACAAGCATTTTTTGTGATATCCATGTATGAGTATCAATTCAAAGGATAACTCTCATATTAAAAGGATCTGGCTCGGTGGGAGAGTAGATAAATCCTTTCTTTGACAATCATTATGCTATTCATGTCTTAACTACAATTTGGATGTCTTTATGGACTGGCCAATCATAGCTTTTCAGGAGTAGTGGAATTGGTCCATTACTACTTGTTTTTCTGCTGTTGAGAGCAGTGCAGGGCCAAGTCATACAGAGACATTTACACAAACTGCCTATGTAATACCAATTCTTAATACTCTGCAAACATATTAGTATACCAAACATTCTAGGTCTTAGTATACAGCAGGTGCAACAGAAATGTAGCACTTTTTAAGAAAGAGAATATCAATTGCAGTACTTGTTATACATGATACAAACATATAACGAAGTTTGAATTGTATAGGATTGCTGCAGCATGCTTTCTGTTTAATGGCATATCAACCTTCCTGGGTTATTTAATGCCAAAGCTATCCTTGCCAAAGAACAGTAGCGAGATTATTTAACCCATAACTTGTCAAGTGGAGGAGACAATAAAAACTTCACACCATTCCCAAGAGTATCAGTACGCAAGTGAATATGATAATGTGACTAGAGTTCAACTTCTCTTATTATGATGCTGCAATCCAGCACATTAGCTATTACGCCATGGAGACTCCCTCTTTCTGAAATTTCTACTGAATATGTTATGCATTTCTAAAGTCTGTTATCATATTTACCCAACCCCTCTGCTCGGGCAGGATATGACACAAGGTCAACTTTTTAAGCGGAGTTTAACAGGTTTGAATTCAGAGTTTTCCTTCTCCTAGACTAGTTGCCTCACCAAGGCTGAAGAAAACAGTCTGTCCTACTATTTACCTATAGCTGGAGGAAGAATAATTGGATTCATACCTTTCCCAAGGGTATTGGTGCTATGTGAAATGCAATTAGTCTCGTCCAGGATTTGAACTCGTGTCGCCGTGTCCATTTAAACAGTCTGTTATACTCCAAATCAAATCTTATGAGTCATAAACTCTTATTAATAGTCAAATAACACAATGGCCTGTAAGTTGTTAGAGGATACTAACTAATTGGAAAACATACCCATCACAATCACATAACAAGGAATTAAGCCTTTGTTTTTAGCCAATCAGAATTCACTGCAGACTGAAGCTGCAGATGTTTTCTTGATCCAATCAAAGTATATAAATACCACCACTGCATTCAACAAAGGATAGTTCTCATTATATCAGTTCCCACAACTTTAACAGATTGTGGCTCCTTCACTCGACTACCACAGGAACAGATAACACCCAGAACATATCCTTCTGGAGCTAAGTGAGCTTACCTTACATCCATATCAAAGGAAAGCCCAAACAAATCAGCATGAAGTTAGCAAGAATTCAATACCGCAGAATTGGCATTCAGCAACTTAGCAACTGTTATATACCCTACCTATGAACATTAATGGATATGTTCTATTCCTCATAAATATGTTGGACACTATTGTGGTGAAGGGTAAATATGCTGACTAAGTAGTCACTACAAAGTATGGTTTACCTTCTTCACGCTGCTGACGAGTATTGTATTTTATTAATGTTATAAAGATTTCCATTTAATTTCCAACCTCCATTTTGGTTATTTCTCATTCAGTAACTTTATTATGTTCCAACAACTACTTCATAAGCCTTCTGAACTGATACAAGGAAGAGTAACCCACTTGTACATTTCTATATATATATATATATTCCATTTCATTGTTAATTCAATCATTTTCTTACCATCTTCCACCACTGTGATTCAATCAGGTAGTACAATATCCTGGTCAGCAAATAACCTCTCATCTACTGTCTCTTTTTCTCCTGCACCTATGTTACCATACATCAGCCAACCTGATCTTCAGCCTGCAATTTCCCGTCATCAGGAGAAATATTAGAGGCTTTTATATCTCTTTTGCAGGCATCCTTAAATCCAAGATAAGGGTACCTAATTCGTCTGATACAAGTGGCTAGCTATTTGACTGTAACTGTTCTACTTTCCATGGGTATAAATAAAAAGCATTACTTTTGGAGCATCCCTTTGTATATAAAAGGTAGTATTTGAAAAAATATTACTTACAAACAAGAGCACGATTGTTGTAGACAACATCTGAGGGACAGATGGATAAACTTCGGTTATAATAAAGTACAGCTTCATTATAGTCAGAACTTCTGAAAGCCTGTAGAAAAACAAAGAAAACAATTATTATAAATATTTCAAATGGATATCAGTTTTGGAATCTAATTTATAATCCAATATTATCAATATTACTAAAATTCTAATTACTATAATTATTTGTGTATAAAATACACAATTTATCCAGATTTTTCAGCCCAAAAGTTCAGTGCGTATTATACATGATAACTATATAATTAACCGTGGCTATCGTCGTAGGAAATGGACATGGCAACACGAGTTCAAATCCTGGATGAGACTGATTGCATTTCACATAGCACTAATACCCTTGGGAAAGGTATGAATCCAATTATTCTCCCTCCAGCTATGGGTAAATAGTAGGGCAGACTGGGTTCTTCAGCCTTGGTGAGACAACTAGTCAAGGAGAAAGAAAACTCTGAATTCAAACCTGTTAAACTCCGCTTAAAAAGTTGACCTTATGTCATATCCTGCCCAAGCGGAGGAGTTGGTAAATACGATAACTATATGATTAACTTTTTTTTTTCTGGCCACGTGTCTCACCACATTCATGACTGGATAGATCAAGACTAAGTTATATCTTTCATTGAAACTAATGTGTTTTATGCTGTTACAGAAAAATATTCACTGGAATATGTGGTTATAATTTTGTTTCTCCTAATTTGAGCTTAGTTTTGCGGCAAGCTCATTGTATTTTTGTGGGAACATGTCCGTGTGTTTGTTATGAATACTGAGTAAATTTTGTGTCTTAACACATAATGTAAACTATATAAATTCTTATTTTTAGTCAGTAAAAACTGATAAAAAGTTGAACAAATGCTAAATGTTGGTTAAATTAAGCTGCCACAAATTCTAAAAAGTCACTGTATTATACACAAGAATTTTTTTTCCAGAATTTTCTAGTCCAAAGTTAGAGGTGCATATTAAACACAAAACGTTTTTGGTTGGTTGGTTTTTTATCGGGTTAAAAACTATTAAGTTAATTTGAATCCTTCCACCCAACTTAAAATCTTTCATGGACACAGCAATCTAAGTAATGAAAAACAGATTGTTAGCTACTATAGATCCTTCACATTTTTTGCATAGTTGTTTCATAAGAGTTTTTTTTGCATACAGTTATATGATATTAAGTGTTACTATCTAATACTAATAATTTGTGCACAGTTGTATAGTATCAAGTATTCCTATCTAATACTTATAATTATATGGTTTCAATTCTATTTAATGCTGGTTATTTGTTTGCACACAGTTATATGTTTTCAAGTAACTAATAATGATAATCCTTAGTAAATAATTATAGCCGTAAGTAACTATTCTTAATAAAAATAATTTACAATTATATGGCATCAAGTATTCTAATTGAATATGAATCATTTTTAAATAGATCTATTTGACCCATAGATGGGACCCTAACAGATGGATCTGAAGGTAATGGCAATGAAGGGGTGACTCAATACTCCCCAAACCTCAGTAACAACGAAGGAAATAACATAGAAGGGTATTAAATAACCTCATTTCCTTTATCTTTCTCTCTTGTGGCCATAGCCTGTTTTGTGTCTTCCAGTGTGTCTACAAAGAGAATATAAAAATTAAAATTCATGTTAAAAATGTCAAAAATATCTCTGGATTTTCATAATCATAGAAAGCAATTTTTTTAAAAAGCAATTTTTTTAAGAATTCTTAGAGGTAAAAAGAGAAAAATTAAAAATTCTTGAATTTTACTAACACAAAAAAAAAAAAAAATGTTATGTCTTCTGACTAAAATACTTACATCTGAGAGTGAATCAATGTGTCTATAGCCTGGTACAGTTATTAGCTGAATTTTGATCTGAAATTTTCACTGTATAATGTTCAAGCTATTTAATTGATGGAGTACCTTAACAAGAAAAGCTATTATGTTAAAAATAATTATTTTGTAAAATAAATGCTTTTCTTTACATAAATCTAAACCAAGGCTTCTCAAAGGGCTCTACATAGTCTCCAGGGGTGAATAGAGGTCCAGAGAGGATGAATTTAATAATTTACATTCATAAATCTCTATATAACAGGAAAATAAAATTTGCATTTATAAATCTCTATATAACAAGAAAATAAAATTCACATTCATAAATCTCTATATAACAGGAAAATAAAATTTACATTCATAAATCTCTATATAACAGGAAAATAAAATTTACATTCATAAATCTCTATATAACAAGAAAATAAAATTTGCATTTATAAATCTCTATATAACAAGAAAATAAAATTTGCATTTATAAATCTCTATATAACAGGAAAATAAAATTTACATTCATAAATCTCTATATAACAGGAAAATAAAATTTACATTCATAAATCTCTATATAACAGGAAAATAAAATTTGCATTTATAAATCTCTATATAACAGAAGAAAATTTGCATTTATAAATCTATTTAACAAGAGAAAAAAAAAACAATTACTCCAACATGTAATCATCATCATGTGCGGTGAGCATGGATTTCCCTGATCCTCGCTTGCCATCCATCTCTATCATCCCTCGCTCGCAGCAGATCCTCCAGGCTATATCCTATATCGGCACAGATAGATAGGTTCTAGCTAGTCGTCCAACCTTTGCTCGTCCATGAGAGGGGGTCCACTGGAGTACATCGCTTAGGAGTTCATCCTTACTTCTCCAGCAGTGTACCTCATGTCTGGTTCATTTAACTTGGATGGTTTTCATGATAGGTGGCAAGCAGCCGTACAGCTGCTGTTTTGTGGGGGTGTTGCCTCCAGGACTTGTTCAATACAGCTCGCAGCATTCTTGTGTAATTGCCGTCAAGCTTTTTCTCCATACATTTAGTTAGTGTCCATGTGGTGCATCTATATAGCAGTATCTGCTGCTTGGAAAAAACTGCGTTTTATTTTATCAGTCAGGTCTGACTTCCATGTGACCGATAACCTATCGATAGCTGTCAATGCCTTTGCTAGTTGTGTGCTGATGTCATTCTCAGTTGATGACACACTGCTTCCAAGGTAGGTGAACTTGTCTACTAGTTTCACAGGATCACCCTCACAGGAGTACATCATCACTTATGAGCTCGTCTCTGCTCCTCTAGCAGTGTCCTGTATGCCTGTTTCGTCTAACTTGGATAATTTTCGTGATGGGAGGCAGGTGGCCGTATAGTTGGTGCTTTGTGGGGTGTTGCCACCAGGACTTGTTTAATATTGCTCACAACATCCTTGTGTAATTGCCGTCTAGCATCTTTTCGAGCCATTTTGTTAGCGTCCAGGTGGTGCATCCATACAGCAGTATCAATATGACCACTGCTTGGAAGAAACTGCGTTTCATTTTATCAGTCAGGTCTGATTTCCATATGACCAATAGCTTATCAATAGCTGTCCATGCCTTCGTTAGTCATGTGTCGATGTCTTTTTCAGTTAATGAGACACTGTTTCCTAAGTAGGTGAATTTGTCAACCAGTTTCAGAGAGGTTCCATCTAGTGTGGAAATGTCACCTGCTTGATTAAAGCACATATATTCAGTTTTGTGTGCATTGACATGGAGGCCAATGTCTGCGGCAGCTTGTTCTGAACTATGCAGTAGTCAGTTCTATTTGGCCCATAGAGGGAACCTTAACAGGTACTATCACTAGTGTCTGACAAGGTGTGATACAAGTGACATGTCATTCACATGATCCATTCAAAATATACAAATCATTTAAATGAATGAACAATTTGATTCCGAGTGAAAAGATCTAGATCTTTCCAACATTATTAACATGTAGAAAACATATTTTCACAAAAGAAAATATTTAAAAACAATTATATTTTAAACATATTTTATGAAAATGTTACCGGCTCATTGGCCTAGTGGGTAAAGTGTTCACCAATGGTCCGGTAGACCTGGGTTCAATCCCAGGTCGCGTCATTCCAAAGACTTAAAAAATGGTACTTGATACCTCCTTGCTTAACACTCAGTAATATAAGGTACGTATCAAGGATAAAGTGGAGCAATCCAGGGAAAGGAGTAGTGCCCTCCCCTACACCTAGCTATTGAAAAGGGAGCCTTCTGGTCGCCCTCAGCAATGGTCGCCAACTTTACTTACTTACTTATTTTATGAAAATACCACATTCTAAAATATCCCTTTTCATAATAGGTTTTTTCTGTCTTTAGAATAAAGATTATTTAAATCATAAGAAAAATATAGTTTTAAAAAAGAAAGTAAAATAATGAAAAAGTAAAATTAAAATACAATGCCTGAAATTTTAATTCTTATTCATGGTAAGTTTTAATGAACAAAATTAATATTAATGAAAAATCCAACTCTAACCAAAAAAATCCTGATTTTATTAAGTCAGTTTCAGTATTACCAGGTGTGTGTGTGTGTGAGTTATTATACGATTCAATATTCTATTTATGATAGCTTTTCTGCAATTTGTAAAAATTTTCATCTTGAAACCAAAAATATTAAAACAGCTCCCTCTCATTATAGCATCCAGTAAGACCGAGAAAAAAATGTCAGCAATATCCTATTAATTTATTAGAGAAGGTGAATGGAAATTAAATTTAGTTACATCAAGTAAAAAGATTTGAGAAGCCCTGTTCTAAACACTTACAAACAAAACTATGTATTTCCTACTAATGCCAAAGGTTCAGTGTTCAGTCCCATATAAAAGCCTAGATTATGAATGCTGATTTTCTATGTCTACCCCACTTGGAAAACTAATATAATATAACCATCCTGGCAGACTAGTGCCACTCTTTATGCCTTTCTGATTTAAACTTTGTAAATCAGAAAGTAGACATTGAAATATTTGTACACCACAATCTTCCTAGCTCTTGTCTTTGTATGTATTTACCTAACCTCTCTACCATGAGTAGGCTGACACAAAAAGGTCAGGGGGTGTCCTCATGGTGTAATGGTTAAAGCAATGGACAGCAGAATCGTAGTAAGTGAGTTTATACTTCAGTTGTGCTATTATGTTCACTTTCGAGCAAATACCCTTGGGAAAGGTATGAACCCCCTTATCCTCCCAGCTATGGGTTAAATAGTACCCCTACTGTTCTTCTAGGAGAATAGCTTTGGCATTAAATAACCTACAAAGGTTGATATGCCATTAAACAAAGAAACTAAACCAAACCAAACAAAAAGGTCAATTTGTTAAGTGGAGTACAGATGATTTGAATTCATAATTTTCCATCTTGTAAACTGGTTGCTTAACCAAGGCTAAAGAAACCAATCAGCCCTACTACATGGCTGGGAGAGAGGAGAGAGAACAGATGAATTCATGCAGTTCTCAAAGGGTATTAGTTTTCAGTGAAATGTAAACAGTCTCATCCAGGATTTGAAATTGGGATGCTATAAGAGAAAATAAGCTGTCTGTTTGGATGTAGCCTATGCCTTGTGGGTCAGGTATTTATTCAAATGATTGCTAAATTAAACTTAGTGTTACATCATAGCAATACTTGAAACTGTTTAACTGTGGGAAAACAAATAAGCTGTGGCTTGTTTAAAAATAATATTACCTACAAAGTATTCATTTACAAATATTTATTTACTATATCTGAGTATAAACAGGATTTATATAAACAGGTATTTATTCACCCAACCCCTCTACCATGAGTAGGTTGAATTTTTAACCAGAGTCCATCTGATTTAAGAAGTCTGAGTCAACACAACAACTAAAGTTTAAGTGACGTACAGCTGGTTTGAAATTAGAAGTTTACATTTTTTTTTAAGTTATGATAATAATTATACTACATGTAATCAAAACCTTATTTAACTCTTTTGGTGCAGCACATTTGGCAACATATCTAATAGCTGAAATGCACTTTCAACCATAAAATAAAAAAAAGCTTGTGTTATATATTGACCTCCGACCTGGCCGGGCTGTCAAAATAGGAAATGCACCTGTGTAAATAACAGGTGCATCCAGTCGAGGAATATCAGAATATAACCTTGACCGTGGACGGGTTGAATGAGTGCGATTTGTGACGCCCACAAGAAGAAGGTGGGCGTTGAACTATTACATAACTCAGTGCACAGGAAGTTCAATCAGTTGGAGATAAGATGCAGTAGAGAAAACCAGCACCCAGAGAGGCTGGGCACCCAGGCACCCCGGTTGGGAAGCCCAGGAGAACGAGAAAGAAACACTGTTGTGGCCTTAGGAGTGGGGGTCAATATGTTGCAGTACTGTTCAGTCTCCAACTCCCTTTCACACACAACCCTTTCAAATAAAGTGAGAGGTATATTTTTCTAAAGACCTGTGTCGCTTGTCCTTATTGTGTTGTTGTTTGTTTGGCCAGAGCGAAACCTAACACTTGCAAATAAAAAAATTGCTTGAAATTTCACAATTATAATACTATGATATACTATTGGCATTGGTGGGGTTATATCATACAAATGTGTTTATAAAAGAATTTTCCATTTTGTAAACTGGTTGTTTAACCAAGGCTAAAGAAACTATGTGTAGGCTGTGGCACAAGGTTAAATTTTTAAGCAGAGTGTACACCTGACTTAAATTCAGAGGATTCAGTCAGCCCTACAACTAAAGTTTAAGAGAAGTACAGCTGGTTTGAATTTAGGATTTTCCATTAAAGAAAAAAAAAATTATGACAATAATAATACTATGATACACTATTAGCATTGGAGAAGTTATATCATACAAGTATGTTTATAAGAGATTTTTTTAAAAATTTACTGATACTTCTAAAAGTGAGTGATTTACTAAAATTATGGGCAAATAGCTGAGGGAAGAAAAGATGGATCCAAGCCTTTCCAGGGACATTTAACATGTCACATCTTCCAACACCCTCCTTGATTGGAAAACTGGTAAAACACAATCTTTCTAACCGAACATTTTTACCCTTTGAGCCATTCTAATCTAATCTTTGTAAGATATTAAGATAGAAATAATTCAAACAAACTTACTTGGATCAACAGTGACTGTGTCAGATAAATCAGTATCTGCCTTTTTTGTTTTTTTCTTTTCACTTTTTTCATCGGCTTTTTTAAGTTCTTTTTCAATATCAAATCTGAAAAAAAAAGTTTTTTTAAAAAAAGTTATGATGACAAGAATAATAAATGTAATTGAGACCTTATTTAACCCTTTTGATGCAGCATATTTGACAACAAATTTAATAGCTGGAATGTGCTTTTAACCATAAAATAAATAAGCTTACAAATAAGAAAAAAATTACTTGAAGTCTTACAATTATAATACTAAGATACACTATTGGCATTGTAGAATTGGTTTAATTTGATTGGCTTTTATGGCATATCAACCATTGTAGTTTATTCAATACCAAATCCATTTTATATGTATATGATTTGTAAACGCATTTTGTTGATAATGTTTTTAAAAACAAGTCTCATTCTTTTGCATACAGTTAAATGGTTCCAAGTATTACTAAAAATCACTAACAATTCAATTAAACATCAGTCATATGTTTACATAGTTAAAGGATAAAATAATTCTATTTCTAACAATTCAATTTAGTAGAAGTCATTTGCTTGTACTCAATTTAAATGTCAAACAGTTGCATTGGACAAATAGATAGGATTCTATCAGGTACTACCATTCAGAGCCAAAGTGGACCCGGGAGCGACAGCAATGAAGGGGTACTCCACATTCCCCAAAGCTCTAGCATTACTGGAGCCTCAACATCAGATTATTTAATGTCATATCCAGGACATTTGCTTGGGAGCAGGGCGGGTCTTAGCCCTCCGCAGAGATGAAGTCAGTGTATTCTATAGGCCCAGCTGACTGTGATGAGCATTGTAGGAATTATATTGTACAAGTGCGTTTTTAAGAGAATTTTTTTATTTACTGATATTTTCAAAAGTGACGGTTTTACTGAAGTTTTAGAAGTAACAAAATTTTTGCTTTTTTTTTTTTTTTTTTTTTTAAATTTCATGGCCAGGTTATATTGAACAAGAGACAGTTTAGGGAGGTATATTGCACAAGACCTAAAATTTTTAAGTAATATGGACTAAAGCTGCACTTTACCCACACATAAAATATATTTGGGCAACATGAGTTGCTCTCTGCACCAAAAGAGTCAATCAATATATATGATGATTGTGGCTTCTTGTCAGAAGATGGCAATCTCTCCAATTAAGATTTCTGTATTGTATGTGGACACAGATAACTCAACAGGTCAGTTTCTCTTCTGGAGTTATAACTGTATATGTGTTTATTTGCACACTATTGCACGTAGTATATTCCGATTCCCTTTTATATGTCTAGTCAAACCACTCACACATCTTGGAAAGACATTCTTTTCAGATTCAGAGGGTAGGATATGTTGTTGTATGTAGATGGATATATATAAGTAATAATTATAATTTAAAACATTAAATAAGATTACAAATTAAGAGCCGGTACAGTATGGCATGATGGTTAGAGTGTTTGCCAAAATTCGCTATATTTTACGAAGTAGAGTCACTTTAATAAATTTTGAACAGATAAGTTTTGCTGATTGGGCCAGCCATTGCCAAATGATACAAAAAAAAAAAAAACAAGAAAAATCAGGAGACTATATGCAAAATTGTCAAAAAAAAAAAAAAAAAAAAAAAAAAAAAATGAATAAATAAAAATATAAAATAGATAAATATATATAAAAAAGAAAAAAGACTATGAGCACAATTACCCCCACACAAACACACAAAAGACTATAAGTAAGACTGTCCCCTCGACAAAAAAGATCATGAACACAACTGTTCCCCCCCCCAAAGACTATGAGCACATTTATACCCCCACCCATAAAAAAGGTCCAGTGAAAAAAAAAATTTTGTGAACAACAAAAAAGATCATGAACACAACTGTCCCCCCTCCACAAAAAAAGACTATGAGCACATTTATACCCCCACCCATGTAAAAGATCCAGTCAAAAAAAAAAAAAATTTGTGTACAAATATCCCAAAAATGAAAAGTAAATGAATAAAAATTAAGACCATGAGTGCAATTGTCAATAATGTTAGATTCAAACAAATGTATTATGCATATTATGTTAAGGAAACCTTCAGCTGAAAAAAAAAAAAGTTTTATCATTATGAAATATCCTTCTTCACATGCACACACTATCATTTTATATATTTTGAATGGGAAAGAAAAAAAAAACAGCTTTATTATTATGAGACATTCTTCTTCACACACACAAACACACACTATATATTTTGAAAGAAAAAGAAAAAAGTTGGAAAAATTAGATTGACATACCTCTAACAAAACATGTCAATATGATTTCCTAAACTGTCTTTTTCTTTCTCATAAACTTTATTCATATATTTCTAATTTAACAGGATTCAGTTAATCCTTTTGGTCCATGATTTACTAAAAAAAGATTATGAACCCTTCAACCTTAAAATTTTCATTTAAATTCAGAGATGCACATGAAAATTAAGAAAACAATCCAATCCACAGTAAATATTTGTTTCACATCAGAACATTCACAATACATTAAAATGAAAATAAAAATCCAAAGATTGATACAAACCAAAAAGCTGAATACAAATCCAAACAGAATTTAAAAAAAAAAAATTAAATAAATAAATATATATTACACACACAATAAGAATTTATGTTATAATAATTCAATTTTTGAATTTTACTGAAACACAGCAAAAAGAAAAAAGAGGCACATTGTAGCAGGATTTTTGCCAGCACAATAGCATTGTAATAGTCTGGCTTAAAAATAAAGCAGTTGTTAATAAAATTTGTTATTTAATAGTTTATGGTTTGCATTCATGCAGTCACCAAAATAATACTACATTATCATAAACCAAAGTTATTTTAAAATCACAATTTTATACAAAATATGCACAAACAGCCAACTTATGTGTAAATGTACAAATATTAAAAAAAACACAAAGTCTTCAGAGGATGATTCTATTTCATAGTTTGAATTATTTGCCAAGCCTAAATGTTTGGGTTTTTTTAACATTAAACCTATATCAGGGCATTTGAGTATGTGATGTTGTATCTTCTAAATTCTATTTAAATTAAATTTTATATTTGTAAAATGAAACAAAATATAAGTTAGGATAGCAATGATATAGTTAACTGCTCGGTGACAGTTTCTCATCAATTTTCATTAGACCAACTCTATATCTATGCCATCCTAACTTGAATATATACACTCTCAAAGATACTGAGCACTCTTCATTTATAAACAAAGCAAACCATATATATATATATATATATATATATATATATATATATATATATATATCTCAGTTAGTGTCCAGAAACTATGATTTTGGAATATTCATATGTAGAACATATGAGAAACTTCATATGATTCTACACAAATGCTCAATGTATGGCTATTAGTATATAGATCTATCAGGATATATATATATATATATATATATATATATATATATATAGCTCCCATACAGAGCGAATATGCTAGTAATGCAAAGGAAGATAACTCAACAGTTATCGTGCCATTATAAATTTATTTTGACGAGTTATTTCCCGCCTCATCAGATGGCATACACATTTTTTGGTAGAGAAACCAAGGAAATTTGTATAAATTAAATCATAAGAAAATTAAAAAATAAACATAACAATTAAAAAAAAAAAGAAAAAAAAATAAAAGACCTACAATTGTCTGGCTACAACAGATGTTGACAGGTGTGGTTTAAAGAGAGGACCAGTAACCACCTTAAGCTAAATCACCATTTGTACATTTTAGGTTCAACTTCAGTATCCTTTTTCAATGAGCCTTCTAATTTGCTTTATTTTTTTTCTTTTATTATCTATTTTCCAAGTGTTAGCTATTTTGTTTATAGTTTATTTCTCTTTGTTTTGGGAGTGTTGCGGGTTGCTACTGCAACTAACATACTCTTGTCACCCCAGGTTCTTAGGGTATTCTGTTCCATTCATCACTTGCTCTTTTAAATCCTTTGCCAAGTTATATACTGATATTTTTTGAGAAATTCTAAAAAAATATAAAATTAAAATGAAGTCTAGAAATTAAAAGTTAGAACCTATTTTATATTTTCCCCCTTACTATTGAGACCCATTGTTATTCTCTAGGTAATTTACATTTACAGGTTTGCTTCTTGCTTTTAAAGAAGAGCCACCAGGCTATATTGTCCATTCTAATCCTGAAAGTTGTTTTTTCTCCATCTCTGTATTTGTTCATGTTCTGCTGTTAACTAATATTCACCCAATTCATACATTCTATTCATCATGCATCCATGACGGCAAATACTTTCAACAGTAGATGTAACCTATGCCTGGAAGAGAAAATTAGCATAACCAATTTGAAAGAGACTAGGCAACTATCAAACAAGAGAAATGAACTAATATTCAAATGCAGACACAAGAATTAATGTAAATTAACGTAATAATTATGGAAAAAATGTGTATGCCATCTGATAAAGCGGGAAATAACTCATTGAAATAAATCTATAATGGCATGGTAACTGTTTGTTGAGTTTTCTTCCTTTGCACTACAAAAAATATATAATAGATGAGAATGGATCAATAAGCCTGACATGTACTCATCCACTCAACACTGATCTGAAATTTTCACTAAATAATGTTTTATCTAATTTTTTTAAATTAACTGCTGAATTAAGTGCATTGACAAAGGAAATTGTCTTGAAAAGTAAAATTTGTTTTATAAAGTAAATCCTTTTTTTTAAAAAAAGACATCAAGAATGCAATGTCTTGCCCAAAAAAACATCAACATAAGTCTTCAGTGATCTACTCATTGTAAATTCAACAGTTACATAAAACACAAACCGGCTAAATGACATCTCACTCTCACTGAGTAACCACATTAGAGAATGTCTGTTCATGTATATGAAATAAGATCCTCTCTGATTGATTGCCAGGTTATACTAAGACCATGTAAATTAACTGTTTTTGGGAAGGGTAAAAATACAAAAGGACTTGGATGCATTTGATTGTTCTTGGAATATCATATATGTGTGTGTGTGTGTGTGTGTGTGTGTGTGTATGATCAAACATCATGTATTGAATAAATCCTTTTTTTTTTGCACCTAACTGCTCTTCATGTTAATGAGTTATGGCTGTTATAACAGTTTGGTCTGGTTTCTTTGTTTAATGGCATATCAACCTTTGTGGGTAATTTAATACCAAAGCGAGCCTTGTAAAAAAAAAAAAAAAAAAAAAAAAGAGCAGTGGTACTATCTAACCTATTGCAGGGGGAATAAGGAACCCAAGGGTGTTAGTATGAAAATTAATGTAATAGAATGACTGGAGTTCAACTCGTTTACTATGAGGCCATAATGCAATGGGCACTCATCTCATTGGGATATTCACTACCGGCACAGAAAATGGAATCTGTGAGAAGTATCCAAATTCAATCTAAAGCTGTTTGCAGTTACTGTGCTCTTATGCCCTTTCCATGAACAGGGCATGAATCCATCAAACTATGGATAAAACAGTAGGGCAGATTAGGTTTTCTAGTCTCAGTTTATAACCAACTGAAAAGAAGCATAAAAATTTGTAAAGTTGGCTACCTTAGTTGAGGGTGACCCGAAGGCTCCCTTTTTAATAGCTACTACACCAAGGTGTAGGAGAGGACACTACTCCATTCCCTGTATTGCTCCACTTTACCCTTGATCCTTACCTTTTAGTGCTGAGTGTTTAGCAAGGCGGCATCAAGTACCATTTTTTGAGTCTTTGGTATGACCTGACCTAGGATTGAACCCCAGTCTCCCAGACCATTAGTGAACACTCTACTCACTAGGCCAATGGCCCGGTTTAGAAGCATAATACTGAATTAAAAATAAAAGACAGTCTTGTAGTTTTTAGCTTCTCATGGAACCAAGAAAACCTTAAATCATTGATTGATTTTAATAGCATGTCAATCCATCAAGAGTTATATTATGCCAAGAGGTTAGGGAATGACATTCATATCTAAATTTTTGCATAATTGTCCCTTTAGAATTTTTTTTTGTACACAGATATGCATAATTTTTAAATAGATCTCTTTGACCCAGAGGTAGAAGACTAAGAGATACTACCATTCCAAGTAAGCGGAATCAGGGAAATAACGGCAATGAAGTGAGGTTACTCACCAGATTTCAAGAACTGGCGCTTCACCATCAGATCTAGTTTAGTGTCATAGCCAGAATTTTCCTTTTTTTTTTTGGTGTTGAGGAGTTGTCTCACCCCTCCGCAGGGTATACAGTCAGCGTATTTTAAGCCCAACTGATAGAGCCAAAACTCTTAAAGGTTCAGGACGAGGTGTTATAATCATTAGTATGCATTAAAAGGATAAAGTGGTTCTATAGACTTTGCCAAAGAAGGATTAAAAGACATTACAATTCCCATGTTAGTTTGATACTAACACAAGAATTTACAAATTAACTGTTTTTGGGAAGGGTAAAAACACAAAAGGACTTGGATGCATTTGATTGTAGAAATTCAACCTACAGTGACTCAGTTGAAGGACTGGAATCGGTCTCTGAAGAATCCACGCTGTTGTGCAAAAGAAGAAAGAATTAAGATTTCTGAAGAGAATGAATAGAAGGATTATCATGCATCTGGACTTTTTTTTGATATTTCAAAAAAAATAAATAGATAAATAAATAACACTATGAGTATTTCAATTTATTGTCCCCAAAGTTTAAACTTCTGTTTCAGCCAAGAAATGTCTCTTAATAGAGCAGCTGGTGTGTTTAAACAGGCTTCCTTGACAAAGAAAAAAGAATGCCAATTCAATTTTCTTATGAGAAAAAACAGAAAGATTATCATGTAAGGGGACATTTTTTATATATATTTAAAAAGAAAAAATTTAAATCTTCTGGATGTCTTACCCACTCACTTAAAAAAAAATTCAATTTCAAATAATGCTATGAGTATTTCAATTTATTGCTCCTGAAGTTTAGACTTTGGTTTCTGCCAATCAAAGTCTCTTCGTAGCTCAGTTGGATAGAGCAGCTGGTGTGTTTAACCAGCCTTCCCTAAGTTGAAGTAAGAGAATGCAAGTTCAAATCTCACCAAGATTATCTTCAATCTGTGCTCATCTTCATTGTCATAGATTGATATTCTGAGAGAGCTGCGATAAAAAGCAACTAGAAATTAACAAAGGAAAATACGAGTCAAATTTGATAATAATGACTAATGAAACTTTTGAAATAGTTAAATAGTAGGGCAGACTGATTCTTTAGCCTTGGCGAGGCAACCAGTCTAGGAAACCTTGTGTTGCATCCAGCAGAGGACTAAGGTTGTGATAATACCTGTCTCTGCAGCTCGTTGCATTAGTTACTAACTCCACGTCGAGAACTTATGTGCGGTCGGATCGAGCGAGAGGCAGGTTCATAGGGAAAAGAACAAAAACACAACAACTTTGTGATTAAAACGCCAAGGGAGGATGGAGAGCATGTAACAATTTGTGGATAATTAGTTCTAGTTTGAGTTTCGGCTGGCAAAAGATTATCTTAACTAACTGGGTTCGGCTGGTAATGTCGCTGTTCGTTGTTTCTTTGTTCCGGCCTAATCAACTTTCCTCGAAACCAAACTAAGTCTAACTGCTTGGACCCAAAATGCACTTGTATATATACAGAATGTTTCATTATTATTTCCGGCCAAGGGTCACCCACAAATAAACCCATAACTTGAAAAAAACTGGACATAAAAATATTTCCTAGACTGGCCGTCTCCGATACAGGGACATTAAATTCAGACCCTTTTAAGTTTTTGACCAGTACCCGACAAGTACTTAACACTTACCCACGTCCGTGGCCATATGTATATACATTTTCTTATCTAGATTTCCTTAATCTAGTTAATGGGTTTTCCTAACATTTGAAATTTGATACCCAGGCTGAATCTAACTCATATTGCCACATATATGTGTGTATGTGTGTATGGGCATATATATATATATATATATATATATATATATATATATATATATATACATACACACACACACACGCACATATGTATGGGTGTACACACACACACACGTGTGTATACATGTATGTGCATATATCCAACTCATAGTATCACAAGGTAAATAAAAACGCTTGTTACGTTATTCAATATTAAAGCTGGTCTTTTATCTTTTTTTTTTTTTATTAAGCATTTATATGGTTTTAAATGACTAGGGGCCCAATTGGCTGGGGCTAGAGAATACACCGACTGCATCTCTGCAGAGGGATAAGACTCCACACCAATGAGTGTTCTGGATATGACATTAAACTATCTAATGGTGAGGCTCCAGTAATGCTGGAGCTTTGGGGAGTGCAGTGTATCCCTTTATTGCCATTGCTCCCAGGTCCACTCTGGTCTGGAGAAGTAGAACCTGATAGGGTCCTATCTATGGGTCAAATAGAACTAAACTGCATACTTATGCTAAACTGAATTGTTAGAAATAGAACTATTTTGACATTTAAACTGCGTACTTATATTAAACTGAATTTGATTGAAATAAAACTTTATATGTATAAAAATGGATTTAGCATTAAATAACCTACAATGGTTGATATGCCATAAAACCAAAACAATCAAGTGACTAATCATATTTACCCAACCCCTCTGATCGGGCAGGATATGACACACAGTCAATTTTTAAGCGGAGTTTAACAGGTTTGAATTCAGAGTTTTCCTTCTCCTAGACTAGTTGCCTCACCAAGGCTGAAGAACCCAGTCTGTCCTACTATTTACCCATAGCTGGAGGGAGAATAATTGGATTCATACTTTTCCCAAGGGTATTAGTGCGATGTGAAATGCAATCGGTCTCGTCCAGGATTTGAACTCGTATCACCGTGTCCATTTCCTATGACAATAATCATTACACCACGGGCACCTCCAAGTCACTGATGATAATCATTTGAAAAGAATTATAGCTCCAACTATTCCTAATACCAATAATATACACACAGTTATAGGGTTTAAAGTATTCATATCTAATACAAATAACTTTCAAAAAAAACTATTTGACCCTTAGATAGGAATTTAACAAGCACTACCACTCCAGGGCATAGTGGACCTGAGAGTAATGACAATGAAGAGATACTCCCCACTACCAAGAGTTCTAGAACTGGAGCCATACCACTGCATGTAGTTTAATGTTCTACTCAGGGCACCCAGTTTTGAGGGGGTCTTACCCTCTGCAGGGGATGCAGTTGTTATATTCTCGTCCTTGCTACTTTTTAACCAATTAGGTATCATTTTCCCATTTATGGGATGTTTATAAAATATTTAGTTAGTTTATTTGGTTTAATGGCATATCAACCCTTGATGGTTATTTAATGTCAAATCCTATCATATATATGATTTGTAAGTGAATAGTTTGTTGGTAACTTTATTAAATGTGTTAGAGCTCATTTGTTTGCACACAGTTAAATAGTTTCAAGTATTTCTATCTAACATTAATAATTCTATTGAATAGTAATAATTTGTTTGCAAATATTTAAATGGTTTCAAGTATTGCTATCAATATTAGTAATGCTATTTATCACATTCCTTTCTAACATGAACAATTTGCACACAACTGTCAGGTTTCAAATCATTAATAATAAACCCTTACAAGAGATTAAACAGTTTTATTTGATCCATACATAGGACCCTAACAAGTACTATCACTTGGGGGCAAAGTGGACCTGAGAGTGATGGTAATAAAGGGGTGACTCCACATTCCCCAAAACACCAATTAGGTATCATTGTCTCATTTATGAGATGTTTACAAAAATATCACTATACATATTTTAGATCCTCCCAAATCAGATGGAACTTCCAATATTCAATAAATATTTATACTAATCTTAAATTTTTTTTTAATGAAAATTGCCTATCATTATTGTTGATAAGTTGTGTTTCATAGCATATCAACTCTTGCAGGTCATTTAATGCTAAATCCTCTCGGTACATAGATATTAAATATATATGATTTAATTTGGTTGTGTTTTACAGCATATCAACTCTTGTAGGTCATTTAATATCAAATTCTATTGACATATGTATATCAGATGATTTGAAAATGAATAGTTTGTAAGTAACAATTTTTAAATGAGCCAGAGCTCATTTGTTAAATATTTTCAAGTATTTCTATCTAACACTCACTGTTTTATTTGCATATAGTTAAATGATTTCAAGTTTTGCTATGTAATACTAGCAATTCAATTTAATAGCAGTCATTTGTTTGCACACAGTTAAATGGTTAAACAATTCTATTAGACCCATAGAAAAAACATTATCAGAAATGGTTTACTGTCATATCAGGACACTCGTTGGTGGTGGTCCTACCCCTCTGTAGAGATGCAGGTGGCGTATTCTACAGCCCCAGCTGACTGGGCTGTCATTGTTATTTACTTGGCTTTGCTTAGTCTGGCACACAGAGCTCAAGTTATTCACAAGACCTTCTGGTACTAAGTGGTCACCCATCTCAGAACTGAACAAGCTCATCACTGCTTAACTTTAGTGATCTGGTGATAATTAAAGCCTTCAGTGTGATTATCAATCACAATTATTATTAATACTAACTAGCATTTTTCTTAATCTTCTTAAATCATGTATGTATTTACCTAACCTCTTTGCCATAGACAGGATGTGACACAAGGCCACAGCTGATTATAAAATAAAAATATCTGAATTTCTGGTCTACATTGAGGAAGTGGTCTAAACCTAATGAGCAGTTTGTTATAATGATGGTATGTATTTAACAAAACTCTCTGCTACGAGCAGGATGTGACACAATGTCAATTTTTAAACAGCTTTGAATTCAGAGTTTTCCTTTTCCTAGACTGGTTGCCTAAACAAGGCTAAAGAACCCAGTCAGCTCTACTAATTACTGATAGCTGTGGGGAGGAAAAAAGATAGATTTATGCCTTTCCCAAGGGCATTAGTGCAAAGTAAAACACAAACAGCCTTGTTCAAGATTTGAATTTGAGTCACCAATTCCATTACTGATAACCATTATACTAAGTGTGCATCTTTAAGTCAAGTACATATTATTTTTGGAAGGCCCCCCCATATCAATTATTAAAGAAAAGTGAACATTTTATCCCCCTTAAACCATTCTAGCAGTTATTGTTATATTTTGACCTTTGACCCGGCCAAAAATGCCATTCCAAGGTGATGCACCGGGAGGAGGTGACACATTCTAATGGCAGTTAGGAGAGGAAATCGCGTGGGCGGAAATTGGCTGATGAAATGGGACGAGCAAAAAAAATTCCCATGGTACACTCATAGACTGATGCACCAGAAGAGAGTGACCTGTGAACTGCATGACAGTTATTTCCACTTGATGACGATCAAACATGCGATTTGGGCGATCGAGTGGGCATTGAACTATTATATAACTCAGTTGAGTTGGAGTCCCAGTCGCAGTAGAGTTGGAAAGAGATAGACGAGATGTGGTAGGGAAAGCCACACCCGGCCGATGGGGCCCTCGGGAGCCCTGATTGAATTGGGGTCCAGAGAAGATGCTGATAAGATGCAGTAAAGAAAGCCAGCACCCAGCAGAGTGGAGCCCAGGGCCTCCGGTTGAGCATCTGGAGAATGAGAAAGACACAACTTTGACAGCTATAAGAGTGGGGGTCAAAATATTTCAGTTCTGTTTGGTCTCCAAAACCCTCTCACACACAAACATTGAGTAACCCTTTTCGAACCCTTGCAATAAAATGAGAGGTAAATATTGTTAAAGAAGTCTTCCTGCATCTGTTATTCATTACGTCAGTATGTATCCTGCATGAACATGTATATGAGAATACAACATTATTGTGTTCATACAGTAATTATTGTCTGTTATCCTTCATGCATTATTTAATGCCAAAACCATCCTCGGAGAAGAACTATTTAACCCATAGATGGAGGATAAGGGATTAGTCCAAAAATAAATGTAATAGTATGACTGTAGTTCAAAGTCGCTTATTATATCATAGTCCAGCGTGTTAGCCACAACACCATGGGGACTCACCCACCCCAAAAAAACTGGAAACATGAAAGCAAATACTGAAAATGCAACATACAAGGGTCGGCTGAAAAGTTCATATGATGACACCATATCTGTTGTTATTGACTTCTTTTTTTGGGGGGGGTCAATGGGATCCAAGTACAACAACACCAAAAGAAGTGTGTAGACCATAAGGATAACTATGTTGAAAAATAAATCTCATTTGGTTACATGCCATTAGATTATCTTTGTTAACCAATGAACTTTTCAAGCTGGCTCTCGTTTAATAGACAGTGGATTGACCTGTGATCATTACCAAAGCACAGGAACAAAATTGTTCACACAAAAAACAATTTACAAGCAAAATGCAGGCAAGAATCTTTTTTTTGTTGTTCATAAATTAATATGTTTCTGTGATTTTGAGAAACAAGCTTTTCCAAGAATATCAGTACTAAATAATTCTACCAACTAACAGTTGGATTTGAAATTAAAAAAAAAAAAAAAAAATTTTCAGCCATTGCATTTTACATTTCAGTAATTCACATGAAAAAAGAAAATAAATGTTAGAAAATAAATAACAAAATAACAAACAAAACAGTATATCTTATAATAATATGCCTGTAACTACCTATCAATTATTTGTATGTCACACTTTCAGGAATTGATAAACATTAAGATGCTTTTGTGAAACTAAATGTTTTTATAAAGTCTAGGATAGAGAGAGAGATTTTAAATATGCTAGAGTGGAGAAAAAAATGAGGATATAAAAGTGGAAAATGGGAAATTAATTTGAACTTCTATCCTAAAAAAAAAAAAAAAAAAAGAGAGAGGGGGGGTAATTTTTGCGCAAAAAATAGGTTTAAGAAGCTGTAATTTTTAAGCTAGTATTTTTGCATCTATAGATTAATTGGCGCAATTGGGTTAGGCTCAAAATTAGATAAAGAAGTTGATGATTTATCTCTGAACCTAATTGGTTAAAAAATGCATTTTTAAACAATCAAGGAGGAAAAAGACTTAAATTATTTTCAGTTTAGATCCTTCAAATTATTTGCAGAAAGTTCTCAAAAATATCTAAAAACTTGCATGAATGCACCAATTGGTCAATAAATACAAAAATTACAGCTTTTCAAGCAGATTTTTTTTTTTGCACAAAAATAAACTTCTTTTAGTATAGAAATCAGTTGATTTCCTGTCAGAGGGTGGGGGAGAAAGGCGGAAATACTTCACAAAGACAAGATATATGCAAACTGGTTATCACACGTTTAGAATTCTTTTCTATTATTCAGACAGATATCTACTTTTCTCAATGTACTAGTGTCATGTATTCCTAAGAAGCAAAGCATATATTGCTTACCCTATAAAATTATTCCATACAAAATTAAAAATATCTTTATCAAGTTTACCATATATATTTCAGTTGTATCACATAATACTTTAAGGAGACTCAGTGAATTTATTTCTATTGTAATGAAATAACTCAATATTGAGGGGAAAATTATGGTATTCATTGACAAAAAAATTAAATTAGCACTTAGTTACACCCACCTGGAGTTTGAACCAGTAGAGATAAATAGATTTGAATAGGCTGATATACTTGACTAAGATAAAGGTGAGATTTTTCAACATGACAGAGCTCAATGCCACAGATTGTATGGAACACAACAGAGTTTGGCTGATGAAGGTGTTGAAAGATTAGCCATCTCTGAGTCCTGACTCAAATATCATCAAGCAAATGTTCACAGAACTAAAGAGTTTGTCAGAACAATCTACACAATCTTGAAGAGTCTTGGGGGTTCAGCCATGAAAAATGGTATCTCATACCTGTGAAGATGGTCAAGGATTTCTCGGCATCTCTTCCCAGGCACACTGATGCAATTATTCAAGCTAAGGGAAGCCACATGAAATATTAACAATGTATAATAACCTCTTGAAACGAACATTATGTAATAAATTTTCATTACAGAGATTTTTTCTGTTTTAAAATACTGTATCTTTGTAAACTTTTACATAAGCCATTTTTAGGGTTGGTCTCATATATTCTTCTCTTATTCAGAACTCCTACGATAAAATATAATGATTACTAATGGAAATGACTCTAAAAGGCAATGGTACATCTGTAAAAAAAAAAAACACAATGTGAAATATCCACTTATAAGTTGGCAATTAGTAGAAATGTACTACAGTTTAAAGAGGCTAAAGACTTTTGCACGATACTGTATAGAGTTGTGATGATGATGAAATTGAGAAATATATAATGCAGAGATACAATAAATAATTATCTCCCTTAGATGATTTGAATGTCTTGTAGGGGCCCTGTAATGAGTTACAAAACAGTTCTAAAAATCTATTCTCAAGCTCTTTTTGCCTCTAGTCTTTTAAACTGCAAAGACATTGTCTCTGACTGTTAGGGAATGGTAATGGTACATGGATACCTTTCATATACCCATATCAAGTAAGCCTTGAGCTATTTTGTATCTTTTTCACATACTGCTTGTTCATGAAATAATGTGTGTATAGTTCTAGCTGTTGGTATCTAACAACCCTTTTCTACCTTACAATGGTTGTGATCATCCAAACCTACATGCTATGTTCAATGATGATGATGGTCCAACTTGTTTCTTTTCATTGTAAAGGGGGTGTCCTCATGGTTAAAGCGATAGACTGCGGGATCGTAGTAAGTGAGTTTATACTCTAGTCACGCTATTACGTTCACTTTCAGGCAAATACCCTTGGGAAAGGTATGAACCCCCTTGTCCTCCCAGCTATGGGTTAAATAGTACCACTACTGTTCTTCTAGGAGAATGGCTTTGGCATTAAATAACCTACAAAGGTTGATATGCCATTAAACAAAGAAACCAAACCATCATGCTGTATATTCAGAGAACATTTCTTGCCAAGAAAAATAAACACTTTTCCTTAATTGCATTTTATTCTCAACTATATGATGTCTTCTTATATATTAATTCAAGGAGAGATTCACAGAATACAGGTGGAAAAATATACAGTCATCTTTGCATATGTGTGCTATTCAGCGTCTGAAAACTAACTAATTTAGTGTTCAAACTAGTTTCCCATTTTCTAATCACATGACTTCTTAACCAACCAGTCATAGAGTCAAACTGTCTGTAACTCACACCAAGTGACACCCTGCAGTACCTTTCCAAATGCTTAATGGTTAGACTTTTAAAATTACAAACACTAAATGCGAATAATAGATCTCACCAATCTATTTTGTAACATTGGTACACAGTGTATTCTTGACCCGGTCATTGGCCTAATGAGTAGAGTGTTTGCCAATGGTCTGAGAGACAGGAGTTCAATCTCAGGTCAAGTCATACCAAAGACTCAAAAAATGGCACTTGATGCCACCTTACTTAACACTCAGCATTATAAGTTAAGGATCAAGGATAAAGTGAAGCAATCCAGAAAATAGAGTAGCACCTTCCTCTACACCTCAGTGTCGTAGCTATTGAAAAGGGAGCCTTTGGGTCACCCTTGACTAAGGTTGCCAACTTTACTTTTTTTTACTGGCATATTCTTTCTTTTAAATACCATTTGTATGTATATTATCTATATGAAAAGGTTAAATGTTCTAGTATGTACTACTAACTTCATTTTGTTTTTTCCTTTGTTGTGGTTGTTGTTAGTATATCATGGATATATTAATACTAATATTGGGCCTTGGAGAATCATCATCATCATCATGACGTGCGGCTAGCATGGATATCCCTGACCCTCTCTCTCTCCACGTCTCCCTATCATTCATCGCCTTCGGCAGGTCTTCAGGATTACATCCCGTATCATCACATAGCTGCTGTATGAATGTTTGAGCTGGTCGTCGTGCTTTTGATAGGCCATATGCGGGGGTCCACAGGAGCACATCACTTACGATCTCGTCTTTGCTTCTCCAGCAGTGTCTGGCATGTCTGGTTCGTCTAGCTTGTATAATTTTCGTGATAGGTGGCCGTACAGTTGGCGCCGTGTGGGGTGTTGCTGCCAGGACCTGTTCAATATTGCTCGCAACATTCTTGTATAATTGCCGTCGAGCTTCTTCTCCAACCATTTAGTCAGCGTCCAAGTAGTGCATCCATAGGGACTTGATTAAAATATCTTTCCTATCAACAAGCATTATAATAACAGTTTTAATTTCTGTTAGACATTGTATATATGTTCCAGTCAAGATTTCCAAAACTTTTATTATAGATATTAGTTTGTTTGATTTTAAAATAAACTTTTATTCCTTAATTAAGCAATGTTTATATCAGTCAAAATATCATCCCTCAATATCCATACATTTCTGCTACAAGGTTATTTATGCATGTACAATAAAACTAAATTTTGATGGCAAAAAAAATCTTTAAATGCAATTTCTACTTCTCTTTTGGAACAGAATGTTTTTTGGCATAAAAAAAAAAAAAAAGTGTCCAGATGCTTAAAAAGATAGTAGTCAGTGGGTGAGAGATAAGGGGAATATGGTGGATGTGTCAAAATCGCATATCCCAAGTCAGTGATCTTTTGCAGTGTTATCGTAACAACTAGCGGCCAAGCACTATCATGAAACAAAATTATGACAAGGATTGAACTCATGCAAAAAAGTTAATGGATCATGTTCATGATTAGGGACATATAACTTTCAAAATCAAATTCTGAAAGAAGCGATAGAAAATTAACACTTTAATCATTAGGAACATGAATTTTTCCATACAGGTTCTATTAAAATATTTTAGAATTTAAACAATTTATACTAAAATCAGACTGTATTTTCTGAACCTACCATTACAATCTTTAAACACAGTGTGTGTATGTGTGTGTGTGTGTGTGTGTATATATATATATATATATATATATATATATACACACACACACATATACACACACACACACATACATAAACACACGCACACATATATATAAATTTATAAATAAAAATTACTTACTTGTCCCATTCTTTATAACCTCGAGGCATTGTAGTCTTTTTGCTAACAGGAGGTGGCTTTTTTTTCTACAAATGGAGTGGAAAATAAAAAAAATCTTAACCAAAATCTGTTGTGTAAAAAAAAAAAAAGAAATGTTGATCAGATTTTAGGTAGATGGTTTATAAAAGACAAAACTAGTTATGCGGCAGTATTATCTGCGGATTGCCCAGTCTTGCCTACCAAATGATTCAACCCCACATTGTATTTGATTTTAAGACAACATTCATAGGCCACAGCATAAGGTTGAAACTGTACAAACTATAGATCAGCTCCTCAAAGAAAAAAAGAAACAAAAATGAATTTCAGAATATACTTCTTGTTTCTTTATTCCTTCTTTAAGTTTATCCTATTGGAGGGAGAGATACTTCACTCTTCAGCTGTAATATATTGACCCTCGACCGAGCCATCAATCAAGAGATGAACCTATGTAAAGAAGCAGAAGAACAGCAAAACAGGTGCATTTGGTCGAAGATATCGGAATATCACCTTGACCTGTGGACGTGGTTGAATTCGGTGCAGATGTGTACACCCACAGGAAGCAGGTGGGCGTCAAACAATTATATAACCAGGTGCCACAGATGGCTTGAGTTAGTCAGTTCGAGTTCAGTTCCAGTTGGAGACAAGATGCCAGAGTGAGAGCCAGCGGCAGACAGAGGGCCTTGGGCTCTCAGTGACCCACGGTTGAGCAGCCCAGCCAGAATGCGAAAGAAGTGCTGCTATGGTCAGAAGAACTTGGGGTCAATATGTAGCAGTCTGTCCCCGTCTCCAACTCACCTCTCACACACAACCAACATCGACCCTTTCGAATAAAGTGTGAGAGGTATATTCTTTATAAAGGAGTGTGTTCGTTTGTTCATTGAAGTCGTCATTATTGTTGACTATGTTTCTGCTTATATTTATATTTGTATATGTATACGTATAGTTATATGTGGCTATACAACACAGCCTAACTGAGTGGATCCTAACCCTGGTTCCTCGGACTGACTCTTCTTGTGACCAACTATAGTAGATGGTGAGTGGGGGATGGACTCCAGCATGGCCCAGCAGAATAACCCAACAGTCAACTCAACTGTCACTAGACAGTGCAGCAACTGATCTGTCCTCTACTTCTGATTGCTTTCTTGAATATATGAGGTTTTGGCTTCTCTAAAAGAAAACTGCTTTTCCCCATGTGGACCCCTCAGAAGTAAAGTACCTAAAGTTAAACCCTCATCAATTGACCTCTGATCAGGAATTGTAAATGTCCCACCATACTGACGGCTGAGTAGAGCATGAGATTTCACACAGGGTACGAACTGAGCTATGCATCAATCAGAAATACATGTTTGGAGTGGGGAGGGTTGAGTTTATATAGACACCAGGGTTAAAATTCACAATGTGAAATGATTAGCCAGCTCAGCTAACAGACCGTTGTTAGAGTGATTCTCACTGGGTGCTCCATATTTCTGGCCTTGTGCTAAACTAGGCTAAGCTTAGTAAATCATAATTTGTGTGTGTACATATGTATCTAAATATATGTATCAGATCCTGTTTCAATATCTGTTAAATATGAAACTTTAAGAGTACATAATTTATAATAAAATCATTTCCAGCACATTTTTACTGTGTAAAATGATATACAGTGAATTTCTAAGGTAAAACAATTTTCAGTGAATTTCTATAGTAAAATCATTTTAAATGAAACTATAATAAAATCATATCCAGTGAATTTCTATAAAGGTAAAGGAGTTGGTTGTCTGTCTTGGGTAAGTATCAATGCAAAAATAAAAGCTTTAATGATATGGGCAATATTTTGAGGTACATACCTTCGATAGCATTGCTTACTGAATATATAAACCAAATATTAATGAAACTAAAGAAAAAACTGACTCACCTCAGCTTTTTCCTTTCCAGCTTTCAAGTTCTCTGGGCATCGAATTGGTGGATTGTCCTGAGAATCTATTTCCTTGGACACCATGTTCTTTAGGGTGTTATCAAGTGTTGCCATATTAGCAGTCCAATTCTGAATAGGGTAAGATTAAATTTCTATTAACATTCATTTAACTGACCTAAGAGTAAATTTTGAAAATCATAATTTATCAAGAAAAGATACACCACAACTAACCATCTATCCTTTAGATTTATAAACCTAAGACATTAGGATCTTATCATCATTAGTGTAACATTATATAATCAAATGTATTATTAGGTATCATTTATTACCAAACTCTTCAACACTGAAACTGTAATTAAAAGTTCATTTGCCAAGAAAAAGCTTAACAAATGAACTGCATATGAATTCCTTTTTAACACTAATAATATGCAAACACTTATGTGCTCTCAAGAACTAATTTAAATAAATGTAAAACAATATCTTTAAGTAACAAGTCTTAATGCAAATAATTTGCACAGTTATATGGTATCAAAAATTCCAATCCAATACAAATAATTTTCAAATAGATCTACAAGGTCTTGCTGATAAATTGAGATCAATTTTAAAACCATTGATTTTGTGGGTTCAAAAAGTCATTTCCTGACAAAATATTCCTCTTTCTTTTCAGTTAAAAGGCAAACTGATTCAACGGTGGAAAGCCATGGAACAATAGAATCATTCCACCATAGTCATGTTAGCATGCACCAGGCACACTGCAAAGGACATTGTTAATTTGACAAAACTTTCTAAAGCAACAGTTTATAGTGTTTTTAAATGACTTAAAGAGGAGTCCAAGGTTGATAGAAAAGAACACAAGACTCAAAGTGATTCTAAGATCACTCCCAGGTTTCTCACTGACCTTAAACACTCAAATGAAACCAACCCATCCACATCCATGACAACTCTTGCAAAAAAAAAAAAAAAAAAAAGCAATACATCCCTTTTTAAAGTGTCTAGAGATGTCAACAGGAACCTTGGTATGACTAGCTATGTTTGAAGACACCGTCACCTCCTAACAGCCAAGGCCAAAGCCATCATAGCCGAGAGATGCCCAAAGCTTTTGTCATTCATTAAACATCAAGGTCAGGAAAAGCTCTTGTGTTTGTGGACGAGAAAAAGGTCACTGTGGATGCTGAGGTGAATCACAGAAATCCTTGTGTAATTGCATATGACCCTTCTGACGTCCCACCCGTGTTTCAGACTAAGAATCTTACCTCTCTGATGGTATTCGGAAGTGTCATGAATGCACATTTCATTGCGACTGGTTTGAAGATCAGTACAAAGGAGTATCTGGACATCTTGAAGACCTCTCTGTTACAGTGGATGGAGCAGAACTTTGCACTTGACAATGTGGTGTTGATCCAGAATTCAGCACCAAGTCATACCTCAAAAGCAACACAGACCTTCCTCGGTGAGAAGGTACCATTTTTTTGTGAGGGCCGACATCTGGCCAAGTTATAGCCCAGATCTCAAACCTTCTCAATTACTTTTTGTGGGGCATGCTTCAAGCAAAGACCAATACTTCACTACACTCAAGCATCAAGTTCGAAGACGTGCATAGGGCATGTGACACACAAAATCAAAAGCATGCCAGTTATGACAGCTGCAAAACAGTTTTGTTCTCATGTAGAGGCAGTAATTGCCCAAGAGGGCGGCCATGTTGAGTGATGAATGTTTGTATGCTAATACATATCAAATTCAAATTATATCAACGTGCTACCATTACTTTAGTAAATATAACATGTGTTATTTCGAAAAATCACTTCAATTTACCTGCAAGACCCTGTATTTGACCCATAGATGGAACCCTAACATGCCCTACCACTCCAGGTCAGAGTGGATCTAAAAGTAATGGTAATGAAGTAGTACACCATATTCTCCAGATCTACAGACTTGGTGCCTCACCACTAGATGCAGTTTAATAATGTCATAATCAAGACACACTCTTTGGCGGTGGTTCTGCCTCTCTGCAGAAGATGCAGTTAGCATATTCTAAGCTCCGGTGAAAGGGCTTTTGGAAAATCATAATTTATCTAGAAAATAAACACAACAAATGAACTTCGTAATGAATGCATAACAAGATTCACATAATATTCTTATAATGCACACAGTTATTTTTCAAATCACATTTTGCTGCTATACTTCTGAGTCAACATCCAAGCTAAGCTTAGTAAATAACTAATATCGCCTCAGTGATATATACATATTTATATTCAGTGAGGGGGGCTGGTGTGCAAATAAAACCATTGAGAGGAAAGCCCCGAAACGGAGCACATTCTCTCCTGATGACCCTAATATGATTTTTTGGAAAAGAAAAGGATTAAGGCTAAAACTTTCATTCATCGAAAAAAATCCCATTATGTAGAGTTACTCTGTGGAATCTCAATGGCAAAAGAAGCATCTGTCTGTTCGCTCACTTTTTTGTGAGTATCAAATACTTAATAAGTAATTTCCTTCTAGAGTTCTAAGCCAAAGATACCAAGATTTTATTATTTCAAGTAGAACATTATGCAATCAAAATGGATATTATTAGGTATTATTTATTACCAAACTCTAAAGCACTGAAATTCTGTAACTAATAGTAAAATTGCATAAATATATGCATAAAAAGTATACTTATTTTTGGACTGCTAAATATTCATATTTTTGGTTTAATTTTCAAAACTATAGAGCTTGGTAATAACTAATACCTAACAACTCTTTCCATTGTTAATTTCTGTCAGAAATTTTTAAAAAACCTGGGTATCTTTGGTTAAGAAAATTAATATTTTATTAGCTTGGATTTAGAAGAAAATTAAGCCTTTATTAAAAAAATTGGTAGTGGTGTACTTATTTATTAATGATACTCTACCTAATCTATTTTCATTGAATATTGTTCCACTTGAAATAATAAAATCCTGGTAGTTTTGATTTAGAAGAAAATTAAGCCTTTATTAAAAAATTGGTTGTGGTGTACTTATTTATTAATGATACTCTACCTAATCTATTTTCATTGTATTTTGTTCCACTTGAAATAATAAAATCCTGGTAGTTTTGATTTAGAAGAAAATTAAGCCTTTATTAAAAAATTGGTTGTGGTGTACTTATTTATTAATAATACTCTACCTAATCTATTTTCATTGTATTTTGTTCCACTTGAAATAATAAAATCCTGGTAGTTTTGATTTAGAAAAAACAAATGAACATTATATAAAAGATAAGTAAAAGTATATTTATGAATGATGTAGTTTGGATATAGTACATTTAATCTATAATAATGTTCATCTATCAATTCAATGGCAGTTATTAACCAAGCTAAAGCTTAAATAAAGTGCTCAAGTAATTTGTTTATAGTGGTGATGCCTCATATAGGTGTGAATTGGTTTGTCTGTTTAAATACATATCATCAACTTATAGGTTATTTAATTCTGAAATTTTATTCATTTGTAAATATTTTTTTACAATTATATATATTAGTTATATTTTCAATGTACCATTACAATCCTTGCAGTCAACACATTTCTTCCATCAGTGTTGCACTGCTTGGATTTCATTGGTCAAAAATGAACAGCAGATACAAAGTTTTCAGCCCACCCGCATATACTGTAACTAAAACCCAAAGAAACAGATGATTTCTCTGTAAAATTAAGGCTTAAAGAAAGTTCACAGGTACAAATATTACCTCTGTCCCATAACAGTTGTTACATTTGCATATAAAATTTTAATCACTGAATGTAACAAATATTATGGCACAGATGTGCTATTATATTACATTCTAGTCTTCTTTTACTATTGCCCAGCTCCTCTCTCTGCATTCTTCTTTTCCATCCCCATCATTGCTTTCATTGCCATCTTGACTTCTCAGCTCGTCGTCTTCTCTCATTGTTTCACCCTGTCTTTTCAAACTCCATGTTGTTTCCACAAGAATTCTTTTATGCAAATATTTTTATCATCTTGATGACTTAAATTACTGTTATATACCCTACCTATGAACATTAATGGGTATGTCCCATTCATCATAAATACGTTGGACACTATTATGAGGGGGGTAAAAATATGCTAAGTAGCCACCATTAGCAGTGGTTACCTTCTTCATGCCACTGGTGAGTATTGTATTTTGTTAACATTATAAAGATTTCCATTTCATTTCCAACCTCCATTTTGGATATTTCTCATTCAGGTTAAAACAATTACTGACCACACTCAAGTCAGGAGTGAAAAATGGAAACTCAGACAACCGCATTCTTTGTAATTTCTCTGTTGACTAAAGTCAAATTATAATCTACTTATAAATTTCTAGGACCTATCAGTCACCTGACTTTAACTTGTCTAATGAAAGCCAAGCTTTCAAATAATCTCTGGGGTCATCACCTTTCAATCCACTCATTTGACCCGATGGTTTTAAATCTTTTAAAACTATCTACACTACTTTTTCAATAATAGATACAGCTCATCTATTATTTAACAGTTATTTCATTTCAGAATGATTCTTGATTATCATATTTACCAACTCCTCCGCTCGGGTAGGATATGACACAAGGTCAATTTTTTAAGCAGAGTTTAACAGGTTTGAAGACTAGTTGCCTCACCAAGGCTGAAGAACCTAGTCTGCCCAACTATTTACCCATAGCGAGAGGGAGAATAATTGGATTCATACCTTTCCCAAGGGTATTAGTGCTATGAGAAATGCAATCAGTCTCATCCAGGATTTGAACTTGTGTCGCCATGTCCATTTCCTACTAGGATAACCATTACACTACAGAGACCTCCAATGATTCTTGATTATTGTTAATAGTTTGAAATTCAGAAATCAAAATTAGATTACAAAAGAAGGATGCATTTCAGAGTTTAAGAAGATCTCAGTCCCATAATAGCTGTTACATCTGCATAAAAAATTTCCTACACTGAATGAAAAAACTATTATGGGACAGGTGAAATAATTAAGAAAAATCTAAGAAAGAATAAGAATAGAATAAAAAATACTTGAATATCGTCCTCAATATCCTTCCGTTCTTCTTTGTTGATATCAGACAGCTTCAAAAGAGGAGTAGGTTTTCTTAGGACTCGGCTAGAAAAAAATAGAAATATCTGTGAGAAGTTCAGTTTATATATATATATATATATATATATATGCACACACACACACACACAACATATAAGCATTTGTCTTGATTTTATCTTATAAACGATCTCCTTCATTTTATCCAATAGATTATGTTGATAATTAATATAAGTATGATAATTGTTATAATTTATTGACAAATTATTATGATAATTCAGTGGTGAATCTTGGTCATTGATATTACTCAAGCTGATACTTTTAACCTAATGTTAATATATCTATAATGTAGAATATAAGAAGAATTTTAGCATTCAAATACATTATTTTATTGACTACAAGTCATCAGATCTCTGTGCCTTCATTATCTTATCAGAACTAAATCTTGCTTTATAGGATTGGAGACCTTATTAAACAACTTAAACATGAATCATGGGTTGTACCTGTTAGGGTGTAATTCTTTGAGTTTATTTTCACAACACTTTTCCAAGTCTAAATATGTTCCCTCTTCACCTGATCTGCAAAAGAAACAAAGACAGTAAATTTAAAATTTTACAGTAAGTCTTACAAATTTGGCAGCTTTCATGATAGCTTTTTGCAGCAAAGATTATTTTGTAAAAACTCAACATGAAATATTATGGTTATCAATATAAAAATGTTATGAACTGAAATTTTTTAAAAAATAGAAAAACAAAAATAAAAGTAATCATTTTCTGGATAAAATCTGTAAATTTTCTACCTTGTTTTACATTGTTTGTTTTCAGAATCACTGCGAGGAAAATTGATTTTGTAGACACTAATTTCACTTAATTCCAAGTCTGAATCAGATATTTTTTTCTCAGAGCAGAATTTAAGAAAAAAATATTTTAACGTACTTTAAAACCTTTAAATAACTAAATATTATAGTTTTTGTTTAATAGCATATCAACCTTTATGGGTTATTTAATGCTAAAGCCATCCTTGTAAAAGGTACTATTTAACACATAGCTGGGAGGATCACAGGGTTCATACTTTTCCTAAGGGTATTAGTCCAAAAGTAAATATTTGAATTCAGTGTGATGTTACAGTCTAGCCGGTTAGCCACTACATCAAGGTAACTTCCCCAATAACACTATCATAATCAATGTAAATATCATCAAGTGGTATTAGGACAATAAAACATTTTCTGAATAAAATCTTTAAATTTCCTCTTTTACAATACCTACAGTTAGCATAACATAATGGGAACTTCCCCAATAATACTATTATAATCAAAGTAACACATCACTCAATAAATCCCTGGCCTAACATATATCAAAATTTGAGCCCAATCAGATTATTAGTTTACAAATTAGTTATTTAAGAGAAGCTACTGTTGCAAATTTTCAAAACAATGGAAAAATCTGAATTTCATGTGTTAATAAAGCATTGCTTTCTAATGGAAAAAAAACTACTATTCAAGCAAAGCAATAGCTTGATAAGTGTTATTTGGACTCTGCTCTGGTGGAAACAACAGTTAAGAGGTGGTATGCTGACTTTAGATGCGGTCGTACAGACACAAATGATGCTGAATACTCAGGTCACCTAAATTCAGTAGTTGTCCTGGAAAAAAAAACAAAACTCCACAAAGTCATTTTGGCCAATCATAAATTGAAGTTGCATGAGGTAACAGAGGAGTTGAAGATATCAGAAGGCAGTTTATTCACCATTTTGCATGAACATTTGTCAACGAAAAAGCTGTGTTCAAAGTGGGTGCAGCATTTGCTCACATTCAATCAAAGACAACAACATGTCAATGATTCAGAACATTGTTTTAACAAAAAGTTCTTGCGTAAATATGTGACAATAGATGAAACATGGATCCACCACTTCACTCCAGAGTCAAATCGGCAGTCAGCTGAGTGGACAGCAGCAGGTGAAAGCCAGCCAAAGACACAAACATCGGCAGGCAAGGTTTTGGCCTCCATATTTTGGGATGTGCAAGGTATTTTGTTCATCGATTATCTTGAGAAAGGAAGAACCATCAATAGCGAATATTATTTAGCATTATTGGTGCGTTTGAAGGAAGAAATCACAAAAAAAAAAAAAAAAAAAAAAAAAAAAAAACAGCCACAAATGAAGAAGAAAAAAGTGCTCTTTCCCCAAGACAATGCACTATGTTACAAGTTGATCGCAATGATGGCAAAACTACATAAATTGCACTTTGAATTGCTTTTGCACCCACCCTATTCTCCAGATCTGGCCCCCAGTAACTACTGGCCATTTGCAGACCTTAAAAGAATGCGCCAGGGAAAGATTTGACTCCAATGAAGAAGTGATATCAGAAACTGAGGCGTATTTTTAGGCTGAAGACAAACCATTGTACAAAAAAAAAAAAAAAAAAAAAAAAAGCATCAAATTGCTTGAGAAGCGTTGAAATCTGTGTGTCACCCAAGAAGGAGACGATGTTGATGAATAAAATTGAATTTTTCCTAAAAACTGTTATTTTCTTAGTTAGGCCAGGGACTTATTAAGTAATGTGTTGAATATTATCAAGTGGTATTAGGACAATAAAACATTTTCTGAACAAAATCTTTGAATTCCCTGTATTGTCTTCATCAGCATCATCATCTTGTCATGCCATCAGAATGGATATCCCTGACCCTTTCTCGCCACCTCTCTATTATTCATCGCTTCTGGCAGGTTCTCAGGGCTACACCCCATATCCTCACAGAGCTGCTGTATGTAGGTTGGAGCTGGTCATCTTGCTTTTGCTCGGCCATGTGAAGGGGTCCATACAATGCCTATATTATGTACAGCAGCATGTCTATCATCTGTATCAGATTCAGTGGGATATCAAAATCAATTTTGTAGCCATTAATTTCACTGAATCAAATATAATTTCCTCCAGAACTATCTAAGTATGTGATAATGAATATCATTTACCCCTATGAAAGTTTGTGGCAACAAACTGAATGACAATAACAAAACAAAAATAGTAGAATCTGGAGTTAAAATAATTATATATCAATCTACCAAATTCTCCAAGTGAAAAATATGGAGCAACAAAAGTATGAAATTCAGCTATAATGTTTCAAGCAACTATTCCAATCTAATAAATTTTTTGCACATGTTTATAGGGTTTCAGTTATTCCTATCTAATACTAATAATTTAGACATAATCATATGGTTTCAAGTATTCCTATCAAATACTAATAATTTGCACACAATTATATTGTTTCAAGTATTTCTATCTAATACTAATAATTTGCACACAATTATATGGTTTCAAATAACGAATGATAATCATTTCTAACAATTATAGTTTTAAATAATTATTCCTAAGACAATTTGCATAGTTATAAATTTTTAAGTATTCTTATCTAAAATCAAAATTATTTAAAAAGATCTAGTTAACAAATAGATGGAATGAATGGTTCATTTAACACTATGTCAAACCTTGTTGGGTTATTTAATGCCAAAATCAGTTTCTTTTAAATAAAGATATGGTTTCAATAAACTATACCAATTTAGAAATATTTTTTACACTAGAATATATGGTATCATCTATTCCAAATTGATTCATATAATTTGCACACATAAGATTTCGAGTGTTCCTAATTAATATTTATGATTTATACACAATTATATGGTTTCAAATTGATATTTCTATTTAATAACCATTTGTTTTCACAAATAGTATAAATTATTTCAAGTAACTAATATTAATAATAATTTGTAAACAATTATAGCCTTAAGTAACTATTCTTAATACAAATCATTTTCATTTTCATATGCATTTAGGAATTCAACAACAGTCACATTGGGAAAAAACTTTAAAAAAAAAAAATATTAATTTTTGGCAAGGACCGTTTTTATTATAATTTCAGTTGTAGTTGGTAGGTTTTACTGTAACATAGGACCAACGTGTTGTGCTGTAAAGAAAGAAGTCCGTAGAAAAAGAAATACTCGAACTTGAAGGTAAGGGAAGAAAATATAGCAGTCGTTTATTATTCAATTAGCTATGAGCGTTGCAACTCGAAAAGTTCATTTTAGTTACGTTCTTCTCCCTTCCTCTTGTAGGCAACGGCAGTGTGGGTGAGAGCTGGCTGTTGACATACGCCTGTCATAACAGACTGGGTAGCACAGGTTGGGGCCTCAGAACCTTTTGACGTGCCAGTTTTGAAAGCTGCCTTCAACTCAGCCAAAATCTCCTGATTTGTTTTCTTATATAGAGATTTTGGAGAAGAAATCGAAGATCCCCGAATGTTCGATGTCACCAGTGAAACTGTGGTGAAACATGTGATAATACATCTGTGATTATTTTAAAATCACTTCTAACTTTGCAGGTCATTCTGCCCGCACGCGCTAGTCTCATGACACCTTCACTAATTGACGACAGCACCCATCCGTAATGTTACATTACATGATGTTAACCGATCAATTATTTGGTTTGGTTTGGTTTGGTTTCTTTGTTTAATGGCATATAAAGATTTGTGAGTTATCTAATGCCAAAGCCACCTCTGTAGAAGGACAGAAGAAATATTATCAAACTCATAACTGGGGAGGATAAAGAAGTTCATAAGGGTATTAATCTGAAATACCTAAGATTATTAGTTCAAAAGTGAATGGAATTCGAACTCGCTATGATACCGCAGTCCATCATATTAATCACTATGTCCCCGCCATAAATTATTTGAGGTTAAAGTCTTCTATTTTTCAGGGGTGAATGGGGCTTTTCAAAAGTAATTATATGGTTTCAAGCAAATGAATGATAATACAAATAATATCTCTTGACCAAACATACAAGTCTATATGTATAGACCCAGTTTGACATTTTTTAGTTTGTTAGCTCAACAGAATGTCAACCTTTGTTTTATGGGGGGGGGGGGAAATTACATGCTTTCAAGTAACTAATGATAATTCTTTGTAAACAATAAGTAATTATACTTTGAAGTAACTATTCTTACTAAAAATTAATTTGCAGTTATATAGTTTTGATTGGTTTGGTTTTAGGGCATATCAACCATTGTTGGTTATTTAAAGCCAAATTTTGTTTTTAAATATATATTGAAAATATGATCTCTAATTACATTTTGTAGATATACACAGTTAAATTACCAAACAGTTCTATTTGTAACAATTCATTTTAGCTTAAGTCAACTAAGTTAAATTGTTCCAAGTACTGCAAAGTATCACTAACAATTCGATTAAACATCAGTCATTTGTTTATACACAGTTAAATGATCAAATAATTCTATTTCTAACAATTCAATTTAGCATAAGTTATTTGTTTGCACTCAGTATAAATATCAACCAGTCCTATTTGACCCCTAGATAGGATCTAGCATTACTGGAGCCTCATCAGCTGATTTTTTAGTGTCATACCCAGGACTCTTGTTGGGGAAAATCTTACCCTTCTGCAGAGAAGCAGTCGGTGTATTCTACAGCTCCAGCCAATTGAACCAATATAGTTTGAGTATTTCTATCAGATAGTAATAATTCGTATACAATTATATGGTTTCTAGTAACTAAGCCTATTCAATGATGGAAACGAAATGATAATTAGCACAAAAAGAAATCATATAATAAGCAAATTAGCACAAAAAGAGTACAATACTAGATATGACTGGGCAGGGAAGGTGTTCCACTGGGAATTGTGCAAGAAACTGAAATTTTACCATGCTGCCAAATGGTATATGCATAAACCAGAATCTGTCTTGCAGAATGAAATGCATAAGATTCTCTTGGATTTTGAGATACAAACAGATCACCTAATCCTGACCAGACCTTGTGATGGTCAACAAAAAAAGAGAACCTGCTAAATAGTGGGCTTTACCGTCCCAGTGGACTAGAGAGTGAAAATCAAGAAAAGTACTTATACCTTGTAAAAGAACTAAAAAAGCGATGGAACATGAAAGTGATGGAGATACCAATTGTAATTGATGTGCTTGGAACAATCTTCAAAGGCTTCGTAAGGGCCCGGAAGAGTTGGAAATTGGAGGATGAGCAGAGACCATCCAAACTACAGCATTGTTAAGATCAATCAGAATACTGAGAAGCGTCCTGGAGACTTGCTATCACTTAGACTCAAGTAAAAAAACCATCAGGTAATGTGAAAAACTTGCAAGGAATGATATAACAATAATAATTTGCTTGTACACAGCTATATGGTTTCAAGTATTTCTAACACATGTAATTTTCTAACAGATCTATTTGAGCCATAGAGGAGATCCTAATAGGTATTATCACTCCAAATCAGGGTGAACTTGGGAGTAATGCCACACTCTCAAGACCTCCAGGACTGGAGACTTACCACTGGATGAAGTTTAGGGTCATAATCAGGACACTTTTTTTTTTCTTTTGGGAAAGTGCATCTTACCCACTCTGCAAGAGGATGTAGGCTTATTCTAATCTCTGCTAAGAGAGTGGGATACCCTACACACTCTGAGAGCTCCAGAACTGGAGCCTCACCACTAGATAAAGTTCAGTGTCATCCCAAGGACACTTTCTTTTTTCTTTTTTTTTTTTTGCAAAGGGATATAGCTATATTCTAATCCTTGCTGAGGAGAGGATACTTCAATCTCCCTTAGAGCTCAAAAATAGGAGCCTCATCATTGGATGTAGTTTAGTAGCATACATCGGACACATGAGAGATGTAATCAGTGCATCTAGGATAGATTACTTATTTTACCAGGATAAATGATTCTGTCAAAAAATATTTACAAATAGTTGAGAGGAAGAGGTGGATTTGGTACTTATGAAGAATATCCCACTAACAAAATGTCTACAATAAAATACATTATATATAAGGACTGTTCTTATCTGAACATCATTTTCTTTTTCTTACTCCCTCAAAAAGAATGCATGAAACTGACAGTCATAAGGCAACCAAGAAGGGGCGAGTGAACTCCAATATATTTTAGGTTATCTAGATCTATCAGGTCAACTGCATCGTATCTTTGATTTCTGAATAGTCTTGATTAAAATTTTTAAAAAATAAATAAAAATGTAATATAATGGCCGAGGGATTTCATTTTATATATCTTGCCTTTGGGTTTAGTTAGGCTGAGAACCTTTCGGCTCAGTGCATAGGTTAGTTAGGTACAAACTTGAGCCCAGGTGTTGACACGCGCGCGGAGGATGTGTCATTCACAGATGTCAAAATAAAAATCCCAGATTGAAAGGTTGACCAGTGGATATGAATGACGTCATACACCGGAAGCGCGTGCTGGGGATTTTGAAAAAGTCAGTTGAGTTGAGAACTAGACTCCGAACGGGAAGGATCAACTTTCGGGGCTCGCTGAGGCCAGACAAATTTGTGTACTATGGGCACCACACGTGATGGGGGGCAAATGGAAAAGTCATCATAGAAAGATTGTGCATCTCTCTTCCTTATGTCGAAACCTTAAACTCAAAGGTAATAAAAGGTTTCGTACCTGAACTAAAAAGTCGTTATGTGTTTTTCGTGTTTCGGGATTCCTATGTTCTATGTATATATGTTATGAACATTCTATGTACGTTTCACATATTCATGTATGGGTATGTTACAAAAAAAAAAAAAAAAAAAAAAAAATGCTAGCTTCTACATTTTAACTACTAATTCCACAGATGGAATGTCATTAACATTTATTAAAACTAGTCATAAAATTCTTGAGTCTAATATATGACTACATAAGAAGTTTAAATAACACTATTTAGCAATTATATAACTTTAGTTCTATAATTCACACTCCACAAGCACAACTGTTAAAAATGGAGGCTAGTAAGAAAAATCATTTAGACTTTACTTTTATTAATTTTTCAGAAAATAATATCTATGGTTTTAAATTTAAAAAAAAATTATATCCCCAAATAATTGCTTTTATAACAAGAGGGCATATGATATTACCATTTTGGCATAAATGGTAATTGACGTAGTATCGTTCTGTTGTCTCTTGTTATTTTTATAGAAAGGAAACAAATAATGAACGCGTAGATACTGATGGCTTTCAATCTAGTAGTTTAATGACTGCTTGAGAGGAAATCTTCCTTATGCTGTGAGTTGAGGAGAATGGAAAACACTTGTAAATGGTTATGCAGGAGTTTAGTGCTTAGCCAGAGGCATCGGGTCCAGATGGTTTAGGAGGGAGAAATAATTGACTAGGAAATGGTCTCCTAAAGTATGCAGAGGAACAATTGTTGAAGTGTGCTCTCTCGAGATGGATAATCCCTATCTTCTATTGGATTCGTCCTGAGTTAGAGAGAAATGTTATCTCTCATATCAGCTGGTCTTACCAAGCTGCCAGCCAAGAGGAATGAGAAAAGAAAAGAGAGGAGGAGCATGGTTAGCGCTGCCTTTTTATGGTGCCTGGGGAGGTGTGCCCAGGCAGAATGGCATGGGTTGTTCTCATTGGATAAAATGTATGATTTCAATATTCCAATAGCAAAACAATTTCCGCACTAAATAATGGTTTGAAATTCTTTCTGCTACACTTTTAAATTATCAAACAGACTTAAAAAAGGTCAATAAAAACAACCTTTATATTTCCAAGGGTTTATTCTCTTTGTAGTGGCATTGTTAAATTTTTACCAGTTCATTTTCTCATACATCACATGACACATTTTAGTTTTAAAGTGAACTTAACCTTTGAATTGTTTGAAATTCTTTAGTAACTTTTCTTTGCACAATCATAAAATAAATTTCTGGGTCTTTAGCTATACAGGAATTATATATATATATATATATATATATATATATATATATATATATTAAAATTACTGCATTCACTCTTCAGATAAGCAGCCCATGCAGAGGGCTAAGACCTTCCCACCACTCCTAATGAATGTCCTGATATGACATTAAAAAATCTGATGGTGAAGCTCCATTAATGCTGGAACTTTGGGGAATGTGGAGTACCCCTTCATTGCCACTGCTCCAAGGTCTGCTGGCCTGGAGTGGTAGCACCTGATAGGGTTCTATATGCGAGTCAAATAAAACTGTTTGACATTTAAACTGAGTGCAAACAAATGACTTATGCTAAATAGAATTGTTAGAAATATAACTGCGTGTAAACAAATGACTGATATTTAATTGAATTGTAAGTGATACATAGCAAAACTTGGATCTATTTAAGTTTGTTGACTTATGTTTACAAGTCATCTATATCCAATATATATGTACAAATCGAATTTGGCATTAAATAATCTACAATGGTTGATATGCCCATAAAACCAAACCAAACCTATCACCAGATAAGGGTAACTTTCAGTCATTTCCTAAATTTTTTTTTTCTTTTTAAACTGAGCAGTTATATTTTAGCCCTCAGAATTATATACTGGGATCCTTCTTAGTGGTTGGGGAAGGAAGACTAAAAAAATATAGCAGCTGGGTAAATTGTACTGATTTGAACACATGATTTTCAATTGTAAACATTCAAGAAGAAACCAAAGATAACTGAAATTTATTCTCATTTGGATGGTGAACCCAGCCACAATATGTGATTATGGTAGACATTTCAACAGCCTGTGAGGCTGTGCACATTCATAAGGCATTCTTTTGATTGAAGAATGTAAATTGAAGGATGAGATGATGAATTTGGTTTGTGCCTACAGTATTCAAGATCCCACTACTAATTACTAGCACCTGAGTGAAATTCCAAGCAGGCCAAAAATTCAGTGGCCTAAAGGCAAGCAGAGAGCTACTTGGTCATATCTTGCCAAAGAACTCTCATTAATAGTTACCAACCATTTCAAAGGTCCCACTAGTCAGCAGTGTTGTGTAGACTTGAGTGATGATCTCAAGAGAAGATGACATTAAACTTCAACAGCAATAAGACACTAATCAACCTTATATCATTAATGGAAATAAGAGCCAAGAAGGAGATGCATGACACTATAAGACAAAATAATATCCTCTCCAGTAGTAAAAGCTGCTAGTAGCACCAGGAGTGGCAGTACCTCCTTAACCACTAAAACTGTGGTATCATTTGTGGTAGGTGGCTGAAAAGGGCAGAGTATAGCATATGCAATTGAATGATGTATGTAGAAAATTGTTCAGCAAGAAACCAAAAGATAATGACTGAAACTTACTCTTAGCTCGATGGGGAATCTAAGTATTATATTCCTATATAAATTTTTTTTGTACATTACCACATGTTTTCTCAGTGGGATGTTCAAGACAAGTACTATGGATCTTTGCTTTTCCCAAGAGCATTAGTCACAAAAGAATGCAAACTGGTTCATCTCGAGTTTGAAGATTCTATTCTCTAAAAAGTTAAATATTAGGTTACTAGTACCTCAAAATAAACGTATGATTAAGTTGATTTGTGGATATTTAATCATACTCAAACCGGCTCATTGGCCTAATTGATAGAGTGTTTGCCAATGGCCTGGGAGACATGGGTTGAATCCCAGGTTGCGTCATACCAAAGCCTTAAAAAAATGGTACTTGATATCTCCTTGCTTAATACTCAGCAATATAAAGGTATGTATCAAGGGTAAAGTGGAGCAATCCAGGGAAAGGAGTAGCACCTCAGTGTAGTAGCTACTGCAAAGGAAGCCTTCTGTTCGCCCTTTGCTAATGGTCTGGAAGACCAGGGTTCAATCCCAGGTTGAGTCATACCAAAGACTCAAAAAATAGTACTTGATGCCACCTTGCTCAACACTCATTTATATTGCCAATTATAAGGTACAGATCAAGGGCAAAGTGGAGCAATCCAGGGAATGGAGTAGCACCTTCCCCTACACCTCGGTGTTGTAGCTATTGAAAAGGGAGCCTTCTGGTCATCCTCGACTACGGTCGCCAACTTTACTTAATGATATTCATTGATACAATAAAATCCAGCTGGTCAGAATTGATGAAGTCTTACTCTTGAAAAGCAAAATATATTTGTAGATCCACAAAGTAAACAACAAATGATGTATCTAGAGCCCCTTATTTTCCATTTCAAATTTTTCTTAATTCTATTTTCACTTTTGGTTTTTCCATTTTTATCGTATTCTATGAGAAAATTGCAATAAAATATGCTATCATTATTATTACCGGACATTGGCCTAGCAGTTAGAGTGTTCACCAATGGCCCGGGAGACTTGGGTTCAATCCCAGGTCGAGTCATACCAAAGACTCAAAAAATGGTACTTGATGCCTCCTTGCTTAACACTCAGCATTATAAGGTACGGATCAAGGGTAAAGTGAAGCAATTGAGGGAAGGAGTAGCGCCCTCCCCTACACCTTGGTGTAGTAGCTATCGAAAAGGGAGCCTTCGGGTCACCCTCAACTATGGTCGCCAACTTTACTTTACTTATTATTATTAAAACTGAAAACAGACATATAATTTAAAGTTTTATTACATATAAAGAAATAACAAATATCTTCAATTCTTTTGGAAATTTTAAAATCCAAGTCCAAAAATAAATTATATGTAAAAATAAAAATGTATAGACAAAAAATAATGAAATGTTGTAGTGCATGATTATCTTGGAGGTAGAACTTTTAATCTGAGCTTCCTTCTTCAAGAAAGAACACATTCAAAAAGAATCCGAGAGACCCAAGGAGTCATGATGTCACTCAGACTCAAGTGAAAGACCACCGGTTGATGATAGTGTGAAAAATTAGCAAGGAGGAAGAGGAGGAGGAGCATCATACTAATAACAATGATGATGATGATGATGATGGGGACAGGAAAATTTGGAAATCTAAGGATGAATCAAGACCATCCAAACAACAACATTGTAGAGATTAGTCAGAATACTGAGAAGAGTCCTGGAGACCTGAGGAGAGTTGCTGTCATGCAAATTTCAGTGAGACCTTCAGCAAAAGCTAAGAAATAAAACAATGATAGTAATATAGGATCTTCGTTCACACTCACCATAATGTTTACAATTTTTTAAGGGAGATAACTATTAAAAGTTAGTTTCTTTTTTATTTGCAAGTTTTTTTTAATCATACAACGTGTGAAAGCACGTGCGATACCCTAACCCCATCAGCCGCCAACCAGGGTGATAACACAGTTTCGGTAGCTCAAGGTGGTACTGCCACTCCTGGCGCTACCAAGCAGCTTTTGCCACCGGACAGGGTATTTAAAAGAAATATATATCTATATATACACCAGATCAACTAAAAGCAGACATTACATTGGACGTCTGCTTTTTATAATTATATTAATTCTAAAACTAGAATATCATTCAATACTGAGTTTAAGAGCTAAAAATGACAATAAAGTTGAAAATTTTTCATTACTTTAATTAAATGAGTTTAGAGGAAAAAGTAATTTGTTAAAAAATACATTTGCTCATCTGCAAACAAAGTGATTTTATAAAAACAATAGAAGGAAATCAAATATCAGTTCTATACTGAGCAGGTATAAAAAAAACAAAAAGCTCAAAGAAAGAAAGTGAGAGAAAAAAGAATGAGAAGAATGAAAAGAGAAGGAGGCAGAAGAGAATTCATATGAAGAGAAAAGAAAATTAAGAAAAAAGATAATGAAGAGAGAGAGAGAGAGAGAGAGAAGATAATGAAAAGAGAATAAAGAGAAGGAAAGAAAATAAAAAGGAGAGAAAGAGAGAGAGAAAGAGAAGATAAAAAAAGAGAGAGGGAGAGAAAAGGTAGAATAAAGACAGAGTGGAGACAGAGAAGGTTTATTTATCTTTGCTTCCCACCAAACAAGACTTGACCCGAAGGTCAGTTTAAAGTGGGGATTAGGTGAGTGGAAGGTCGGGCATGAGCCGAGGCTGGAACCCTTCTGGACACGGACCCAAACATGGGTCCAGGCACGGATGCCTGATTATAGCTTAAACAGGACAACGAAGTCCAGTGCTATAATTGTTGGTCAATGGCTGTTGCGCACCCACCCAGCCAAAAGGCCAAGTGGAGAGAGAAAAAAAGAGGATAGAAAGAGAGAAAAAAAGAGGATAGAAAGAGAGAAAAAAAGAGGATAAAAACAGAGAAAAAAAAAAGATAAAAACAGAGAAAAAAACAATAAAAATAGAGGAAAAAGAGAAGAGTCAGAGAGAAAAGAATAGTGAGATAGAAAAGCGAGTTAAATGGCAAACTATTCCCTCAAAAATAAAAGAATTGGTTCAAAGACAGTACGTACTTCAAGAGTTTGTAAATCTTTTCTAATTCCTTCACATCATTACACTTGTTGATGTAACCAAAATCCAAATGGTCAAGTGGAATCTGGTATTTGCTGACAGTCTCCTTAAAATAAACAGGGGTGTTCTCTCCCATTGCGCCACAGACCTACACACAAATGGGAGACAAACAAGTTCAGCAGATGAAACAATAAAACTTTATTGGGTTGAATCATAAATAATTTCCATTTTTTAAAAGTAAGTTTTAACTACACATTTCAAACTTCTAATGTTTTAAATGCAATCTGAAATTACCTTCATCACTCATTCTTATTTTAGTAGTGAAAGAAAATGCATCATAACCTAATCTATGATCTCATACCCCTAAAATGGAGGAACTGAAAGTGCATATTCGACATGTAATGTCGTGGGAGTTTAAGAATAACAAAAACGCTATAGAGTCAGCAAAGAAAATTTGTAGTGTTTATGGTCAAAGTGCTATTACAGACCACCAAGTCTGAAACTGGTTTTCTAAGATTCATTCTGGTGATATGTCATTGAGCGGTGAATCCAGACCAGGATGCTCATCAGACCTCAATCAATATGCTTTGAGAGAATTCTTGAAATGCAATCCACACAAAAGTACTCAAGAATTAGCACTTGACCTCAATATATTCCAATCCACCATCAGCTACCACTTAAAAAAAAAAAAAAAAAAGGTAAAAGTGAGCAAGCTGGGTGTTTGGGTTCCTCATACACTTTGCACTGCTCAAAAGAAGAAACAGTGCTTCTTCATGATAATGCAAAGGCTTATTCAGCAAAAATCACACAGGATAAAATATTGGGATTTAGGCTAGTTTGTTCAACCATATTCACTAGACTTTGCACCAGATGATTTCCATGTTTTCCCTTCATTTCAAAATGTTTTAAATGACAAAAAGTTTTCTCAAGATCAGGTAAAAAATGTTTGTGGAAAATGTCAAGCCGAAATCCAGCTGAATTTTACTTGAGAGGAATCAACAAACTACCTGATAAGTGGCAAGAGGTGAATCAAATTAGGAATACATTATTGACTGAAACGAATTGTTAAATTATTTATGAATAGATTATATTTTACAAAAATGGAAATTATTTATGACCCGACCCAACAATTCATAAATTCAAGCATTACCAAACAAGTAAAGAAGACTATTTCTCTATTTCTAACTTACGTTGTTTAAAAGTTGTAGAAAGTATCGACTTAAGAGTGTCATAAAATAAACAATAAAAATGACATTGTTAGTGAGTTTGAATCTCACTGGGTGCCCTATATTTTAAGCCTTGTGCCACAACTAAACTAAGCTATAAAAGAAAAAAAAAATTAAAAAAAAAAAGATTGGGGTAATCTCTAATGTGGACTGTGACACTGTAGTGAGTGAGTTCAAACTCCAGTGGCACTAGTATGTTCCCTTATGGACAAATACTCTTCGGAAAGGTATGAACTTCCTTATCCTTACTAAGCAAAGGAAAAGAAAAAAAAAAACAAGCAAAAATATATAATGAAAATACTTCATCTAAGAAATTCAAACAGTTCTTTCATCACCAGCTACTTGTTTATCAACTAAGCTTATGACTGCTTTTAATGGCATGTCAACCTGTCCAGGGCTATTCTATGCTTAAAGGTTAAGGAATCTTGTTCATTTTATGTTTGTATTTATATCTTTAATCCAGTGGTTTCTTGAGAGTTTTTTGCACATAGTCTCATGAAAGAGGAATAATCTTTAAACAGATCTATTTGGTTCATTGATGGGACCCTAACAGATACTACTACGACTACTACTCTAGGTCAGAGTGGACTTGGGAGTAATAACAATGAAGGGGTACTCCACAATCCCCAGATCTTCAGAATTACCATTTGTATTCTAAATCCTGGTCAACAAGGCAGTTTACTAAACTTAATTTAGTTGTGGAATAAGGATAGAAATATAGGGAGAGATATTTTTCACAAGAAATCCTACACCTTACACTTGCACCATATAGTTTCTGAATATTAATGGCTCATGTTCCTGGAGGTCTTTTCACCAGGCAGCACCTAAAAGGGTATTATATTGCACCTAAGGCCTCTTGGCTAATAGAATTTGAGGCTCCTTCATTGTATCCGTTCACCCTACCATCTAATTCGTACAATGATAAACAATTTTACACTTATTACACGTCTGCATTCAATGAAGAGTAAAATTGAGTAAAGTAGAAAAATATAGTAAAACTAAAAAAAGAACTATCTTAAAAAATTTTTAAATAATAAATTTAAAAAAAAAAAAAATTTTTAGAATACATTGGAATCTAAAAGAGTCAATTTCAAAGGATCCCATTAAATCTAAAAGAACCACTCCAACTAGAAAGGCTTAAATATTCTAAAGGGTTTCAAATTAGTTCAATAGAGCCCCATTAACTCTGAAAATAAAGAAACTTCCACCGTTTTTATATCTAGATTGTTTTTTTTTTAATTTTATCAGGGACCGAAGACCAGAGGACCCTTCAAGGTACCTTTAGTCTTCAGGCCCCTGAACTGTAGCCTATATATAAATCTGCCACTGCTTTTGTTACATCCCAGCACTAAGGAGAAGGTAAATACAAAAATATAGGACATCCAGTAAAAAATCTAATAATGGCATCCCCCAGGTATCATGTATAGGCGGAAGATAAGACAGATCAAACTTGCTTCTTGTCTATGAAGTTGCCAAGCAATCAATTTGTAAATGGCAATAAAGGCCAGCCATTAAACTGACCACAGAAGTTCTATTAAAGATTTAGTAACTATTGTTTAAATTACAATGAAATGACCTGAGCATTGATTTGGTTTGGTTTTAATGGCATATCAACCATTGTAGGTTATTTAATGCCAAATCCTGTTTATACATATATACTAAATATAGATGATTTGTAAATACATTTTGTTGATGACATTTTTAAAAGAGCCTAAGCAAATTTTTTTTTGCACACAGTTAAATGGTTTCAAGTATTGCTATGTAACAGTAACAATTTAACATCTGTCATTTGTTTGCACACATTTAAATAGATATCGATGATATGTAAGAGATTAGTTTGTCGGTGATTTCATTTTTTAATAAGTTAGTTCTAAATCTGTTTGCACACTAGTAGTGTTATTGTATCAAACATCAGTCAAATGATCAAACAGTTCTATTTCAAACAATTCATTTTAGCAGAAGTCATTTATTTGCACTCAGTTGAAATGTCAAATAGTTCGATTTGACCCATAGATAGGACTCTTTCATGTGCTACTACTGTGGGCTCAGAGCGATAGCAATGAAGGCGTACTCCACATTCCCCAAAGCTCAAGCATTACTGTAGCCTCACACCCTGATGCAGAGATACAGTCAGTGTATTCTACAGCCCCAGCCGACTGGGCTTGACCTGAGCATTGTTGGGAAAAAGCAACTTTTAGTGTTATGCTACCGCTACGTAGTCAATGTGTCATCATCATCATCATCTGTGGAACATGGATTCACATGATTTCCTCTTGTCATTTCTCCCTATCAACCATTGCTCTTGAAAAATCCTTTAGACGACATTCAGTGTCTGGACAGAACTGGTGAATTTAAGTTTTCCTTTGAACTGAAATTAAGGGCTTTCTTGTAGTGTAGAGTTTCCGAGTACGTATTTATCCAATCCTTCTGTAACAAGCAAGATTTGACACAAGGTCAATTTTAAAGTGAAGTAAAGCTGGTTTGAATTCAGAGTTTTCTTTCTCCCAGATTAGTTGCCTAACCATGACTAAAGAACCCAAACTGCCCTACTATATATCCAGAGTTGTAAGAGGAACAGATGAATTAATGCCTTTCTCAAAAAGTAGAGTAAAATGAAACACAAACAGCCTCTTCCACTTGCCAATTCCATTCCCTCAAGAATAAGTTATGCTAAGAGCACCTCGAGTTATTTAATGCCAAAGCTTTAAACAAATATATACGGTTTCAAGTAACTATTCTTTTAAAATAATTAGTTTGCACACAGTTATATGGTTTCAAGCATTCATGATAAAAATAATTTTGCTGGGTGACAACAAGTCTACTCAAGTTTCCAGGACTCTTCTAAGTATTCTGGCTGATCTCAACAAAGCTGTAGTTTGAACAATCTCTACACACCCTCTTATTTCTAATTCTTTATTATTATTATCAAATACGGATTACTTGAAACCATATAAGTAAATTCGGTGAGCGTACTCGAGGGAGCTTGAAGGCTCCTTTTTTCAGTAGCTACTACACCAAGGTGTAGGGGAGGGCACTACTCCATTTCCTGGATTACTCCACTATACCCTTGATCCTTACCTTATAATACTGAGTGTTAAACAAGGCGGCATCAAGTACTATTTTTTGAGTCTTTGGTATGACTCAACTTGGGATTGAACTCTGGTCTCCCGGACCATTGTCGAACACTCTACTCATTAAACCATATAATTCTATGCTAACTTATTATCATAGGGGAATGCCAAAGCCTGTTTATATATATATATGATTTTTAAAAACATTTTGTAGATAACATTCTTAAATGAGCCTGAGCTCGTTTTTGCACTCAGTTTCCAGTACTGCTATATAACTGTCACAATTTAACATCAGTCATTTGCTTACACATAGTTTGTTCTATTTGACCCATAGATAAGACCCTATTAGGTGCTACCACTCTGAGTCAGAGTGAACCTGGGAGCGCTCCATCAGATGGTTTAATGTCATATCCAGGACACTTCTTCGGGGTGGCTCTTACTCCTCTGCAAAGATGCAGTCAGTGTATTTTACAGTCCCAGTTGATTGGGCTGAAGTTTCCATGAAGGATCAGCAGACCTTTAGAGCCACAAGAAAAACACAAGTGAAAATTGTCAAAAATTAATATTGAATATGCTTCATCTAAGCAATTCAGACAAGTGAAACATGAATTTATGTTGAATATTGACTTGAACCCATCTTTTATGGCGTGAGTGGTATAATGCGAAAAAGACCTGTTTACTTAAAAAACAGGACACATATGCCTCAGCGGCAATGCCACATAAATTGTGTAGGTGGCATGCTAGAATAGTTGGATGCTGGAGGCAGAAAAACAACAGGAAGTACAACTGTTTCCTAAAGCAAACAGGATGAAGGCATTTCCTCAGCAGAAGTTGCATGGGTGGCTTGCAAGACAAGAGGTGTGACTACATCCGATGCATCAGTGGGAGATGTGATCAGAAGGATTGTGTTGGTGTTCAGAAAATTATATAA
>OY757941.1:45691551-45699051 GCA_963585895.1 Sepioteuthis lessoniana
TCAGTTGCAGTTTATATGATTATATTCCTAAACTCATTTTAAAATTCAATTTTGAAGTTATTTTAATGTATACATCACACATGCTAAGATCACTGTTTGGTTTGGTTTGGTTTGTTTGATGGCATATCAACCTTCATGGGTTATTTAATACCAAATCCATCCTTCTAGAAGAACAGTAGTAGTACTATTTAACCCATAGATAGGAGGAAAGGGGATTCCTATCTTTCTCAAAAGTATTAGTCCAAAAGTGAATATAATAGTGTGGCTGGAGTTTGACCTAGCTTACTAAGATGTTACAGTCCAGGATGTTAGCCACTGCACCATGAGAACTCTCTTCAGCTCCATTAACATGTATCCTGAGATGTACTTGAAGTTTTACTCTAAAATTTTCAACACTTTATCAACTAGGCTTAGAATATGATGAGGAGCAAGAAACCTCACCACCACCCAAAAAAGGATGTCCTATGACACTAAACGGCATCTGGTGGTGAGACACCAATTCTGGAGATGTGGTTGGTTGGATTTTATGGTATATCAACCCTTGATCAAACAGTTCTATTTCTAACAATTCAAGTTAGCAGAAGTCATTTGTTTGCACAGTTTAGATGTCAAATAGTTCTATTTGATCCATAGATAGGACTCTATCAGGTGCTACCACACCAGGTTAGAGTGGACCTGGGAGTAATGGCAACTAAGGGCTATTCCGCATTCCCCAAAGCTCCAGTATTACTGGAACATCACCATCAGATTGTTTAATGTCATATCCAGGACACTCGTTGGGGAGGGGGTCTTAGCCCTTTGCAGAGATGCAGTTGGAGTATTCTACAGCCCCTTACTCCACCAACTGGGCTGTGTTTAGCATAAGTTATCATTGTAGGAAGCTATATCAGTGACCAGAATTCAAATCATGGATGAAGCTGTTGGCATTTAACTTTGTGCTAATGTCATTGAAAAAGCATGAACCCATCTTTTTTCTCCCCAGCTATGGACAAATAGGAAGGCAGACTGAGTACTTGCAAGAAGCTCTAGATCATCTGCATAATCTGCATCAGTAATAAATTGACAGTGGTATAAATAATGTTCTTGAATTGGTATTGATGACAACTATTAGCTAAGCCAAATGTTAACAAAACCAACTTCACAGGTGATTGGTTTATAGTGGTGAAAGGGTTGTGTAGAGCCAGCCACACTTTTTGGATGAGATGATAACAGAAGAATGGTACACCAGCGAGTCATAGAATCTCCAAAGAACATTTCTCAGGTTTTGAATTTAGAGGCTTTCCTTCTCTTAGAGTGGTTGCTAAAGAGCCTAGTCTACCTAACTAATTATCAATAACTGAAGGGAGAAGAGAAGGATCCACGCCTTTCTCAAGAGAATTAGCACAAAATGAAATGAAAATCGCCTTGTTAAGGATTAGAATTAGACTCTCTGAATTTATTTCCAAACATACCAAAGTGGTCAAGAATCTTGAAAAAGAAAACAATCCAGTCAGTTGAGGTTGTAGAATACACTGACTGCATCTCTGCAGAGGGATAAGAGCCCCCACCACCACCAACGAATGTCTTAGATATGACATTAAGCAATCTGATGGCGAGGCTCCAGCCTTGGAGATTTGTGGAACGTGGAATACCCCTTTATTGCCATTGTTCCCAAGTCCACTCTGGCCCGGAGTGGTAGCACCTGATAGGGTCCTCTCTAGGGGTCAAATAGAACAAACTGTGCAAACAAATGATTGGTGTTAAATTGTGATTGATATATACCAATACTTGAAACCATTTAACAGTGTGCAAAAAAAAAAAAAGCTCAGGCTTGTTTAAGAATGTTATCATCAAAATGTGTTTACAAATCATATATATATTTAATATATATACATAAGCAGGACTGCACACTAAATAACCTACAATGGTTGCTCTGCCATAAAACCTAAACAAACAAATCATATATATTTAATATATATGTATAAAGAGGATTTGGCATAAAATAACCTACAATGGTTGATGTGCCATAAAACCCAACCAAACCAAATTCTATATATTTAATATGTATGTATAAAGAGGATTTGGCATTAAATAACCTATAATGGTTGATATGACATAAAACCCAATCAAACCAAACTTGAAAAACAAATAAAAATTGAAGAACTAAAAACGAAATACTGTGTAAAAAGAAGAAAAGATAAACACATTTTTAACAGTTTTCTTTAATTATTTTATTTTACTGAAGAGCTCAATTTACTAAATAGATATAATGATGCACGTCGATTAATTTGATTAATTAAACTGAAGTTTAGTAAATGAACTATACAGGTGATTTGTTTATAGTTGCAAAAGCTTCTGTAGAACCAGCAACACTTTTAGAATGAACTGATTGCAGAAAAATGGTGTACCAGTGTGCCACAGATTCTCCAGAACTTCCTCACATTTTGAATTCAGAGGTTTTCCTTCTCCTTATCTTACCAAATCTAGAGAGTCCAATTAGCCTAACTATTTAGGAGGTGTCCGTGGTGAAATGGTTATAGTCGTAGGAAATGGACACGAGTTCAAATCCTGGACGAGACTGATTGCATTTCACATAGAACTTATACCCTTGGGAAAGGTATGAATCCAAATATTCTCCCTCCAGCTAAGAGTAAATAGTAGGACAGACTGGGTTCTTCAGCAACTAGTCTAGAAGGAAAACTCTGAATTCAAACCTGTTAAACTCCGCTTAAAAATTGATCTTGTGTCATATCCTGCCCGAGCGGAGGGGGTTGGTAAATAGGATTAGCCTTACTATTTTAGCCATAGCTGGGGAGGGAAGAGAGAAAAGACGAATACATGCATTGCAGAGACACATGGCGTAATGGTTATCTTATGAGGAAATGAACTTGAACCAAGTTCATATTCAAGATGAGGTGGTTTGCATTTCACTTTGCATTAATGCCCTTGGGAAAGACATCAGCTATGGGTAAATAATAAGGCAGGCTGGGTTCTTAAGCCTTGGTATGGCAACCTGTCTAGAAGGAAAGAAGACTGAATTGAAACCAGCAACACTTTGGTCTTTTACCCCTCTCTGTTTGCAGGCGAGAGGCTGGTTAAATACATACATGCTTTTTTCCTAAGAATATTAGCACCAAAAGAAATGCAAACAGCAATGTCTAGAATTTGAACTTGGCTAGCAGAGCTCATTTTCTTTGAACCATTACTCTAACCTCACCTCCCTTGACTGTATAGATTATATGAGGGAGTAAATAATAGGGCAGACCAGTATCTTTAGTCTTGGTTAGGCAACCAGTTTAGGAGAAGAACAAATTCTGAATTCAACCAGCTTTACTCCAATTAAAAATTAACCTCCTATCACATAACAGAAGGGTTTGGATAAATACGAGAGTCATTAAATAAAGGGAATTTTTGGGGAAAAAAAGCAAAATAATTAATTTTTTCAAAAAAAGCAAAATAATTTATTTTTTCAGAATGAACAGAGGTCTGCCATCAATTTTTTTGGTGGCTGAGAAGTGTAAACCATGTGTACAGAAGAATGTGTGATGTTATCGGAAAAGCATGTTAAAAAAATCTTTACAAATGGGTTAAACATAGGTTTGCTCCTACGAGCCAGAAATTCTTCTTTCTCTTTTTTAAAAAAGAAGAAAGAAAAAAAAAAAGAAAAAAAAACGATACTCGGACTGACATAACGTGATGAGAAAATATTTAATTATTTTAGGTTTTATCTTGCTCTACTAACCAGCATTTGAGCACTTTTCTGATTTAAAGAGAGAAAAAAAAACTTTTTTATAACGACTTGTTCATTTCACTATGTGCGTGTATATGTCTAAACATGTCACAGAGATATATATATACCCGAATGAAAAAAAAATCTGATATTTCTCATTTAAAGATAAAATTATCCTAAGTCTTTTCTTTTTTTTTTTTTTTTTTTGTATATTCATCAATATTCAAGTATTTGAGTTTTATATATATATATATATATATATATAAATTACGTGCAAGAAATAAATGAATAGTGCTGGTTACCAGACACAAGGTGTTCGTCGGACACCTGTAAATAATTATTTCCCTCTTTAACTCAAATATTTGTAATCATGTTCAAACTGTTTCAGTATCTTTATCAGTTGGTACGTATTTATTCTAGACATACATTTAACTATTCAAGATTTGTATTAGTAAGGACTGGTGGAGTCGGGAATACGAGCACAGATTACAAGTGTCTAAAATAACCATAATGCTATTTCAACAATAACAAAAAATAAATAAAAATTTAATTAGATTTTTAGAAAATGCTCAGGAATTCACATCGTACGAATATTAATCCACAGGTGTACATAAAAAACACGGGTATTTTTATTTAGAGCTTAGCTGTTATTTTTCAAATTAGTGAATATTAATGCTCAACATAATACAACAATCTGTCCGGATAAACGCAACTTTTTACACTACACTATTCTATGAATCATTACATACAGCAGTCTCGTATATAATTTATACCTATGTAGATATATTAATAATTATAATAACAATAAAAAATTACTATAAGCATCGTAGTGTTAAAAATAAATTCGCAAGTGTCACCAAGTGAAACCTTAAGACAAGAAGGTTAAATTACAGTATAAATTTATAAGCTCAGATCACGTGTGTATAGGTAAATATATTTTAAATGATTGGAAATAATCTAATACTTATTATAAAAAATCCTAATATCTAACAGTAGGTATATGATAATAATAATAATAAAACCCCACATATATGTATATTTCTCTGTATATATATATATATATATATATATATAAGTCGCTATTTCAGCCAAAATCAAGGTACCTAAAACAAGTCAAGACAAGAGAAATAATTTGAAAAAAAAGAAAAGAAAAAAAATGAAGGTTGTTTATTTCTACACAGTTTCAATTTTTAAAAAAAATATGATGCAAACACGAAGATTTTTTTAAAAAATAAATAAAAGCCTTTTTCTTTTTAATAATACATGCTTACAAATAAAAACAAGCATATTTTATGACACAGACATACATATATTATTTATAGCTTGAAAGTGATACGATCAAATAACAGCATCACTGTATTTATACGAACGAGACACAACAGAAAGTTGCTATAAACAGGGGGATCGATATTGTATAGGTTTACAAATATAAAATGACCCCCCACTTTACAACCACCTATCATGTCCGCCTAGCAACAGGGTTACACACACGTGTAGCTTCTAAAGTTGGATCAAAAGCACACACGGTCGACAGGTAAGGCTTAAGTTTTACTTACGGGTTTAGATAATTCAGGCAAAGTCTCTTTTTTTCTTCTTTTTTCTCTCCCTGAGACGAACTCTAAGATTTGTGAACAAGGATGAGCAACAAAATGCTGAAAAATCAGACTGCTATACACCAGGAACACTGCTGCTGCTGCTGCTGCTACTACTGCTACTGCAATCCTGCTGCGATCCAACTGCTTATTTTGCACTAGGCAAGCTTTTTTTCAAAGAAATTTCTGCTTTCATTTTCGACAGATAAATAGAATAAACATCTTTTTTCGTTGAAAAAATATTCGTGTTTCATTTTCAGTTCCAGAACAAAAGTGAAAATATGGTAATTAATTATTTTGAAAAGGTTTAAACAAAAATAAATAAATGAAAAAATAAATCTTTTAACTTCTGCTTATTTCAATAAGTCTTTTTTATGGGAGAGAATGGTCAATAGAAGTTAGCACTTATTCGATTAAATTTCCTGGAAAGTCTTTATATCTTTATTTTTAGGGAATATTTTGTGGTGTTTTCTTTTAAAAAATAAAGAAGAAGACGATACATACACAAACGTACACATACATACACATTTTACCCGCCCTCTCTTTAGCAAACTAGATAAGCACATCACTGAGTTCGATTCTCTATGGGGGACCCTTATTTATGAACTTGTGCCACATCTTAGCTAAGCTTAGTATATATATATATATATATAACTTTCCTATTGTGCTTGGTCCATTACTTAGAGTTTAACATGTTGGTTAAAAATTACTTTGCTAGTAATATCATTGAGAACTTTCAAGACACTAATTTATATTTTATCACTTATTATTACCACACACACACACACACACACACACACACACACACACACATGTATGTATGTACATGAATACATACAGTCAAGGTTTCATCTTGTTTTTTTAATGGCATATCAATCTTTGTGCATTATCTAATGTTAAACCAATCCTTGTAGAAAAACAACAGTGGTACAATTTAATTGATAGCTGGGGGAATTAGGAGGTTCATACCTTTCCCTGAAGGGATTAAACTGAGAGTGAATATAATAGCGTGACTGGAGTTTACTTCAAATCCAGCAGTCTAGCCATTACACTATGGGAACTCCCCAATATATATACATATATACAAGGATCAATAAATAAGGAGGATTTTGCTCCAGGAGTTAGTAATTGAAAGCATTGTTTACAGTTTCACCTTTTTTCAAGAAAATTAAAATTCATGGCTACTTTCATATCCTAGATGTCTGTCAGCATTATCTCTACTGAAAGCTGTGCCCAGAACTTTTTTGTTCCTGGAGAGTCAGTGTGTTTCCATTCTGAACTGTCTTTTCAACTGAGGATTGGAGAGCAAACTCATATTTTGACTATTTGTAAAGGTTTTTTTTTTTTTATGAAAACATGCTTTTCCATTTTCAAAAATGAGTTATGTGAACTTTTGCACACTTCATACACATTGAACATTTTTCTATATACATGGTCAGCACTTCTCAGCAACAAAAAAATTTGATGGCAGACTTCTGTTTGAACCAAGAGCACCCAGTTTGATTTGTGGCCATTTTGAATAGCCTTAAAATAAATATTTTTATTAGATTAATATAATTTTTCTCTAAATTAATTCCAAACATTGAAGAGTTTAAATTTATAGAAAAACACTGAATTTCTTTTCTAAATTCCCCTTATTTATTGAATGACCATATATATATATATATATATATATATATATATATATATATATATATATATAAAGGACAATTTAGCACACCACATAAGACTTCAAGTAACTGACTCTGAGCTCTTGATTATAATGTTTTTTATGTTTTTTACTTGTTCCATCATAATAACATTGAGTACATTTTTTAAAACAAACCTTTATTTGTATTTAGCTTTTATTATCATTATATATATATATATATATATATATATATATATATATATATATATATATATATAAGGATGAATAAATATATATTAGCTTTTATATATATATATTTAATAGCTTGGATGCTTATCGGCAGCCACTGGTTTCATGCTCTCTTATTACGACAATCATCAGGCAGAGAAAACCTTTCCCTAGCTGATGATTGTTGTAATAAAACGACATGAAACTGTGGTTGCAGATAAGCATCTAGGCTATTAAATATATATAAAAACTAATATTTATTTATTTATTATTACATAATAGCTCTATCACAGATATTGAGCCCTATCCAAATTATACATTTGGTAAGCCACAAACCCAAT